>VWZF01000688.1:0-392134 GCA_013396755.1 Sclerurus mexicanus
AGGAGAGGAGAGGAGAGGAGATCTCTGTTCTTGTGTTCTGCATCCAGCAATATTTCGATTCCAGAGGAACTTGATCATATTTTTCCAGAAGTCATTAAAGTTATTACCAAAGTGTACCAGGGCATCATGCAATATAAATCCTGTTACTTTACAGTCATGAAGCCACTGAAGGTTATTGTGGTTTTTCTAATACACTCAGAAGAATAATTCAAAAAAAACCCAAGCCAGGGATTTTAAAACAGCAATGCAAATTTTTGCCTTGCAGTATCATTTGCAGTAATATAAGCTTAGAAATAAGTTAGTATACCATATGTTGTACAAAGGCTTACAATTAAAATTTGGGTTGTGCATTCCACATATACTCTTATTTTAACAGAAATCACAGTATACTGTGTAGGAGACCAGGGGATGATTGACTGGCTCGAAACAACGAGGTAGGAAGTGGGGGGCAGAGCGGGCAGGGCGAGTTCTGCATAGGTGGGACAGCCACTGCTCCCCCTGCTCCCCCTGGAGTCCTAGTCCAAACCAGCAGAACTACCACATGACATGCCCCAAAATGGCACCAGGAGCCCACATGGGCCCCACAGAGAACACTAAATCACAGGCGTGTGCGTAGGGGAGGCCCCCAGTGGACTAGAGCAGATAAAAGGACAGTAACACATGTGTCAGATGGCACACTCTGCTGCCCTGGATTTAGAAGCAGCTGAGACTACACTGGATCCCAGGGTGGTGGCTGCATACCTTTCTCTCTCCTTTTTCTTCTTTTTCTCTCTCTCTTTTTCTTCTCCTAACTTCTTCTCAAAATGTACACATTGTATATACAACACCTTTGAAATATAATCACTCTTAGGCCATTTGGAGGCTCTTGTGTAAATACAAACCTCAATCTAACAAATAATATAAAATGTAATAAAATACACTAAATAAAGGAGCAATTATATTTATTTCTCTCCTGCTTTAAAACAAGGATAGGATCTTTCTAGTATTTTCATGGCAAGAAAAAAGAACCAGGAGAGCAAGAGAAAAGTAACCATGTAAAAATTTGGAAAACATTGAATCCAGCCTGGCTTATCTATTCTAGTGCCAAATCTAAGGAGCAGGTGGCCAAAAGATTCACCTATATTAAAAAGAACTGATTGTCAGAGAAGGAATGAGAAGCTGTCTGTGGCAGCTTTCAGAGTCTGTGATCAACAGGTTGTAATTAATTCCCAAGAGAAGGCAAATAACTTGGAGAAATCACATCAAACTGGAGCCTTGGGGTGAACACAGGTGTGCTTGTAGGTCTCTTTGGTATTTTGCTGCAGGGCTGTAGCACATCACTAATCATACTACTTTTAAAATATGGGGTTTTTTCAAAGGAGACGAACTCTTCAGGATAAATTCTTTTTAAAATCAAGTGCTCCACAAAGCCTTTCTCAAGGCCATTGAAGGAAAATTGTGGAAAAGTGCAAAGCTTACTGGGCTTGCCTCTTTGCTTGTGTTAGCAACCAATAACATACTATAGCATTAATGTCTTTACTTGAATTACAGGACTACAAAATATCTAAGCATAACATTGTGCAGTTAAGGGAGCTTATTATAATAAAATAACCCCTTGGGCTGGAGCTTTCTTGCAGTCAGACCTTTTGTACTGTGTGTGCAAACTTATTCTCCTTCTTCATAAAACAAAAAGTGCAGTGAAGAACTTATTGCATATGGAAGAGAAAAATCTATAGGAAAATACATTGCTCCTTATTCAATCAAATGTAGTTTTTCAACAAATCTAGAATCCTGAAAGAAAGTAATGCATGTGCTTGCCATGTTTGAACAGTTGGCTTATACGGTTTGGGTTTGTTGGGGGGGAGAGGGGCAATTGTTTTACCATGTGTGGAGGGAGGTCTAGAATTGGGATATCAAGGATGGAAGAGGAACCAGCTACAATGAGACACCAACATCAGGACTTTTCAAGACCCATGACGTGGAGATCAACATGAAGGGAGAAGAGTTTGTTGTGGTTAACTAGTATATTATAGCCGGCTATTTGTTATGTATGGATTGCTATTGCTGTTTACATTTGTAATAAGTAGGACTGTCGTTCATTGGTCGGTTACCTGAGGGGATGACCGTATGATTGGCTAATTCTATCTAGACATATGATTGGTTTATTGTTGGTGCATTGCACCCCTTCCATATTTGGTTATGTTCTACAATGTTCTCCCCATATTCGTACGTTGTTACACCCCTTTCCCTTGTATGACAAATGCCACTCCCCTTTCTCCTCCCCTTCTTCCCTTATTTGTCATGTCCCTTCCCAGTTTCTAGTGCCTTCTATCCCCGACCCTATATAAACCCCATGCTCCCTTGAATAAACGCCATTCCTTGTTCACCCCATCGAGGAGTGCGCCTCTTCCTTTTCCTTCAAGGGACGTGGCAACCATGGAGCAGCAGGAATCACAGCCTTCAAGAGTTGTTCTTCCAGGTACAAGAAAAGTTCATATTTTCAAGATTCAGCAGCAGGAATCATATGGTTAGCCTTCACTAACCCTTTATCTCGCAGCTCCATTAATGCTGTGTCCTGGGCATAGTCTCATAAACATGTCTGATGTTCCTGCTGGTTGCTAAAATATTTTAAGTATGCTGAGGGAAGGCATTGAGGGACAGGTGGGCAGAGCAGAACCATGTGTGCAAAGAACAATTTATACATAATCTCTTCTGTAAATAGACAGTCCTCCCTCATTACACTGAAAATGTATGCCTTGGGAGAATTTGACTGTACTTGGAACTACTGTGCAGACCAGGCATCTAGTGATTTCCCCTCCTGCATCCTGCACCCAGACAAAATGTTCAAGAAATCTCTGTCATTCCCCATTCACAATGTGGTAAAAGAAAGGGTTTTGTGAAAGATAAAGGGACCAAGCTCAGCGGGAGGAGAGGGGAGGGGGAACCAACAAAACAAATAAAAAAAAAGCAAGCAAACAAAAAATAATACAAAGCAAAAGCCACAAAGACTTGGGATCTGACAGTAATGTAAAAGGCAAGGCAGTGAACGGCCAGTGAAAAGGCATGGGTTACAAAATAAGGAGCTGGGCAGAGCAGGGCACTCTGGGCAGAAGGCAAGAAGTAGTATCTGGAATTTACTACTCATGCTCAATACCTAAACTTGCACTGGAAAATTTTCTTGCTAAGCATTAAAAACCTAGTTCCAGTGTAGCAAACGCCTGACAATGAATTGATCTACAGAAGTCTATAAAGAAGTGTTGGTAGCAGAGCATAAAGAAGTGTTGGTAGCGGAGCAATTGCCAGTTGTCCTAATACGAAGCCTCTTCCACTTACTGAGCTTCCTGGATCTGAAATCTCATAAATTCACAGTTAATATAAGAAAAAAAAAATAAATAAAGGCTGATCATAGTGATGTTGGCTATTTGAAAGAAGTATTTTTCCTTCCAGTATACTAGCATCTCCATACGCTGTGGTCCTGGAAAATAGTATCCAGGTAGGTTTTAGTGGTTCGGATAATTTTGGTCAACTAAATGTCAATAGCACTATAGAAAAGAACAAGGATATTAATTTGGCCTCTCAGTAAATGTCCAGCTAGACTCGTTATAATGTTCTCTTGTCCCAAATTGCTCATACAGTTTATATTGCTATTTTTCATTCTGTTATGAACTGTTGTGCACAGTTACGTTGTTATAAATTGCTGGAGAGGTAGCTAAGTTTCAGCATTGTGGAATAAGTATGCAAACTTCACAGTGGTGTCACCAGAATGCACATGTGCTTTCTGAACAGTCAGTCTGCATCATCCCATCAGAACAAGCTGCAGTGTCCTAGACACACTTTAATAAGTGTTACAGATTCCATCTCAGATCCTAATGCAATTAATTTGTATTAATTTCCCTGTGAAACACACAAAAATACTGAGTTTTGATCAAGAATCAGGGTTGCTAGATATTAGATTAGAGAGGTTTGGAAGATGGGATTTTTTTTCAACTGGTGATTTTTTCCATGTTACAGAACCACAGCACAAGGTGTACAAGGAAAACTGACTGAAATTACCTTGCATATACCATAGAAGCTTGTTGTTTTTACTGTTGAAGTGCACCTTATCTTGCTGTAATACAAGGTGATTTATGGAGTCTTGCCACTTGGTGAAAGGTGATTCCCTAGCTGATGACAACATGCTTCTGACCCACAGTAATTCTGAGATAATTCCAAGTTGTTTACTCCTGGGTGAGAACTTGAGATTTTAACTCTATTAAGGATTGGGGAAGGAAGGAAAATTACTATTTTAGGTGATGGAAAATTTTGTATAGGCCAGCTGACAATGAATTCTGTCACATAAAAAATAACAGAAGATGCAGGGGTTTTGATTTACAGCTGACATAGCCTCCTAGAGAAAACACAGAACCTTACAGAGAGAGAGGGAAACTTAAAGATGAAGAGAATATCTGCCAACTGAATTTTAGCTTAGCATCATATCACTTTGTCTAAGGGCTAAAACAGATTGATGTATCAACAGACAGTGAATCCCAGACAACTTAATCTCAGGGAAAACCTTTGGACTCATACCAGTTCTGGATACTCCATACTTTCTATGACAAATTCCAGAAGGGCTTTTAAAACATTCACAGCACAAGTGAAAAATGAGGCAATAGAGAACTATAGTGATACAAGAACTCAAATAATTTATTTGTTAAATTCAGATTCTTTTTCATTGTGTTTGTTCATTCTTTATAAACCATGGTGAATGATTTCCCTAATAACATACCTTTCATGTGTGTGAATATCAGCTAAGTTCAGTGTTTGCATTCTGCTGCATTTCAGTAGTCTCTGCTTTCACCTACAGAAAATGAACATGCCTTCTTTCCTCTTGTACCAAAAGATGGGCAGAGGGCCAGCTGACATGAGCATCAGATACACAGTTGAATAGTGGTTTCACCAGAAAGATAAATATCCTTCTAATATACTCATGTTTTTTTCCTTTTTATTTTATTTAATTTTTTTATCCCTATCAGGTGAAATTGTTTACCTGAAACTCCTCAAAACCATTGAGTTTTTTTAATTCTTTCTTGAGAAAATTACAATTATCTTATTAATTAAGGTATGCAGAATCACAGAGTATTCTAAGTTGGAAGGGACCCACAAAGATCATCAAGTCCATCTCTTAAGTGAATGGCCCATACAGGGATCAAAGCCACGACCTTGCTGTTATTAGCACCATGCTCTAACCAACTGTGCTAATCTCAGGTTATGCTCATTGTATCAAAATAATTTGTTGATTTGACTCCTACTCCGAGCTCAGCCTTGGCTAGTGTTTTAGTAAGTCCAACACGTTCACAGACAAGAGAAGTATTTGGAGGTCAGGTGGGCTGACAAGCACATCAGGACAAAAGGTACATTAGAGACTGAGCATCAGCTGCAGTTACACCATAGTCACTGATGTCCAGATCGATTCAGCTCCAGCACAGGGCAGTGAAACTGTATTGGCCTGCATGTGAGTAACGCTGTTTCCACACCTTTCAGGTGATAGCTCAAGGAAATTCAGTATAATTCACACAAGCATACATCTCCTTATGTTCTCACTTGTCAGGTTTCAGATGGCATTTTTGACAATGTGGTGCCAGCAGTTTGACTACTGAACACATGCTGAATTCTGCACACCACGTCTCCCACTGGAATCAAGGGTCGTTGGCAGGTGACACCACAGATGAAATCTGGTTCTCTCTACCTACTCTTGCAGTTGATGAGAGCATTCATGTCAACACTAATCTCACTTCACTAAATGTGTTTATTTTGTATTGCCAGCTTCTTTTTACAAATTTCTTTAACTATTCATTATGCCCCCTTTATGGCTGCAATGCACATTGTGATAAAGGATAGAATGTCACTGCTGCATGGAAAAGGGATCATTACCCCTTTAATCTAAAATGAGTAGCTCAGGATTATTTGGATATTTCAGATTTAGAGCTTCAACCTCTCTCATGTGGTGAAATATAATGTAAAAATAACTATCTCTGTCTTCTGGAGTCTATTTCCAAGGGATCTCATGATACAGGCAAGGGCCATCTTTCTAACCCATGATCATAATAAGGAGATATTCAATCATGCTGTTTGCACCCTGCCAGTTACTGAGAAATTAGCATAAGCCTGACAAATATATAATAAAATATATTAATAAATAGAGATGTTTTAAATATATAATTGATATATTTGATTTTCTGTGAGAAACAGTTGAGAATCTTGCTTTGGCTTATAATAGACGATTGCTAAGGAAGTAAGAGAGGTGGGAAAATTGGGGTTCAAAAGACAAGAAGAAACTATTAGCAGTAAGGGAATGTTTATATGTTTTAGAACTCCGAGATCATTAGAATAACTGCAAAACAGGACCAACTCAAATAACTTGCCATCATCACCACTAAAACTGGACTAAATGCAGACTGAGCCTAAAAATCAGTTAATCCATTTAAATGGGATTTTGAAATTTCTAGCCTTTGTGACAAGGAAGAGCTACTAGCTAGTCCTAGTTGCAGTTCAAAAGGAGAGAGCATTCAGCAGACTTTTTCTCCAGTTCTTCTCACCATTGTGTGTGAAGGACAATTATAGCCCCAGCCTTTAAGTACTCTGAGCTATGGAAAGATTTTTCAGCTGAAGTAACTTGGTGTTGTGCCAGTGACTGCAATAAAGCTATTCTGATATCTACCAGATGACACTTTGTCTCAGAAAAGTCAAAGTCAGTGAAAGTCCCAGCACTTTCCTAAAGGAGGTGAGAAACCATGACTGGCAGGTTCAGGCTGGCCTAGTGAAGACTACATGTTGTCTGATGCATGATTTCAGGATCCACTAACTGACACACATATTAATTATTTAGTGGGCAGAGGCAGCTCTGCCTAAATACTCAAATGTTCACTCCGATTTATATACAATTGCTTGGGGTGGTGTCTGTCTACATACTACTCAAAAAACTTCTCATCCCCATGCCTCCTGAAAAGTCATCACTGAGCCCCAAAGGGAAGTATTCTTATCAGGCACTTACATATACTCTTTTTAAGTACAAATTTCTCATACTGTTATTTACTGGGGAGAAGAAAGGTCGTTTCCTCTGTTCTTTGCAGTGAATTAGCTGTAGGAAAGCAGTCAAGAAAGCCACTTGTAAAAGACCTCTTTTGCTTTTCTCCATGCTAGAAGGACTTGGCTTTTCTTTTTCTAAGTGATAAAGCACATTGCTACCTGTGGTGAATATAACAGGAACTCTATATTTTGTAAGTCCATAATGCTTAAGCACTTAATCTTCTTACACACATTACTTTCTTGTGTCTTGACTCTGTCCCATTAAATTCAAGTGCTGTTACAAGAATAAGCTTTGTATCAATTGGTTACATAACTCAGTGATCAGACCAAACTGAGGTTCAAAGGCAATTTTATTGGATAATCAAAATCAGCAAATGAGGGAGTTTTGTCTGTCTACAAAGCCCTTTAGAAACAGTAATAAACTGCTGATAAATGTGTTAAAACATAAGAACAGAAATTATGCCTGAAAAGGAGTTTGAGGGTTGAAAACAGTTGTGTTTGCTGCACTTTGAAAGTTTCCTGAGAAATACTTACCCCACTGAATAATCAAACCATGCACATGCTACAGCCTCGATCCTACAGCCATGGTGAGGCAGGCTAGTTCCAGTACTGAGTCACGTCAGGAGAACACAGAGGTGGCGGTGTCAGCTAACTATGGCATGGCAAAGCAACTCTCCTGTTGACAGGACTCAATCTCTCCCTTTAAACATGTACATGTGCCAGCCACCTCAGACCTGGCTTGGATACTGCAAACAGGGAAACGTGTTCATATGTAGAGACTTACCAATGAGACTCACATCTGTATTCAATAAAGGTTCAGGGTCTGGTTTTTTGTGCCCCGAAGTGCATAATTCCAATTGAAATGAAAGCAAGTTAGGTTTCGACTATTTTAAAATATCTATGATTACTCAGCTATTGAAAAATCCTATTTCTATGAATAATATTTCAAATATTGTGATAGCACAGTCTAAGAGGCAATATAAACACTACGAGACAGACTCAGAAAAGGACAGAGAATTACATTTATCAAGTTTTTACGAAAGTGCTTACAAGTCTTAGAGTTTAAAGTGGAAAAATTGAGTGTTTCTGTTATATCCCATACCATTTACTTTTGAAGTCACACACATATCAGACATGTCTGGGGAGAAGTATGGCAACTGAAGTTCAGCAACCCTTTGAAATGAAACCTTTACAAAGCTTGATGACTGCCAGGCAGTTCTTCATTTACAGAAGAAATACAAATTGCAAATAACTTAATGTATGATGAAAAAAAGTGTGTAAGGGTGCCAGATAGGATGAAATTATTGAAGCAAGCCCTAGCTAAAAGGAAAACAGTCTTGAGGTGTCCACAAATATCAGCTGTTTGTAATCCCGGAACACACTTCAGTCCTTCCTGTAACAAAATGTAGAATTATAGTAAAAGTTCAAAAGCTACAACCATGCCATGAGGATAAAATACTAAGATTGTCTGTATTGCTATATGACAACTGTCCTGAGTCAAATTCCCAGAAACCAACAACACTACAGGGAAAAAAAATAATAAATTACCTGAATCATGCCAACCCACCTGACCTTGGAGAAAGTGGTATGTTAACCCTGAACATACAAATAAAATACATCAGCCAAGCAATCAGCAGATAATTATGCTGAAGAGAGTATCGGCATTTCTCAGTTTATTGCTAAATGTGTTCAGTGTCTAGTGCCTTAAAACAAATTCACAGTTTATTTACATATCCTGGGTAGCAACGGAGTTCCTTCCTTGCCTCTGGCAGGCAGTGTAAGCCCATGGTACCATTTCAGTCTTTTTTGCATTCTTTATTTATTCACAGCAAAGCCATCACCAGCTGTGCTTAATTTTCCTACTGTAAAGTGGACTTCAATTGTAATAACTTCAACTGTAGACTGCAGAAAAAGTAATTGAAGACCGCACTTTATGTTCCTTCCTTCAATATTTTTAACTATGGTGATTTGTCCCAATTTAATTTGTGTTTACTGCAAATTGAACTCCACTTGGGTTAATTTTTGTTCTCCATGGGTTTGTGATTTTTTTGGTCTAGACACAGTATGAATCTTTGGCAATAAACTTTCTAAGCTTTGCTTTTTTGTGTGGTTCGGAAATTTATGTCATTTACAGAGGGTTAATAACACATCCATCATAATAAAGTCAAAGAAAATGTACAACCTTTATGCCACTCTAGCATCAACATCATAAAAGATTAACATTAAAGATCATTTAAATAAAGTAATATTTCCTGACAAAAAAATTATCATTTTTTACTGGGTTTTGCTATATATCAGTGCTAACTATTCATATGAAGATGAAAGCATACCTGTTTGTTTGCCAGAAAGAGTGAATCTTGGAACTTGACCTGAGAAGAAATGACCATAAATTGAAGGGTATTTTCTTCCTTGCTTTTTTGTTCCCAGTCTACCATGTGTTTGCAACAAGACTTTTTTTTTTCTTTCTTTCTTTTTTTTTCTCCTGTCTTGGGCTGCTGTACATTGTTCCCCTAGGACTGCTACTGCTCTGGGGCCAAGTGACCAGGTGGGGGGGACAGGTAGAGTGGAAAGAGGAGACCCAACAGGCTGAGTGGGACTAGGAGCACTAAGGACTAAGATCAGAAGGCACATCAAATAACCTCACAACTCAGCATTTGTCACAACTGTGAAGCTACTGAGAATACATAGAAGAAGGTTAAGACCAAAACCAAAGGGCTCCAAATAGCAATGACATAGACAGAGGGGGAAAGACTGACCCTCAGATCCTTAATTTATGTCTGTCTCAGCACCTAGACCTGAGATATTTTTTCTTCTTCTTCTAAGAATCACTATGTTCTAGATCATTGTTTTGTGTTCTATCAAAGTTTAGGTTTAGAGACTGAAACTCTGACTGTTTTTTCTGCTGTACTCATATTAAGGAAAACATTTGCTTCAGAGCTCAGGACTTGCAGTCCTGTCACACAACTTTGACAAGGACTCTGTAATGATGTAAAATTTTCAAGCAAGTGACCTCATTAAAGCACTTATCAATATGTAGACACCAAAAAAACCCTGGTTACATGTCTAAGTTGTTCTATCTCTAAAAAGGTCCCAAAGCACTTTGCAAATTTTACTTGTGATACCCACTTCACCCACCAAATTAAATTGCCAGGTGTGTGATGTTTAGTGAAGGAACACAGAGCTTAATAATAATGAATACAGATACAACCAGCTGAACCTAGGTATTACTCATCTTCATCAGTCCAGAAGGTGATAGCTGGAAATAAATGGAACATCTTTGCCACTTTTCTGCTCCCATTACTGTTTCTCCATGTAACCCTGGCTTATATCAACAACAGTCTCCTACAGAGGGAGACTCCAGAGTTGTGAAATGCAGTTTTCTTTCAAGCTTCACTTTTCTTTTGCACAGAAGACTGTATTATTTTAATTATCAATATTTACATTTTAAAAGGTTTCTTTATTTGACTGACTGAGAAATCAGATAAGAAAGAAGACAGGAAGAAATGAATTGCAAACATCAGGACTGTGGTATGCTGGAAAAACTCACACAATAATATATTTTCACATATATCTGGTTAAAAGTCCTGGAAGGATGACATAAAGGAGATATTGTTTCTAATAGGAATATCTACTTACAAAAAAAAATGATGTACACAATACACAAATATGTTTCTGGAAAATACTAAGAAACAATCTTTAGTCTATTTTTATCTATTAAACTTGATGAATGTCATACTTGCTATCATGACCACCCTAGGCAGGTTTCACTTAATACTCTCAGAAAGAAATGGTTGTGAAAATTGAAGGTAAAAGAAGCTGGCAAAATTTACCATATTAATGCAAAAAAAAGCTGAAATGCCATAGGAGAGAGCTTGTAATAGCAAGATTTTTCTATGAGCAGAAAAGTCAAAGTTAATAAACAATTTGGAATGTCAAAATAAATGTCTATGTATATTCAGCTAATTAACCTTTGAAAGGTGGTCTATCCAACTAACAATAAAAAATGTCAAACTCACCAAAAATATCATAGTTCTAACAAACACTGTATCAAAACTAAAACTGGAACATAGACTGAAACTGAACTAAATAAATCATCAGTGAAGTAGGAAACATTGGTGATATATTGGAGGGCATGAACACAAAATGTGATGCTTGCAAAAATTATACAATTTTATCTTGTTCCTAAGAGCATTATTCAGATACAGATAGGTCATGCAAAGGACAGATTGCTTAATGTTATTATTGGCTTTTAGATTCAGATTTTTTGCTACTAATTAGTTCCACAGAAATGAAAAAACTTACTTGTTTATATAATGGTCATTCCTCAGTCAGTCACAAAGTTGCTTTAATAAAAAAGGAAGCATTTTGCATTTTAGGAGGGACAACTGAACTTTTTGAATAGCACTTATCCATAAATTCTGAATGGCTTCCTTATTTGCGAATTTTTACTCAGTTAATTCAATTCTATAGCTCTGAAAAAACAAAAACTAGCTTTCTGAAATGTCCAGGATAGAGATCATCAAATAATTAAAATTAACAAAAAAATATATGGAGATTAAGAAAAAGAAATCAGATATTGTGGTTTAGATGGAAAAATATTTTAGAGGCTCATACAGACACTGTACTGCCAATATTTCTAGATTCTACTTCCAGCCTTGTTAAAGACTAAGTGATCTCAGATCACCTCACTGTCGCTATCCAAAAGCATACTGCTCCTCTGAGCTAGCTGCCAAACCTCTCAGTACTCAAAAGAGTACTTGTAGCAGCTGATTCATCCCTTCCTAGAATAGAATGAACTGCCCTCTGAAGATGACTATTAACTATAGAGGACATTTAGGTGATTATTATTGTTGGAAGGTGTGATAGTCATAGCATAAGTTATTCAGCTCCTCTGTGCTTTAATTTTCTGCCATTGGAAGGGATTAATAGCTTTCCTTGCCTTACAATAATCTCTTGTCTAGGCAAAAAACAAATGAACAAGAACAAACAAACAAGCAAAAATAATTGAAAACCTGCAAAGAGATTAGAATTGCTTGCTTTATCATTTTGGCATTGAATATGGCTTCAACTTAATTTACAGGTGAATTTTTGTATATAAAATGCTATACATATAATAAAATACATTTTCCCAGAACTTGTGGTACCCACTTGGAGGCTGGGAGGGAAAAGACTGCTATTTCTCCCCACCTCATGCTGTCTAAAGGAAGAGCTACCGTTACTTTCTTTGAATATAACTCAGTTGCAGGTAGTCAGTTCTGGGCCATCTGTCTGGAATTAATTAGTAGTTTTGGCACTCAAAAAACTCATCTAAAGTGCTAAAATAGGCATGAAGCTAAAAATGGTGCAAAAGTCAAAGCAGAGTCAAAGAAAAATGTGTGTGTGTTTGTAGGATTAGAATATATTCCTACAGAGCTTTTGAAAAGAAAGTGAGAACATTTATCTATTGCCTTCACAGAATTATTTCCCCTCAGGATCAGGTGAGTAAAAGGACTCTCAGCTCCCTCAGCTCTGAAGTCAGTAGAGAGTTTGACAAGATGATATTCAGATCCATATTCTTAAGTTTGTCCTAAGTAAATAAACCCCAAAATCTACTCCTGATTTATCCATAGAAATAGAAACCTATCTAAACTCTGTTTTGGACCAGACTGATTTGGTAACTTTTCTTGGAAAGAAGGGAACTCAAAAGAGACCATTTTAACATTGGCCTGTATCTTCAAAGGTAAATAACATAATCACACCAACCTCACAAGTATTTTCCAGTTTACTAATAGCCTATGGCCCATCTGTGCCTGTATTCCATCAGCTTTAAAGGATACCTGATGTGATATTGAGTTCTCAGTTAACTTCAGCAGTAGAGCAAGACTTCACAATTTAAAAAAAACCAAATGATGGAGCTTACTGGTGTGGTGGCCACATGTGATCTGATTCTGTGCCCTTTGAGACACCAAGTGTATCTCTCATACATACATTCCCATCAATACTTATTGCTAAGCTAAGGATTTGTATTATCCTCAGGAAACATGAGTACACAGCTTTTTTTTCTTGTATGTGCTACACACCAATGTTGTTTGGACTTAGTATTGACCTAATATTCTGTCACAAGCATAATTAAAAAAAAAAAAAAAGGTGGGGGGGCGGAGAAATTAAGCCAAAGTAAATTTTAACCCCATCTTGTACCAAAAATTAAAAAAAAAATAAATAAAAATTCAAAACAGGTAGCTATTCTCATCTTTGAATCATCATGGAGACAAATAAATGCACTTCTTGCTCTTGACATTTTTGCAAATGGGGCTTAGGGTTGCAAGTTGAAATCAGGTGTTAAGATCTAATTGTATAGAACTACTGAAAGAAAGAGTGGTATGGTGCTGCTTGTGAAGTTGCAATTCAAGCCTCAAAACTGAAAATTCATCTCACCTGCACAGGCTTGGGCTATAACTATAGCGTGATCTGGTTCTAAGTACAGAAGAACTGCCTGTGTGATGTTTAACAATAATATACCTTTCAAAGAGGTAGAAATCTCCAGATCAACACCTTCCTCTGCTTCTTTCCCAAGCAAATGTATGAATGGCTTCTTTACAGCACACATGTAAAAGGCCAACATGACAGTGAAAAAGAAAACCAGTATAACTACTGTATGCCAAATAATTGCAGTTTAGCAAACTTATTTTACTTCAAGTGTATGCGCATATATGCACAGACAAGTGTATGATTATACACATAACCTTTGGGCTCAACCTTTATAATGCACAAACAGTACTGGAGATGTCAATGGTAAGCTGAAGTGATTTGACAAAAACAGAAAGGAGGAAAGGGTAGAATGTGAGACACCTGGGTAAAATAAAGGAGGTCTGGGCTTAAATCACTGAATTGCAATGCTTCTTGTGCTATTCAACTTTTTTTCTGTGCTAAAAGGCCACCCTAGATTTATAGTATATGAGGGTGTTTATAGCACAGACTATAACCTGCTCTCAGAAACATTTGGCACAAACGTATTTCCAAAGATGAAAAATGAATTACAACAAAAAAGAAATTTAGGCATTTGAGGTCATTGTTTTTACATACCTCAGAGTATCCTTCGCTTTAACTAAGCATGGGCTTTTGGGTAACATCTGAGGAAAAACATATCAAATTTTAACTATAAAAATTGATTTCTACTAGTTTGTTCTTCTTTCTTCTTCATTTCTATTTCTACTTTCTAAAAATAAAAATAGAAACTTTATAATATTCTATCTACTATTTTCAGTTACTGTAAACCAGTCTATAGGGGCTTAAAGGATGAACAGAGGAATTTCTCATGCTTATTCTGGAAATAATTAAGAATCAAATACTGAAATAATGCTGTCTGATTTAAGCATAGTTCAACTGAAGAGTTTTTAAAAGACTTAAATGATGTCTCTGTATGGCAAACACAGAGTGAGATGCATTCTGGGTGAGGCAGAGCAGTGCAGACTGAAATGTAAAACATGAGTATATTTGTGCTGGTGTTACATTTCTGAAGCTTTAAATATTGACTAATTTTCATGCAGGTTCTGTATTTGAGAGGATTTTTACAATCATATAATTGCAAATAATATGTATCAAAAATGGAATAGCAATTAAAAACTTCTTAGAACCTTTCATCCCAGATTTTCTGGAAGTACTCACTGAGTTTGAAGGCTGATCTAGATCTTCAGATTGCTGTCCACAGGCAGTAGCCTGAAGGATAAAATACAGCAAGTACTTAACAGGCCCAGGAGCATACTGGAGTCCAGAACAGAATATAAAACACACAAGCTAGAGGGCCAGGCTAGGTAGCTGCTGCTCTGGGAATTTACGTGGAGCACAGGATTTAACCTCTGGCTGCTGCAGATTTCCCATGGGCTGCCATGATAGGTCCTCAGTGTCTTTCTTGCTGGTGTTAAAAACAGCTTAGGTCAACCTACTAAAAAGAGCAGACTCTTTCCTGTCTATGCATCAGCCATGTGTTTTATATTTCACTTTGCAGTACTGTAGCTAAGCTGGTTTTCCCATTAACATACTCATTTAAAAAAAAATTTTAAAAAAAAGGATACAATAAGACAGCAAAGGCTTCATGAGTTCTTTGTAGGATGTTTGATCAACCACCACTTTATCAGATTCTAGCAGATGCCAGATTATCCCACAGTAACAATGCTGGTGACCGCCTTCACCACAGGAGCACACCAAAGCACATCTTTATCAATCAGACTAACCAAATTAATGCAGCTACATGACTTGCTCTGTCTAGATTTTTTTTCATATAATACTGTGTTCATTGTGATTGTCTGCAGATTGTTTTTATTGTCATAATACACTGTGTATGTTCATTAAATATGAAGAAAGAGCCCACATGAATATTAAAGTTTATGGCATTAAGGAGGAGAGGAGAATTAACATAGCAAAATCACTGTGGTAAAAATTTTTATAGACCATTTTAAAATTGTATGTTCTTTAATATTTAGAGGTGTCCAGAAAAGTACATGAAATACCAAACTCATAGATATTAATATAGTTTATAACACTCCTTAACTAGACTATAATTTTTCATGCCTGCTGTGCTGGTGTAAAGAAATCCTTCAGTACTGTCAACATAATTTTTAGGTAAAATCTATATCCAAAGATTTTAAAACACCAGGAGGCTGATCTTGGGACAGACAGATATTGATCTTGAAAGGAGCTTAGGCAGTTTCTCTTCCTTTACATAAGATTATCAAAATAAGTCTCTCGACCAATTTACCCTCTTAACATGTTTATTGATCTTGGGGATTGTGGAGCTGAGAGAGGGTCAGATTTTATAACCTGTACACCAGAGCTTATCCAATTAATGCTGCCCCTAATCGCACCTGCCTCTTTGCTACTAGTTACAGTGTGAAGTCTCTGAAAGCACCTCAGCTAACCCTAAGTATAGAAGCCAATATTAGCTGGTGCAGGTCCGAGCTTACTCCATATTACATGGTAAAGTTATGTTTCATAAAAACTGTAGGCCAGTTTAGAATGATCAGATAATGTAGCTCTGATTTCTTCAAAGTTTTATCTTTCTTCTTTATCAGCATGATGGCTTTCAGATTCAGGATGTGAAGGGCTTTAGAGAAACTGGATTATACTGCTTGATAAAGACATGTTGCTGACATTGAGTTCTGAATACAATAGATCCTAAATGAAAAATCTATCAAAGAATTTAGAGTCCCAAGCATAAGCACAAAGATATAGAAAACTCATTCATATTAAAATCAGATGAATCAAAAGATTTTCCAGTGTGCTGTCTCTTTCCACCTGCATTCACCCTCTCTGGGCTTTCTCTTGACCAATGTTAGTCCAAGCTACACATGGTGATACTTTCTCAGCAACCCTGTTTTTAGCCTCTCTCCTGCCTACAGGCACACAGAACTTTTCCAAGCAATAGCTATCTGTCCTTATCCAGGTACCACATTTTATTTTCATCAAGTAGTGTCTTAGCTGAGAAAAAAGATTATGTATTTCCAATGAAGCTACTAAGAGTAGTTTTACACTATCCTGTTTACTGACCACTGAGCTTGATTTAGTGCAATCCATACCAATAATAAAATAGTCATTTTTCCAAACACCAAGGAAATATCTCTTTAACTGCCTGTCAACAATAAGAATGCCAATGCAGTAGGACCTTTCACCCTGAGAATCCATACTGAAGATGTATTAACTTCCTGGAAATGCAAATCTGAATTATAAAATATATTATTCAATTATGCAGGGAGAAAGCATAGTGTCTAATCCCTGGTAGCGTGAAAAATCTATCTACAGGAGAAATACTTTTGTTTTATAAATACAATATGATATTCTCAACTCATTAATATTTGACTAGACGTATTTTGTCTCAATTTCTATTGACTATAGTCCATAAGATTTCATAATAACTTCATCACAATTTTTCTACTATGAATTAATATTTTATTCAATGTATTGAGTACCATATTCATTCCAGCTCATGTGAAATCTTATGGATAGTCTCTGCTTTTTTCTGTCTGCTAGCACACAAATACTGGTGCAAATTGACAGTGCTGTAATCAACCTTTTGTTTTCCATATGTCTGTAAAAGTTGAAACTATACCTTATACCAAAACAGCAGATGACTGAATCAGAGGAAGGGAGGACAAAGGAGAAACTTACAATCTGAAATAAAACCTAGACAAAATACAGAAGTGGCATTTTCATTTCTTTATTACATTCAAACAATAGCCTTCATACTGAATTCTCCAGTATGCAAAAAACATAGCTAGAGCAGAATTTTTTCTGGCACTATTATTGCACTTAGAGGCAATTGAATAATTAGTGTCATGTATTTTTACTATTAGTTAAAGGTAGATTCTCATTTAAATTTTTGATGTAGTTAATCCTACTACTAAAAATCACTGCTGCTTTTGAAACACTTCAAGTGTACTGAATTATGTACATTTTTTTTGTTTCCTTTAGCCTAATTATACACCCCAGAAATATCCCGCTCATTTTGACAGGCTGAAATGTGTAATTCCCTACAAAGATTTATTCTGACATAACTAGTCAAAATGCCTTTCAGTTTGTAAAAAAAATCTGACAGTGCCTAATTGTGGAGGTAAATCGCTCAAGTTATGGAAATCAGGAAAGGCCAATACATGGCATAATACATTCACACAGGACACTTTAGAGATTGGGTGTTTGGAAGATTAGCAGAGCAGATGTTAAATGAATATTTTTAAATTATGTTTCCTAATTTGTAAATATAATTTTTTCCCTTGGTCTTCTGTATGATAAACAAAACATTCATGAAAATGGAATCAGAAAATTTTCAGTGCTGCATAATTTCTGTTTCGCTGTTGTTCAATTACCCAATCTCATCCAAGCTTAAAATTGTATGGCTGATGAATTTTAACCAAGATTATATAAAGATTTTAGGCATCTACATTTTAAGCTTTCAGATAACTGAGAAACATGCGAAAACCCCCTAAAATTAACATCATAAAGATGATGATTATCATTGGAAAATAAGAAACAGGTAGGTACCTGATCTGTATCTATCACCTCCCCCTGCCATCCCAAGAGAGTCATCTCCAGGCTCAGGGCTGCCAGAATACACCTCCATATTTTTCAGAATGAAAAATTTATTTTGTAATCAGACAGCATTTGTAGACAAGAGGAGACATGGAGCTGCACAAGTTGCACAAGCCTGTTAATGGGTTCACAATTTCAGTCAGTTGCTGAAAAACATGTATTAAAACAAAAAGGTCTTATCATACAACCAATCTTTCTTGTGTAAGTCCGCTTCTGGCATGAGCAAAAGGAGACACTGGGTACAAGCCCTCCTGACAGAAACTTTCTGTGTAACTCAATCACTAGTGAACTAAAAAGGAAAAAGGGAAGGTATATGACATGTTGTGACAGCCACAGAGATTTCCCAGGTCACTTGCTGTTCCTGAGTAATAGCAACAGTTTATGTTTTCCATGGAAGCTGCCCTAGTGAAATGCGGAAACACATTTTCAGTCATAAACTGATTTTTTTTTTTAATTGAACACACAAAAGAAAAATATAAGAAGTCTGCATTTACAGTCTTCCAGTTTGTTCTTCTGGTGAATTTATAATCCAGATAATAAAATAACCTTGCTCTAAAGCAAGAACTTTGAGTAAGTCAAAATATTACCCTCTCATAAGAAAGAGAAACAGTTACTAACAACATTCACGAATGCACAGTAGGCTACTGTTCTGTGTTTTTCTTGAATACTTTGTTTTGTTCTTAAAGCTTGATGCATACCAAAAGGAAATGGGAGGGCTGGTTCAGACCAGTAAAGAACAAACCTCAATCTCTGCCTGAGCATTTTTAAGGCTTAGAAAATATTGGCATAGTGCTGCAAACTTGGGGATCAAAACTCTACTCTAATGGGCTCCATTTTGGAAATTAAGACAATGTAATGTTTTGTTTTCATTGTTACAGCACATGCTCTTATTTTATATGGATGTGAAGGGTTCAAAAAGAATGGAATGAGCTCAGCAATATTTTTAAATAATCCAAAGATGATGTTTAAAGGCTGGGGTGTAACTGTAAATCAAAGAAATATAATCAGATACAGCGGAAGTTAGGCAAAAATGAGGACTGAGAGATTAAGAGAATGGACTGTGCCAGACATCTTTTTTTTTTTTTTTCCTCCCTGAAATTAGAACAGAGAAGTGTTGGAAACTCAAACAAATTCCTGGAGGATCCTATGGTGAAGACCCATCTGTTTTCTGGTTTCTCTGCATAGTCTTTGGACTCACAAATCTTAAGAGATTCAGTAAGTTACTGAAGACCCCTGAGAACCTTCATTAAGGCTGAAATACATCCTGGTTTGTCTTCCTTTCCGCATCTTTCTTTTTCTATTTTTTAATACAATCTTGATAACGACATGGAATAAGACAAGCCCACAAAAATGTGAAAGCCCACTTCAGCCCAAAAATGCTCACTAAAAGGACACACATCCCAGCTTAAGCGGGCTGTCCTACACTGGGGAAGTTTTGGACCTGCTGAGAGCAGGCCCTTTGATGAGCTCTTTTTATCCAGTAAATTCAATGTTTCTGGGACATGCTAAAGTTGTTTCCCATTGTAAGCTTGCCTTACACCAGTAAGCTGGTAGATGATCTATGCAGACATCTGAGGTCTTCAGGTGTGGCATCTGGGCTAGAAGTACAGTGCAGTAATTACACATCTAGAAATTCCAGATAGATGTAAAAAAAAATCCTCAAATTCTTTTAGACAGCATTTCATTTCAGGGAAAGAGAATATGTCCAGAGCTATTGTGTTTGTTTTTCTCCCTGATTTGTCAGAAGCTGAAAGGCATTCTTATATTCAGACTGCAAAAGAAATAATCCTCTAGTTTCTACAGAGAAGGATTTCAAGTCAGAAAAGGCCTGTATTTTAACATTTCTGTCACTCTAAGATGTTTTGATCTATTTTTTGTTGTAGAAGGGATATATGTTTTTGTTAGATCCTTAAGGCAGAGAATTGAAGGTATTACGGCTGTTCCAGGGATAATTGTTTTCTGTGATGTAGATGCACAAATTAGTACATAAAATTTGAATTTGCTGTAGCATTTTCCCAATTATTTTTTCTTTTTCTAAGATGTAGAATTAGCTTTGCTTTCGTTACTACAGAAAACAAACATCAACATAATTTCAGACAGCTGAACAGAACTTTTCCTTTATCATTCCTATTTTTTCTCAAATTTAGGATTTTAAAGTTAAAATGTATATTAACCAGTGTTTATGAAACAATAATACTTCTCCTGCTCTTTGTACAGTTTTTACTGTGCTCAGAAAAGCATGAGATATTTCTTAGCAAAGTTTGTAAATACACTTATTAGCTTTAGGTAACTGTAAATTTCACTCTGCATTTACAAAACTCTCTTCATAAAGCATACAATTCTCTGCCATGATGTGATTTTACGCCCAGTGGTCCCACAGACTGAAGAAAACAAAGGGTGAATCCCTGGTTTGGATCTTTCTCCAGTGAGGAAAACTATACTACAGAGAGCTAAAAGAACAGAGCCAGTTTCCTACTTCGCTTGAATGAGTTCAGCTTCTTATAAAACTTTTCTTCCTATAAAGGGATTTTATTAAGGGTTTCCCTTACTAAAACCTGACCAATCCTGTTCTTTTTCAGTGTATTGTATCATTAAGAAACTGTAAAAACAAACAAAATGACAGACGCATGAAAAACAGCACTTTAAATGAACAGATTCATAATATTTGAGGTTTGGAGAGTTGTTCTGTTCTCCTTCCAATACTTTAAATGACATTTTCAGGCCAGAAGGGTTATTAACAACTTAGTTTTAAAGCTCTTAAAAATCCAAACACTGACTGGATTAACTACAAGGGTGCAGAGGACACGTTTCTGTTTCTGACTCCAGCCACTCCCATGTCTGTCAGCATGTCTGCATTAGAGCTGAATCTGATTATTATGTTAAAATGTAGAGTAACACTAGAGGCAAATGAACTGCTGGCTCCAGGTAGTCTCCAGGGTTGCATATACATCTGCAGTCCTGCCATTGCTTGTCTGTTGTTACAAAGCTCCATCACTGTAAAAGAATCAAAAGTTCTATAATTACAGCAATATCAGTATCAATATCTTGTTTGTGCTGATCCTCTGCTCTAAGTAAGAGCTGGAAAAATCACAAATATCACCAGCACTACTATTTGTTCAGTGATGAGATCAGGTAGAGAAAAAGGTCCTTTCTACCACTAACTTCTGCTACATCGTGTGCAACATGTCAGAGTTATTAAACTGTTAGCTAATATTATGAGCACAGTTTTGTTTCTCAGAATCTTTGTCACATCGTAAACTAGTCTTTTTAAGTTGATGATAGGTGGTTTTGTTTTGTTTTGGGTTTTTTTGGGGGGGTGTTTATCTTTTTGGTTTTTTGTTTTTGTGGGTTTCGTTTGTGTGTTTGTTTGTTTGTTTCCACAGAATCCCACTGAAAAGAAAAAGTTACCACAATTTCAACATCTTAGTGCATGTTAGAATAAGCACAGACTGGAACATGATAACTAACCATGTAGTTAATTCCTGCAGTGAAGACACATAGTGGGATGAGAAATTAGCAAGTCAGAAGAGGCGAAGAAAACACCCAAAGCCTTCTGACAAATGTGATAAAGGGTATCCTAAACTGAATTTTAAGTATTGGATTATGGCTATTTGTAAACAAGATGAGAATTTTTTAAGGACAGGTGAAAATAGATTGTTACAGTGAAGAAAAGACAGACATTTTCTGGGACACCACTTTTTCTGGTCTGAAACACTGAAGATATAAGTATAGTGAAGCAAAGCACTGTTCAGAACAACTTCTTATCCAGTTACATTATTTGATGAGAGGGGCTGACACAAAAAGTTGTCTGGTACCTAGTGATAAGAGAAGGATTACTAGTTACGTAGTGGAGAGAGGAACAGGTAGGAAACTACTGTGTGCCAGAACTGGGAAATATGCAGTTATTAGAAACAAAGCCCTGGATATGAAAAGCTTCACATTTAAGTGGGCAAAAATCCAGAATTTGATTCAATAACTTGCCTGGACCTAGTAATCTAAAATGGACGATAATTCAAATTCAAATATGCTTTTGGATCATTCAGGGTCCTGAACATATATTCTGTGACTTCTGTATTGAAATGAAAAAAGGAAGGTAAGTATCTAAATGACCATTAAAATTTGTGTTGGTGTCTAAATGTCAAGTATGGGATCAAGTAGAGAAGTTGTAAGTTAGATTTTCTTAGACAATATTAAGCCTCTGCATTTGAAACATCAGTAAGGTCTCCCCGTTACGTCTTATTTTGCGATCTAAGAGAGAAGGCAAATCTGCATTGGAGACTTCAGGGATAAGCCACAGCTGAACTAGACATTGAAAAATATGCTTGTTTCCCCCCCACACCGACAATCTGAGACAAGATGATGTAAAGCAGCGTTTACCAACAACTAGTAAGAGATTAGGCAGTTGTCAAAAGAGATATCAATACAGGCTTTAGCAATTGCTTCCTGAAAGATTTCAGGGAAAACCACTGAGCTGTAATTGGGTTCTGATAGCTCTTAACAGCTGTGCACAGCTGGGCAGGTGCTGTGTTTACCTCCATCTTTACTTCTGGATTGATATGTGATGGTTGTGGTGACAGTAACAATGATTTTTAAATACATATATTATGAATTCAGTGTCATCCATTATGAACCACACAATCTTTCTCATTTTTCTTCATAACTGTATGCCTTGATCCCCATAAATTAAACTATAATTATTGATGCTTTTGTTTAACATGATTTATAATAGTGATAATGATAATGTCTCCCTTGGTAACTCTAAGTGCCTACAGTGAGTTGCAGTTCCTCTGCAGCAAGCTTTCTCTGTTTGAGACATACTGTCTCTAAAATAAACCTTTTTCTACTCTATAACAACATCAAGGTCGTAGAAAACCAATGCACTCTAATTTTTCCAGATTAGGTCACTTTGTTTTAAGCAGTCAGCCAGAACTTGGGATCATTTACATGAGAGGAAATGAATGATACAAGATAGTCTTGGAGAGAAGGACATTTATTTATGAAAGAAGCACACCAGCTTCTATTTCTTCAAGCACGGTTAAGAAAATAAAAAAGCCATTAGGGATCTTATTTTCTGATTTTCCTTGTCTTGAAGATGATTTCCAACTCTGCATCTCCTATCTGCCTAAGAAGACTACTTGCCCTCCATAGGATTACATTTACATCCAAATCTTCAACTTCTGTGCTGCCCTGCTTTTCAGTTTCCTAGTTCAGCTTATACCTTTTCAAGCAGTCCCCTACTCTGGTATTCTAAGTCTCAGGAAAAAAAAAATTACAAAGGCAGCCCCAAGCCAGAATCACCATTGCAGAGGAAAAAAAAATAAATTTTATGATTCAAAGCCAAAATTTTGTCCCTCTTTTTATGATTTTATTATATGCCAAACCAATATTCTGAAATATCACATTCTGCATGTAGCACAGATAGAACAAAGAGCCAGAAACTATATTTCAAGTCTTCCTCTAAGGGATATACTCACTAACTTTGTAGCTAAAGCATTAATCA
Source organism: Sclerurus mexicanus (assembly GCA_013396755.1). Taxonomy (NCBI): domain Eukaryota; kingdom Metazoa; phylum Chordata; class Aves; order Passeriformes; family Furnariidae; genus Sclerurus; species Sclerurus mexicanus. The sequence continues at coordinate 23,603 of VWZF01000688.1, forward strand.
GGCTGTCCTACAATACAGTATAGCAGAATAACTTATTGCATATTCAAATAAGACAACATCAAATATGAAGTTAAATGTAAGTTATTACAACTTTATTATGAACTTTGTCCCTTTTTAAGTTAAAAACATTTGCTGCAATATGTGATATTTTTAGACAAAAAAAACATATAGCAAAAAGTAACCTATTTTTAAGTGAAGATAAATTTTTTTAAATGTAAAGATAAGTTATGACTTCAGGACCAGACATGGTACATGCATGTCAGAGAGAACTTTGAAAAGGACACTGAACAACTTCCCAATTTCCAGTTTACTCTATTTTTCCTTCCCTCCTCTTTTCCTTTTCCTGTTACTTGTCTAGTATGTGAGAAACAAAACCAATTTCTATAAACCTTTCCTGGTTAGTCTCTCCTGTCCGTGTGCAATGGAACATCCTGTGAGGGGAAGAGATACATCTCACTCTTCTCTGGAGGCATAGACCATGAAGTTACTTCACAAAACTGCTCCTCTTTGATCCATAATCTGATAAGTTTTTAAAAGGCAGAGTGGTTGTGTGCATGGAAACAGCGGGAAGAAAGCCTCTCCATATGACCCTTTGTAATGCAAGCCAGCACATGCATTTCTTACATAAGAAACAAGAGTCACCTCAGAGCATTAATAACTTGAAAGTACAAAATGACACAGAAAGAATACATTCCAGATTTTTTCAAACATTTTAAAAAAAGGAGATGTCATGATTTTGGGGTTTTTGTTTGTTTGTGTTTGGAGTTTTTTGTCACAGCATCATCATACAATGTAATTTCATACATTTGTCTGGCAGTATGGCTATGGATCAGCTAAGAGAGAAAATGAGACATGCTGAGGCCTTTTCATTGCTGCATACCTTGAGCATTTATTTCCAGTAACTATTGACTTGGGCAAGATATCAAAAAATTAATTAGAACCCAGCTTTACACAGGATGCACTAGCACTGTTTAAATTGTTTTTCATTAATACGTTTTACTATATAGTCCTAATTTCATTTCTTCACAATTTCTGTTTCCCCCTTATAGCACCAGCATTTTGCCACCCTTCTTGGAGGAGATGATGATGGAATTAATCCAGTTATTGAATTATCATTCTCTGAAAAGATTATTTCATATATGGGGATGAGTGGGAACAAATCAATCTTCTCATCGATTGATTGAAGATGGGTTTACACATGCAGCATTTTTAGAGGGCAGAGAAGATCAGAAGGACCTTCGGTAAGTCAGCATCTCCATCATGTCAAAGCATCTACTCTTGTACTCAGAACTGAATTGTTAAGAAGCCAGTGATCCTGTTTATTCATATACTTTTTTTTTAAAAAAAAGTGTCAGTACATCCTATCCTTTTACTAAAATTGTTAGTTAATATATTGAGATGAAATGTATCTGATTCTTTTTTTCCGGAAAAAACAAATATTTGACTGAAAATACTTGCAAACTGTTATTGTTTGCAATTTTAGCTGGAAGTCATCATTTAAAGAAAAACTGAATTTAGGCAGCTAGGCTCTGTCTATAGTCATAAAGTGAGATGATCAATCCAGACGTTAAGTGAGAACTTCAGTGCAATTTATTAATCTTTGAAAGAGCAATATGAATTTCTCCTGTCAGTATGTGAAAGAAAGCTACCTCAGATTAGCCTGACTCTCACAAATGCTTCAGTAAATTTGATTTTTATTTTTTCTGATGAATTGGCACTTTGTTATTTGGGCTCATCTCTTCCCCTCTGCCTCATAAGGAAATTTTTAACTATTTCTAAAAAATGAATGCTACATGATGTCTGAGAATCTATGTCATCTCAAAGGACTCCATAACAATCATTTTGATGCAATGCTCTACCTGTGAGTGAACACAATGACTTGTCTGTGTAGTTTTAATCAACTTCTTCTGAAAGTGACCTATATTTTTATTCTTAAAGAACCACAATTACAAAATATAGAAAATTAAACTGTGTAAGTAAGTTTAATAACTTTATTTTTGTACTATTCTATAATTATCCTTGACTGATGCCATGATGATGGCATTTTTGTGTTAGTCTTTTAAAAATTGTTAATGTGCCTTGAAAACAAGCTTTTCAGTAACCAACCAAGATGAAGAACTGTAAGCAAAGCAACTCGTTGAGTAGGATTGACTGGTATTGTGAAACTAAGATTCATTTCAAGAACATTATTATTATTTTCAACAATGGTCAGACTATGCTGCACATAATCAATGCTCACAGGAAAAATATGGAATAAAAACCTTGCTGCAGCCACTGAGAGATTTACCAAGTAATTCAATGATGAGAAAAATTCTGCCAGTAATTTTTAGTCTCTGTTTTCTTTTCTCAAGAATGGGATTTTTTCACCCTGACCTAAATTAAAATATTCAAAGCTGTTTTTTTTCTATGGAACATATTGAGCATGATTGTCAGAAGAGTTACTCTGCATTACAGAAGGCAAATAGAATTGAGATCTAAAAGCTCTCATTCAAAAGGGCCATTTTATATATATTAAATTTATAGAATCATGACAGCTACATCTTGTGTACTGAACCTGACAGGCCACCCAACCAACTAGACGGATAAGAGTGTTGATGCCACTTGTTTATATATTGTAAAAAGATAGTCATTGATTGTGTAATTTTTTCTCATTTTCTTGCTAACATAGGCCAGAATTCTGCCCATTAATGAAAAAAGTAATATACTGTGCGGTAGTTCATGTTTAAAAGGAAGATCTTTCTATTCATTGTATGTGAAACTGAAAAATCAACACACAAAAAAATTAAATTCACGTTAGTTAACCCAAGAATACATGTTACTATAAAAAGATATTATTAGGCAGCCTTTTAGTTAATACATTATCTTAGGAGTTTAGTTTGTTTTATTTTGCTTACAAGAATTTTTTAATAATTGCAGATACGTTCAGCAAGCTCCAGCAGAAGGGTGTGTACTGAAACTGAAAACAGAGTCACCAAACAACACTTCAAAACCCTTTAAATAAATATTTAAAATTTAAAATATTTAAATATCATTTCCCAAAAAAATGGCTTTCAATAGCCATTTCAATAGTTTCACAGATAATTGACATGTATTTACCTAAGACCAAACTTCTGAAAATTGTCTTGAGTAGATACCCTGTTCATGTTCTCAGCAGATCTTAAACATGTGCTTTAAATTTAATCATATTTACAAGTGCTGTCTTGAGGGTGAATGTTTTCCTTAACTGCCAGCTCTAAGAAGAGGAGAGCTTGTAGGTTTTTCTATCCTCTTTGTAGAATGTTCAGCAAAAGACAACTGATAGTTCGATTCAGACTTTGGATATTAGTGTAATGCAGCTTGAAATATGAGGAACAGCACCACTTAGGACAAGCAAAAATAAAAACCTAAAAATCCATATAATTAATAATACAGCCTAAGATGAAGTATCATAAGCCTCAAAACTATGTCTTTCCTCCTAACTGATAGCTAAAATGCACACCAAATATCCTCTGTAAAAGAAAAATAATATACTGAAGACATGAACGGAATATTCACAGTAAGAACTGACAAATACTAGTCAAAGCAAAAAAAGATTTACCTGGAAGCTAATGATTGATTGGAAAAATCAGAATCCTAGAAGCCTTGCCCCAGGCCACTAACCTCCTCCAATCACTATTTTCCTCAGGAAATGTCTTGTTCCAGAGGATGTCAATCCTGGAGCCCATTTGGGTCGGGGTTTTTTTGATCTAAGATAAAAATTTTATATCAATGTCTTTGCATTGGAAATGGCAGTGACACAAGGTCATCCACTCAATGTATGAAGTCACTGAAGGGAATTGTTATCTGAGAACATGTCGCTTTTCTTGATTTATTAAAGAAAATAAAAAGTCAAAATTACTTGTTTCAAATAGAATAAAGCAAAGGAAAACTCAGCCTTTATCAATGTTTAAACATTTCCAGAATCATTCTGGTGAGAGAAGGGGACATGTTGTTGATTTTTCTTTGAAGAAAATGCAATCAGAATTTGGACCATCTACTCAAGTCTGGAATCCTCTTTCCACAAACTAATTTTCTGAAAGTGAATATATTCATAAATATATATGTATGTATTTATGTATGAAAGACTCTATTTTGCAGAATAAAGGGCACATTTCTGAACCAATTCCACTGTGCAACTTGAGGTCAAAAATTCCTTCATAATTTCAGTAAATGATCAGTTGGCTACAGGGACTTACTCTCCTTTTATCTTTCACAGCTTCCTCAGAAACAGCTCTGAACGTGCCAGATCTTGGAAGCATGCTGAAATCTGGCTGGTGATAGTAAACTTAGATTACTCCTGACAGAAATATTCTGCTTGGGAACAGAATTATGAATTTTGATTGTGATCCAAATTTGCCAGTGGAAATAATTTCTGTTTAAAGACAGCACTTTTTGACACACTGTTTTCACACACCTTTATTTAAAAATAAAACAAAACTACATTTAGTCTCAAGATATTACTTTGAAACGAATGGCCAAAAGTTCTCACTTTGAAAATACAAATACATTATCCAGCCTTTTTTGCAGCCAACTTTTAGTAACTGATTCAATGATCTCCCAAGTCTGTAAGTTCCACACATGAACCAAAAATCACAAAACAGGAAAACAATATTTCAAACCTGAATTCCAAATAAACTTATGACATTTAAATAATAAAACTTTCAGAAAATACTAAGAAGGGGAAAAGAAGGGGAGGGAAAATTCATAAAGATCTTTTCAACTTCCTATATTCCTCAATTTTTAGTTATTTAGAATATCTTACTTTTTTTTTTCACTATAAAAAAGTTAAAGTAGAATTCCCCGTGTAAGAGAATTGAACTGACAAGCCCCAAATTTTTGGGAAACACTGAATGTGCTGAGAAAAAAGAAAAAGGGTATAAAAAAGATGTTAGTACTTCATTTTAGTACTGTTAGCTAGTACAGCTAATAGGTAATATTAGCAAAGATAATGTTGGCAACAAAAGTGTGTGCTTGAAATTTTTAATAAATGCATATAGCATATTAAAATTACTATAAATTTGTAGTGCATTAAGAAGCATTATATAAATGTTAATTATTATGTCTGCTCTAGTAATGTAGTCTCTTCTAAAGCTCACTCTTTCAAATATTTTATACTTTAAATAGAAAAATCATGCCAGAAGGTATGTTAATATACTTTAGATATATAATATATATTAATATATTAATATTAAGAAATGGAAAAATCATCCCCCCTTAATGCCTATTATGTAGAATTAACTTCAGAGATTATTCTGTTTAAATAGCTTTGTCCTAGGATTTTATGGGGTTTTTGCACTACTAAACCTAGGTCATACACTGAATGCAATTAAAATATAATATACTTCAAACTGAGACCTAACAACAGGAATTTAGTCACCAATAATGTGGTATGGTGTTATTCCTAGCTGATGAGGCATTTTATTTTAATTTCAAGTGATCAGTATACAGGTGAAGCACACTTTATGGGCAGTCCTGAAGAGAGAAAGCTTCCCTCTTTTCCCAGAACACACATAAAAGATATAAAATAGCATATAAAGATTTTCCACATCATCACATTTCCCAACAGGACTACTTCTGAGTAAGAAGTTTTGTCTTCTAGTCTTGTTCAATTTTCACGTTAAATTTTCCTGTAGAAAAGGGTTGCCTGATGAATGCTGTGTACAGGTGCAATCTCTTCTTTCCAGTTCAGATGAAGTTCACTGGTTCCTAGGTCTTTTCACATTATTGTGCCTCAGGCTCCTTCTTCTTCCAAATCCTTCTTGAACAGAGCACTCCAAAGAAAAATAATTCCTCTCTTTTTAGGATATCTAGCATGTCTTGACCCTGCTTAATTTTTAAATTTTAATTTAAGTAAATTAATGTAAGTAAATGTTTTGATGGGACTATATTATCTAAAACAAGAGTATGTGTTTTGTTTGTTATTTACCATGTTAGCAGAGATTACCATCAGATATTTACCCTGTAGTATTTACCTACCAGGTGATTGTGAAAGATTGGACTTGCTTATCTGTCCAGTGGACAAGACACCAAGTTTTAATGATGATGTGTTAGGACTCTACTGTCTTCCTCTTCTGGAGGCCACTGAGGAATGTTCTGACATGTATGAGAAGATTTCAGTAACTATCAGACAGATTATCTGTACTTTTCTTCCTGCTTAAATTATTAGTATTATCAGCTGCATAAGGCAAAACTAGAATTTGCAACGTTAGGCACCAGTGGCAAGATACCAATCTGAATTTTCTTCTGGCAGAAAGTGACAATCTAGAAGCCACACAAAGCACGTAGCCCAGCATCTAAGTGAAAATATCTCTCCACAAATATCCAAGAAATACCTTGAGTCAGAAAATATTTTGAAAGGAAAATACATCTTTCCTGATAATAATACCTAGGCAGATACCTAGGGACAGATCTCTGGATTGATGAAATTATCTATGCAGTAATTGTCTAAGGAGAAGTGCTGACTTAGAAGAAATTCTTCAAGCACATTAGGGACAAGTCCTCAATTCTTGATCCTCTTGGCCTCCTGCAGATCTTGGCTTCGCTTTTTTCTTTCTTTATTTTTTTTTAATTGTCCTAAACGTGTCTATAAATTGAAGAGTTACCAATTTATATTCATGCAAGATTTTATCTGAGTCTCCTCCCACAGTTTCCTAGCATCAGCATGTGAAATATTTATATCTACCAAAACCTACATTTTTATGTCCCCAGGTGAAAGCTGAGGTTAAAAATGCAACTTCCATGTAGCAACCAGGCGGAAACACTTGTCCTACACAACAGGCAATAAACTGGCTCATGCATGAGACTTCTGTTCCACAGCCAGTACTGCTATGGGTAGTTTGCAAGTCTCTTTAAATGAAAGTGTAAAGATTTCCTCAGGTGTACATTGAAGACAGAATCCTTCACGCAAATATTGCTGTTACATGTCGTCCATTCATATACTTATCATTTAAAAATGTCAAAGTAATTTTAAAGATTTTCATCACAATGATTATTTCATCATCTTCTTACATTTTATGTATGAAATAGCTATATATTCTTTCATAGCAATCATTGACTTTTTAATAACAGTGACTGTGCAGTTTTTGTATTACCCTCTCTTTACTTTCTATTTTTTTATTTTCCTAGAATAGTGAATTGCTATGTCCCCCAGATTAACAGGAAAATATATACAGGAAAGATTATACAGGAAAATAAATTTGTAAGATAATAAATAACGAAATCTTTGTAAAAATAAAACATATTCTGGAAGAATACAATTTGAAAAATACAAATACTACTGAAGAGTTTGAATGACAGGTAATACTAAGGATTTTAGTCACTTGTTACTAAATTCAGTCAATGTTTTCCAGCAGTCTCACAGAACCTAAATTAAGCCTGAAGAGAACAAGTTATTAAGTTTATTCTGTCATTCAGGATGAATTCTGAGCCTTTCCTACAGCACAAAACTAACAGAAGGTGCACTACGAGGGATACAGTGAGTGCATTCCATATTTTATAGGCAGGGCAAAGGTTACAGTGGCATTCTTTACCTTTCCCTACTGAAAAGGACTTCCTTTTTCCCTGTAGGTAAAACACAATATCCACTGCAAAAAGCCCAAGACTAATCTGATTTGGTGGTCCCTCAGCACAAACAGTTAACCAGTCTTGACCTTCATAGTGCCAAGAGAGTAGAAGACTGATAAAGCATTGTTAAACTATGAATACCCTAATCTGCCCGTAATGCAGTCTTCACAAGCCTATCAGCTGCCTCCTCTTGGTGCAGTCAGTAGTCAGGAGCCAATGGTCATGGTGCACAGGACACCTGGCAGAGGGACTCTTTGCTTCAAGGATTATTCATGCACTATTGCATTGTACACACATACTTTGGGGAGTGGAGGGAAAGGTGGTGGCAAAGACGCAGAACTCTTCTACCACTAGTCTGTGCAGTGATACTGTTCTTGTCTCTTGATGGTCATTGAGCCTCCAGTCCCTCACAAAGAGCTTCCCCTGGTGTCCTGAAGAGTAGACTCCTGCCAGAATATAGTCTTGGATTTTAGGCACTGCCATGGAGATGGAAGTTTAATGTGGATGAGAACCGTGTAAGAGAAACAAGTGAGCTGCGATCTCTCACACTTAGCAAAAACACCCCTGAGCATGAGTCATGCATTGCAGTCTGAAAAGGAGTGGATTTGCAAACTCAAAGCATGTCATTTCATATCTGCCAAATGGGGACAATGACAATCTGTTGATATGATCAAGGACTTTAGGACTTTTTTTTTTCCTTCTTTGTGTCACTATAATCAGTCTCAGAAGAACTCTCCATAAAACCTTCCTGTGAACACAAACCTTCTCCGAGTTACATTTCTCTGGACAGAGAACAGAGAGACACCCTATTGACTCTCTGTTCCTTGGGACTCTGAACACCCACACTGCAGTGAAAAGGGAGGCACCCTCCCACCAGAAAACTTCATTTATGTTTCCAAGTAAAACAGGAGTTGCACTACATTTTGCCTGAGGCATCTGTAAGCATGCACTGAGAGCAAATCCAGCCTACTAGAGAGCTGTGAGACAGAGTCCCAAGGTGACTACCTTAAGAGAGAAATCAGACTTTTAGCCTAGCCAATAGTGCAACACCTCTGCTCATTACAAGAGCAGAGTTTAAGCACCTAGACAAACACCATTTAAAAGCTAAGGCACTCTTGGACTCTTAGCACTGCTCAAGTTAGATAAAATTGATTAGATTTTTAAACTTCATTACCTAAATCTGATATAAATTTCTTGTGATTCCTTTTCCAAATCCTCATCCAAGTCCACAAGGTTATACAGGAATTGTGTTGCAGAGCCAGAAACTAAATCCCAAGCTCTTGAAAAACAAGTTATGTAAACACTGGATGTTTTAGTTGGAAAACTGAACACATTTTTCAGTTTATCCTGATAGTAAAAACAGTTGTTAAAGGCTTTCAGGGATGCAGACAAGTGTGCACTATGTGAACTGAGAGAGAGAGCACATCTTTTGCTGACCCAAACATTTCTGTCAACAGAAAATCTTTTTCTAAGCCAAATTAAAGGTTATTTACCATGTTTTATGATTTTAACTAACTTTAAAACTCAAAAATATAACTTTAAAATGCCAAAAGATATTGCTAAAAAATTGCCAGAATGAACTATTTTGACCTTTCCTTTTTATTTTTCCAATTTTGTGAAACCACTTTAGAGCAGGAAGCTATACCAACAAATACTCTTCTTTTCTGAAAACTACTTCTCGTTAATTTGTTGTTTTCTAAAGAAACTTCACTGTTCTGTGAGTCCAAAGATAGCTTCTTACCCACTGAACTATTCTTCATCACTAATAAGTTGCTGATAATAGAGTTATTCTTGCCCCCCAAAAATACAGCTGCCCTCCCATTGCCAATATTGGTCTTAAAGAACTTTTAACTTCTAAATTAAAGAGAAGCTTTTTCAAATGAAAAGAACATCACTGTTTAATGCATTTGAAATTTTCTCAAGGAAGTTTTATATTAATTAGGATGAAAAGTTATTTTCTTTTTTTTCAATCAAACCTAATTATAGTGTCTGAAAGTACAGCTTCTTTGAACTCGTGTTTCACAGAGGAAGGGAGGAGGAAATGCTTCCTATTTTTTTCATGTGAAAACAAGTTTTGATCTAATCAAATTTGGTTAACCAATTTTAGTGGAGTTTGTGCTTTTTATATGTTCCTAAGAGGTAGAGGAGAAAAATATTTGGGTAGCAAGGGAATTATAGTATTATTTATGAACCTTAAAAACATAAAATACTGCATTTGAATGAGGACTCTGAAGTTCCTGTTTTACCAGGAAACCTCCTTGATCTGGATATCAAGGGGATAATCTCAAAGGAAAAGGGTTTAGTTTTATCTGAAACTTCTGAACCTAGTCAGAATTCAAGGGTGATTAGAGGCTTCTGCTGAAACTTCACTGTATTTATAATTGACACTGTTATCATGGCTCACAGCTCTCCACAGAAAGCGATTTTTCATTGCTCTTCCAATGAAAAAGAGAATTCAAAGGGCAACATCTATCATGCTGCATGTGCTTTGGCAGAGTCTATTGCTCATCTATATAAAACAAGCACCGGGCTCAGAACGTCACTGCACCACCAGGTAATACTTGAGGATAGTGTTTTGTGATCATTCACCCAATTTGTTTCTGTATATTCAGCTCTGGAGCAATATTCCTTGTCAATGCTGATCTCTGCCCCTGCTAAATATCCCAGTGTCTTCCAAGACCCTGTATAGTGATGCACTGTCTATCCCAGGCAGGAATACTCTCAAGCAATGCCAACAGGTTGAAAAGCAACATACAGATCTCTTGAGGAGCCACCATGTGTTGATAATAATGTCTACACTTCTTATCCATTAATATTGTTGGTGAAGACTATTACTGAGAGCCCTGTCACCACCAAAGATCTCCAGATGAGGGAGGTCTCTGTTAAAATGTGAGAAGAGTTGAACAAAATAAACTGCCAAGTCTAAAACATTCCACTGAAGGAGAGGTGGTCTGGGGTAGAGGAAAGTCTTCACTGGTGTAAACTGGTAGAACCTTTCATCTCCTCTATCCAACTTGTTAAAATTTGACCTCAGCCAAAGGCAGCAGAAAGTCCCAGGATGACAACAGTTATGATCTAGACAAGAGGGAAAGGAGGTCTGCAGAGGTCTCAAGGGCAGCTGGGCCTGCCATCAGCAAGACTACTTCTCTGAGATGAAGGTACAAGTTCAATGGAGTCCAGAGAGACCATCTACTCATGTCTGATGAACAACTGAATAGCCTCCAAACTGTAGACTTGCGTTACTAATGAAGTTAATTAACATACTCCAAGTTTAGAAGAAAATATCACATTTTGAGTTGTAAATTCCTGATGAATTCTTTCAGTGACTTTTCCTCCTGAAAGAGAGCAGTTACTTTACGTTTGAATTTCCTCATCTGTGTAACAAGGTTGATGATGCTTAGAAGTATATCCCACAGCATCTCGGTAATGCTCTTCTAACATAGCGCAATGTGAAAAATGCTAATTATAATAATTCCTATGATTGTGAACACTCCAAGTAATGATAACATTGCAGAAAAAAAAAGTACTTGTATCAGAATAACAGCACAGTTTATTTATGAAGGGATTGCTTTCTGTACATGTCTCAGCCCTTGCCAAATATAAAAATACAGTGAGCTGAAGTTATTCCATATTATCCAGTTTTGAATTTTAATGAACGTGAATGCCATAAGCCCATGAAATTTTTAAAACCAAAAGACGAATTAGATTAATCCACTTCACCTCCCATCATGTTCTGTCAAAAGGTATTGTGCAGACAATACAATAGGTAAATAACATTTAATTTAATTTAATTATCTAGTTATGTAGTGCATCTATCTCAGCTCGAGAGATAGTGATTAAAATGCAGATGCTGGGAATCCTAATATCAATATGTACATTTTCAACGTGTTCTTAAGCAATCAAGTTAAAACCCATATAAATTACCATAATTTTCCTGAAAATTCTGAATTTAGTCCAATTTATAGATGCCAAATATGATCTTCCTTCGTCTTTAGTGCTGTCATACTCCTGTCCTAGAGAGGCATAAAACTAAACTAATACTGCAGCTCTTGTAAGTTTAGAGGAATTGTGAGCAGATTCAGTTTTTGACAAGAATAAAACTCTGTGTGTGGGGAGAACTGCACTGGCTGGGCCATGGGAAAACCCTATGGCTGGATAGCAGTGAATAGAGAAAGTAAAGAGTGTTCTAGTCCATTAAAGACATCAGGAGCATGAAGGTTGAAGCAATCCGATGTGCTTTACGCTAGTAGCAAATGTGTGTATGCCAGTGAGGGAGGGGTGACAGTCCTGGAAGGCCACCACCACCATCCATCGCAGGGACGTCTGTGCTGCCTAGTGTCCCACTGACCCCTGGCTGCTGCTGCAGCTGGCCAGGGCTAAGTGCTGACGGGCTCACACCACCACGGGCCCTGAGCAGCAGCACTGGCTGCCTCTCTTCATTGCCTCAGCCACTGAGATGAAAAGCAAACAGGAGCATTTTGCATGCAGCTGCTCTAGAAAAAGCTGTTTCAGTGAGTGGGCTATAAAAAGCCTGCAGGCTATCACAGGTAGTCCAGACTGAGAGGAAGATGGAAAGTAGGTCTTGCACTGTGGCTTCTGTCTTCTGCCTCAGACCAGCCCTTTGCTTTCACAAGCATAATATCTACTTATTAACTCCTAATTAGAATTAACATATTTAACTCCATCTTCACCCTCTTGACTCTTCATCTGCCTAGGTTCTCATGTTGCTTTCAACCCTTACAAATTCTTTCCTTATCTTCATTTTCTCCCCAAGAAGGTGAGAGGCCCTGAAGGCTTTGCTGCTCTCTTTAAGAGAGACCCCTCTCTCTTAGAACACTCCTAACAATTCTCTCATGTTCTGGTATTTTTAGATGGCAAATGAGAAGTTTCACTGCACAAAGAAAAGAAAGCAATTTACAGCTTCTTGTAGAATGTAGCCACTTCCAGTTCATCTGTTTTTTGTCTTGATTATCAACACGGTTTTTCATCTCTCTGTAATTTATTCATTATCTTTAGTCAAGGAATGTGAAAGGGAGTGAAGAAGGAGATAAGTGTACTTGTCAAAATGGGAAACAGATGCTCTAACAATGACTGGAGACAATTAATGTTCTCAGTACATATCAAAAGGCAAGGTCCATGGATTGCTTCAAATTCTTGTAGCAAACAGTCTTCTGAAAAATGCAAATACAGAGACTTTATTTTCCAGTCACATGAGAGTATGTCTTGTTTGTAATGAGCTGTCCTAAGGAACTTCACATTGCTCCTTGAAAGTGTGTCTGTTCTGATCATTGTTGGCCTAAATAATAACACAGCAATGAAGGGGGAACTGGGTACCTGGCAGCAGAGCTAACGAACCTGTCACCACTCCCTTCCTCTGTTTCAGCCACAGCATGCCAAGCAAAGCATTTAGCACATTTAACCTTGAGTTACTCAAAGTCGATAGCACATAAGTATGCACCTAAAGCAAGCGCATACGTTGTGATTGCCAGGGTAGGCATGCATCTAGCAAAGATCTTTACTGCACTGGAGTCTTTCATTTCTTGCTGAGGAATGAGCCTCCTGCTACAGACCTTAAGGGAAGGCCACTCAGCTGGTCTTCCATCCAGTACAAAAAAAGCCCCGCTAGAGCCAAGCCCTTAGCATCAGGTCAGTCTGTATCACTCTGGTAAATGCTGCTGCAAAAGCCAATTATAATAAATAAATATTATAAGACAGGCAAAACCCCGATAATGAATAGATGTGATCTGATTACTAACATTTCTAATAATAGTTTATTGTTCTACACCGCATGTACCTTTCATCTTCTCTCTCTACACTCTGTCAATTTAATTTTCCCTTCTGCTGTTCTGTTACCTAAAGTAATCAAACATCTACCATGCCCTGGAAAGTACACCAATTAAGAGCTGCATTTAAATCTGCTTGAATGGGCCTGTCACAAAGTTAATGGAAATAAACACGTATTTGATATTAAATTGTTTGAATTCTGCTCCAAGTTTGACTATTGTTCACCACAAACTTCATTTTTACTCATCATCAGAGACTGAAAAGTTTAATGGCTTAAATATCATTAAGATCACCAAAAGGCTTCTGTCTACTGGAGCAAACTGCAAAGAAACAGTTGCTCTTCTACTGAAGCCCACCTCTCCCTGAATATGCCTCCTAATCTGGACTGCTAAAGGACCTTGAGATAAGGTAGTACTATTGTCCAACTATTCCAGGTGCTGAAGGGCCTGGGTACCTGAAGCTACAAACTGGATTTCCAGATAAGGGAAGAGCCTGATAACAGGTAAATCCTGCAAAGTAAGATACTTTTTATTATCATGCCAATATCCTTCCTTACATGATGACTCTGCTGTGAAAACCCCTCTGGGGAGCATGAAAGAACATTTGCACCTGGTGTGGGCTATTCATCTCAGATGATGGACTATAATGGGCCATAATTGATTCAACAAGGTTGACAGCTGCAACATCTTAGAAGGTGTCAAAGACTCATGAAATGTCTTGTGATCCAGTATTACATCATCCAGGGGAAGTACAGGGAGTGTTTCCATGTAGCCTCTGTACAATATAAACCCCCATGAAAGGGGGAGTTTTGTGGACTTTTTCCCCCCACCACTCAGCAGATACAGTCTGCAGCCACCAAGAAGACCAGAAGACAACCAACAGGATGTTCTTAGAATCTATGGAGTGGTGATATCTTTTTCTACTTAACCTGTTTTTCTGTCACTCTCTCTCCTCCCACCCCCTCTTTCCCCTATCCCTCTATTCTTCCTTGAACCCCTAATTTACTGTTAAATACAATTCATACTTTGGTGTATGGTCTTGTTTGCATCTTAATTCAAGCAAAAGCATCTCTCCAATAATTTTAATAATCAATCATAACACTTGTTTGTATTCTTCTTTTTTCTCACTTCCACCATTTGTTTCATTATTGATTGAATAATGATAGCAAACACCAACCTGAGGGGTTCTTCTTCCATCCCTTTCTTCCCAGTAGCCTCTCTCCTCAGCTGGGCTGGAAAGCCAAGGGTGTGCACAGGGTAGCTCATGAGCACCCACTCAGCTAGGGAAAAGGTTTCCTTCACCAGGGAGCCACACTTGGGCCCTCAGATATAGAAACCACCAATGAGCCCATCCAAAGGCCTGTTATACATAATATATGACAATGACTTTTACATTAAAGTAGCACATTTTTACATGCTATGAAAAATAAACCACATTTTTTTTTCTGCTTGATTTAATCATGCTGCCATATATATTATAAAAAAGAGAAAATATGTGTCAGCCAGATCAGACCATGACCAGAGTTTACTTAATGGCAGTCAGCAAATGCTCTAATTTTCTTTCCAGTGCAATGACTTAGTTTAGGCATCAGCCCTACAGAAATTAAATACAGTGAGTACAGTAATCTGTGGTCATTATTTCATAAAATTTGGAGAGACCTACAGTAAACTGGTAAAAAAAATTATTTCTGCAGCAACAGAAGCACTAAAGTTTGATGTGAATTGATCACTGGTTGAGAAAAGCATGGAAAAACAGAAATCCTTGTCATTCTAGTGTCACGGGGTTTGGGTCTTGGGGTTTTCTAAGGCGACAAGATTCAACTAATCTAAAATGAGCTAGAATGCTAATTTCCCTCTCTAGCTTCTTATCTTCTGGAGTGAATCAGCTACCAAATACATAGCTGATTAAACTCAGTCGTGATCACTAGACCTATATCAGGAGCAAATTTGATTCAAGGGAAGTATTCTTCATTTAAACGCTGGGGTATGACATTTTTAAACAAGCAGATGTGACTTAAAAATATTTACTGGAAAGACATTTGGGAAAGGAAAGAGTATAGTTTTTCTCAGTCATCATGCGTATGTGGCGTCCATGCATGGCACACAATATGCAATCAGTGTGAAAAAATCCACCTCACTGTTCATAAAGGACGTGGCAGCTTCTCTGCATGAGATGCGTATTTCTTCTCTAACAGTAGTTCAAGTATCAAGGTAATCTATTTTTCATTTTCAGTGCAGACACATTTATTAGAAGAGTTAATAAGACAGTCTTTGTCAGAACATATTGTCTGTTGTCAAGATCTAAGGATTAACATTGTATTGCATGTCTGAATAGAATTACTTTCCCATAAGATTTGCTATACCAAGTTAGTTACATGGTCCAGTGGGTCTGGTGCCCTGCCAGACGGCAATAAATAAATGGCATATAAATAAAATTTCAGAGAAAAGTTTAATTCTAGTACAGCAACTCACTCTAATGTGTATTATGTACCTTGATAATTGTTGCAGTACAGAACATGGAAGAATACATTTCCTTCCAGCTTCTGCAGACAATTAGTTTATGCCCTGGCATTTGATTACTCTTATCTGCCAAGTATAGCCACAGACACACTTATCAGAGATTCTTTCAGGATTACGACAGTTTTATCACATCTCTGGTTATGATAAGAAACAGTAAAGCATTCAGAAATCTCCATAAAAAATCCAGTTGAATTAGCATTCAGTAATAAGAGCTTGATAAAGGAACATGTTCTCCTAGCCCTGATCACTCATAAATATGTAGAGTCTAATAACTAATTATCTCAGATTTTCAGGAGATTATTTTTCTGGGAATGTGTCAACAGTGATCTTATTTTAGATATGGCCCTAACTTCTCAGATACAGTTAGTTCATGGTTTCCAGACATTTGGTAAATGCCCAGAGGAAGGTCTTTTTTATGTGACGTGTCTCCCTCACTCTGAACTAATTAATTGTTACAAACATGGAAAATATCTATTTTGCTATGGTGTTGAACTTTTCAAATATTTTCATTTGGAAGATCAGAAACAATCCAATCAAACAACTTACCACCTGGTTCCTCCACGTCACTTTTTGCAGTGGAATTAAATAAAATTATCATTTCCAATTTGAAAATAAAAGTGAAAATAATTATTCAACAGTGTGCCCCTTTAATTAGTGCTCTGTGCTTGCCTAAAGCGCAACTGGTTTGATTTTTGCTGGGTTTCTGCTCCTAAAAGTGGCAAGTGCTGTGGTCTCTCCTGGAGAGGCCTTAAAGGGGGGGCGAGGGGGAAGCAAGGAGGATTGGTTTTTTACCCATCAGCATCCCCTACTGTTCCTTTTTAAAATGGTAATGATTCACTTCCAAGGCACTTCCTGGTGGTCTCCAGCCAGGAGGGCAGGGCAGTTCCCACAGCTTGACAGCAGACCTGGAGGGGCAGGAGTGAACAACTGGAAAGACTTAGTGTCCCCAGGACGCTAACAGGTGACTCTTTAAGAGAAAACTATTGCCCCAATAATTCAACATAGTGTATGTTTCAGTACCCTAAAAATCTCAATGACTGGAGTAGCAATTTTCTAAGGAGCCTTGAGCACCACAAGAGACACTTGTTAATTTAAAACAGACCATCTCAAGATGTTGCAGTTTCTCCCAGTGAGCCCTATTCCCTTGAAGAACATATGCTGGTGTTTCTTTCAGTTATGTGACAGCTGTCAGCCCAAAATTGGCTTCCAAGTGTTCATAGAAAAAATGAGTCGTCGAGTGTACTCTTGCACATATCTGTATGCCTACTCAGAAATTTTAATTTCTAGATGCCTTAATACTGAAATGTACACTCACAAAATCCTTTTCTCCCAAGGGTATATGTAAGCACAATTTTCAGTTTGCATTTCTAGAGGTATTGATTTTTTTCTTTATAGATGAACAAAAGTTTGCAAAATATATAAACAGGTAGAAGCAGGAGTCTGAATATACATTTACTGATTTTTCTGTGTTTTGCTTTCTTTATCTATTAAATTGGGTTAACTGTACTTCTGCACCTCCCAGGAGTGTTGTGAAAGCTTACTCGTTAAAGTTTGTGTAGTGTTTTGTGATCCTTGGTGGCGAATGCTACACATGTGCAGAAACACATCACTTGATATATATGAATGGCAATTCACTCACAGCCTCAGCGGTGTTCAGTAGGGGAGTAACTGAAGAATATCAAATGCTGCAGGCTCAAATAAAAATGAGCTCATCAAAATAAACGATTTACCAGAGGCTTCCAAGCACCCTGCTTCCTACAGATGAGATAAAGAGTTCATCCCCTTCTCTGCTTGACAACAGAGAATAAGCCATAGCATTGCACATCACTAACAGTGGTTGTAGCATTATTCTCTGTTGGAGAATTTCACTTTATTGTACAGCCCCATTAAGTGATGAATTGAGGTCATAATGGTTCATGTTATCACTGTGAATATAGAAAAACTTGGCCCAAACATGGAAACCAAACCGACTTTCATAATGAAAAAAGGCTCAGGGATAGAGGGAAAGTCATACCTGTGAGTATTGCCTTAGAAGAGTGTCTTTTTTCTTTCCCCCCATTTGCTATTCTAGTCAAAGACAAAGCCTGTGGAGTTTAAAAACAAGCAAACAAAAAAACCCCAAACAAACAAAAAAATAACCCACAACTTTTTAACCTGGGGGAAGGAGCCACTTATATTTCTGTGTGATCTGCAAAAAGAAAGATTTCTACATCTTCAGTGCTGTGAAAAACAACCAGTTTGAACTCTTCTTTAATTTTGAGTGTTTATACTGACACAGTTAGCTGAGCCCCTTCTGCAGACAACCTAGCTCCTCAGAGCAGCAAAGTCTCTAGCAGATTCATAAGTCCTCACTACTCTGCAATTTCTGGAATAAAAATTCTTCATGAGACAGGACTTTCTGATTTTGACAAATCTGTTCAGATTTTCTGTACCTACAAACTTGACACCTAGTCTGCACAAATTGACCCAATTTGCCTTTTGACAAGAGTCTGATAATGAAAATTCTATACGCACTTCGGCTGGACTAGAACTAATTCAACCACATCTGACCTTGTGACAGGCCAGGTATCTTATATCTCAACCCAAGAAGTAGTTGCAGCTGCATAATTAGAAAAGAAGTGGAGAAAGAATTTTAAACCAGATCAGAATATAGAAATTTCGAAGTCAACTTTTCTTTTTTTTCCAGAACCAACTAGTTCAGCTCCAGGACAGCCTTGTTCTGCAGACACGTTCTGCATCTTGAATTGCTCCTAATCCTGAACACCACTGTAGCTACCCAAGAGGGAAATATCACTACAAAGCTTTAAAAAGGGTGCTGGTCTCAAAGCCTGATCCAAATTCCTTTTGAATCTGTGGCAACTTTTTAAATAGCTTTGAATTGGAACTTTAGCTTTTAACTAATTTGTTAAACTAATGGAGTTTCAGATGCCAAACTGACACATAAGAAGTGCAATTTGTTTCCTAAGCATCTTCTACTCCCATTGATTTATCAGATCAGGCTGAATAAATGCTTTTCGTTTGTTTCTTATCCAAAATGCAAGTTATCTTGATGATGTTTTTCCCAGAAATCTGGTGTAAATGATTTGTAGACAAAAGAAGATAATCTCGAAAACTGAGGAGGAAGATAGCATTCTACTTCTCTTCTAGCTTTACTTTAGAGTGTGTTGTTTATTTTTTAACTTTTCACAATTCATGAGCAAGCAACTTACTCCTTTCTAGTCCTTTCTTTAAGGAAGATTAATTATTTTCATTGTTAACTAAAAGATTTTCTTCTAATTAAAAGAAATTATAAGGCAATCACCAGTGGCATTATTCTAGTCAATAAACTAATTATGGTTGTGGCAAATGAAGGAAAAACCATCAACTGATCTTAAGACCATGATTTAGAAAACTTTAAGCATGTGATTTTCACATTCATTGAAAAGCAAAGTAGATCTTACATGCATTGTTTAGATAGTACAGAAAAAAATATTAGTCCTTTGAAATGAGCATAGTGCCTCCGGAAATTTCTAGCTGCACTAGCTACATTCACTTGGTGTATCCTTGTAATGTCATCTTGGTTGGAACAGAAGAGGAGCATTCAATCTCCCTTTTTTATTGCACTGCTGCCCTGTAAAATTTCATTCCAGTTGAAACTAAGTCGTTCCATATAATGAAAGTGGCATTTTTTTGCTTTCAAAGTAACACCAAAAAAAAATTTCAAATGCTATACAGACTTCAATGATTTCTCCCTTAAAAATGCTACCAGTATCATCATCCTCATTAGAGCAATGAAAAAGGTTTTTCACAATTTGGCAATGGGTTAAGAATGTTGCATTAACTCTGCTCAGTAAATAAAATTTTTGAGAACTAGCATACTGTAGTTTTTCTCTGAAAACTAAATGTAAAGTCACTAGCCAAGTCAGGATTCAATTCAAAGGCAGGGATTTTACCTTCTACTTATTAGTTGCCTTGCTTTTGTGCATCTTCAAGACATTTTTTTGACACAAGCTGAATGTATGGGAAGAAGTAGACATTACATAAAAGCTTGTGATTCTCCTCAAGAGAGAAGCACCAGTTGCCTAGGCATGGATTTGTAATCCACTGCAACACAGAGCAGAACTCACTAACAGTTGGGTTCATGGAATCGTAGAATGGTTTGGGTTGGAAGGAACCTTAAAAGATCATCTAGCTCCAACCCCCCTGCCATGGGCAGGGACACCTTTCACCAGACAAGGCTGCTCAGAAGTCCATCCAACCTGGCCTTGAAATGCAAATGAGATGGTGCTTGGGTGTTTTTGTTTGGTTGGTTTTGATTTTGGTATTGCAATGTGAAGTCATTGTGATGGTTAGAAGTGTTGACATGATCATATCCTCAACCTTGGGGACTTCAGAAATGTTTTAGAAAGGGATATGATGAAATAAGAGAGGGAAAAATGCTTATTCTGGGTTTTGAAGACTGATAACAAAAAATTTGTCCTCAGAATCCAAAGTACTTTAGCCATGCCATTAATACTTCTGCCTTCTTTTTTGATAGCTTGTCTCCCTCATGTCTGCATGAAAACCTTCCAAAATGAAGCTGCATTGGAAGGTATTTTAAGGTCAGTAATCAAACTGTGTCAAATAAAAATACATTAAATCATCATTAACCCTCAATATCTATTTGATAATTTTTGCATCAAAGCCTGAATTCTGCATTTACTGTTGGGCTTTTCTGCCAAAATTTTAGCATTCCATTTTGAATCAACCAGACAGCAAATGGGACAAGGTGCTAAGGTTGCTAAAAGTTCAGGAAATTTGCCTAGTAACAAGCATTTCTGAGAATCTCTTGGGGGCTTGTAGCACACTCTTTAACCCACTAACTGACTGCACCTACATAAAGTTTTGGATTGGAGAGGAAACTAGAACAATAATTAGCTGAAGAGGAAGATGCTGCCATTATTCTATTAAAAATGCAAAACAGAAGCCAATTTTTTTACCATAGTAGGTGTCTCCTCCATTTTCTGGATTATGTACAGGACTAGTTTAAATGAAGGGCTGGAGAAAAATAAATTGAGATCTTTCACCATTATGAGTAAAATTGCAAGGAGGATCAGCTTCCACAGTTTTCACACACAAAAAGAAAAAAAAAAAAGAAAATAAGGACAAGCTGAATTTTGGGCTTCACGGGGCCTTCTTCACAGTCACAGAGGCATTCCATCAGCAGATCCAACTAAGACTAGAGCTATGTGCTTACAGCATGTCCTGTGGCTGCTCCTCAGCTCTGAGGGAAGAAATCACACAAGGACAGTCCTATTTACCCGGCTGCTCCAGAAAATGGGAAGGAAAAGACTTTTCTCTTTTCTTCAGCCTTCACCCTTCTCAGTTTCCCATTGCATTTATCTTTCCTGCTCTATGGATTAATCCTTTCAAACATTTTTCCTATGCCCATTGAATGCTCAGCAGTGACCACAGTGACTCTTCTGAAGCTGTTCACTGTTGCCTGCAAAGATATTTTCACTTACAGGGACCAGTGTCTGTAATTTGAGGCTGGATTACTGGCCTTATTTATGAGGCAATGGCATACAATGTGGCCTTTGATATTAAGCAATTCCCTTGGAATGCTGTCAGTGAATGTCTTCCTTCATATATTTTGGATTTCTTCTTTTCCTCCTATCTTCCTGTTACAGCTCAATTCTGACCCTTTCTGTACCTCGTCTTTCATCTGTTTTTCTATTCCTTACCACTGTTTGCTCACGTATTGTTAATCTTTAGTCTCTTCTTACTCACAATCTTTCACATCTCACTTTTTATACAGTCTCACAGACCTTTTGAGAAAAACCTGTCTTCTGTCCCCAATAGTTACAACCTTAAATCCTATCTAATCTAGTCCCCACTGACACAGCAGATCTCATCTTTGCCCTGACACATTCACCAGTCCTCTCTCTGTTGTGTCTCGATTTTCTCTCTCTTGACTTCAGGGGGGAAGTGCAGGGACCTCACATGCAGAGAAAGAAGACTAACTGGGATTTACATGTATAAGTTCAGACATGTTTGTCAAAATGCCCAGCCAGCTGGGACTTTGGAAGAATACAAATTCCTTGTGTGCCTCTGAATTAAACTGAAGGGCTTCCCAACAGTTGCAAGCTCTATGCCACTCAGCTGAGTGGACTTGCCACTAACTATGGGAAGATTCACATATGGGATATTTCTTTTGCCTTTCCTGCTCAAGCAACCTTGATCTAGTTACCTTTCTGAGGGGCAGCTGACCAGATCAAAAACTTCAGATTGTAGGGCTGCACTTTAAATAAATACTGGTTTCTCATATGTTTGCTTGATGTGATGTTTTGTTTTGTTTTGTTTTTTGAGGGGGCGGGGGGGTGGAGTTTAGTTTGGGTTTTTTCTTTTTTTTTTTCTTTTGGGAGGGGGAGGTTTGTTTGTTTGCTTGTTTTAATGATACCAGGAGGTGGAATAAATAGATTTCATTTTGTCTGCTACCTCAAATACAAAGCTCCATGTCCCAACCCTCAGAAGCCACTCTAACAGAAATCTGTCATGAAGATGTGAATTCTTGCCATCACTAGTCAATCTGCTATACCATTTAGGACAGGATTAAAACCTCCTAACAAAGACTAGAATTGTTTTTACTACTGGTCCTTTTCGCAATGCAGCTCCACTCACCTTTACAGCATCCAGCAGAGCAAGGCAGTCTCTAGTGCTGCAGGGATAAAAAGAAAGTGTTGGAGGAAAGGTGACAAATACTCCAGAGCTATGGCTCAAGACCTACTCATACAATGCCAGCCTGTCTTTAGGGTATTTTATGTATATATTGCCCAGTTCCCTGCCCATCTTTGTATAAGGAAATTCCTATAGGTATCAGAATGAACATGAAAGTGAGAGGAGACTGTAATGGCAAAGCCCTTGCTGACTGCTTGAAATACTCCGTGAAAGTATAGATGGGCAAATGAATGCATGGAGAGTATTTGTGATTAAAAAAGCAGACAATTAAGCCAGCCTTATGGAGCAATGCAAACTAGTTAGAGTAAAGGGGGTGAAAGGGCAAAAGCAAATTAGAGTGCAGAGGTTAGGACAAGAAGCTTAAGCTCATGCTTTAGTATGGGCATCCAGTGAAGAGTGTGAAGAAATGACACAATCTGAAAGACAGCACAGCCAAAATGTCCTGGCTGCTCAGGAGCATCTTTATTTGTATCACACGCCCACCCAGAGTACAGGAGTATCAGGGCCCCATTGTGCTACATATTGCACAAACACAGCAAAAGACAGCCCAAAGTCATAATCGCAGGAATAAGCAGAGTAAAAGCATCAGCACTGCAGCATGTAGGAGGCAGAGGTTTGGATGAGTGGGGAGCAAAGTGAAAAGGTTTCATGCCAGAATGACTCTGGATCTGCTACAAAGGATCATGAACATCTCAATGAACTTGCAGCCTAGTGAGTAACACGTAGTTCCAGGTGCTGTAATGAATGTTTCACAGAGAGACAATTAACCCCCTCACCCAAAAGCTCTGCAGTACTGATGCTTTTCAGCACAATCTGTCCATGACACCACGGTAGAGTGCAGAGCCAGCTTTATTATTTCAGTTTGTTCTGTTCCTTTTTACTGCTACTGCTCTCTAAGGTTAATTGTATTCCCTGTGCTGATGCACTGTGGTATCTATACATAGACCTCACCGTATGGATTCTTTCTTTTCTTTTTTCTTTCCCCCTCCTTTTTAATCAATAAGAAATTAAAATGCTATTCAGGTTTCTCAATAAAATGCCAGGAGTCATCCAGTGAATTGGGAGAGGGCAAGAGTAAAGGAGCAAACCCTTGGCCCTCTCTGACTTAGCCCACTCTTCTCTTGGGTTAGAAGAGGATTCAAAGTAGATGAAAGAAAAATAACAGGATCACCCAAATGCAAGCCTTTTCTTCATGAAAGGTCTAATGTAGGAAATGACAGCAAATACCACGGGCCTGGTTCTTGTATCTCAGTCTGCTTCAACACAGAAGTCCAAGATCCAGCTAAGTACTTAGGCCATTCCTTCCTTCTTCAGACTCCTAAATTCATGTTCACTTCAGAGCTGTTTGAGAGACCAGATCAGTGGGAGTTTCATCAGGGATTTGGAGATATGTCCTTTTTTGGGATGGGCTTCAATCATTATTACTACATCCATACCAACAGTAGCACACAGACCTATTTTTTTCTCTGTCCTAACTAATCCTGCAACTACAAGTACATGGAGACATAGAAAGAACAAGACAGTCTTCCTGTTACAATCTCTAAGTGAACCCCAGCTCTGGATTTAAGGTGGGGGCTCAGGTTTATCAAATGCTAATGTAACTCTTCTGCTGGTTTAGCTGTATTCTCATGTTGGACTCACAAATGAATTCATGACCATAGTATGAGATTAAAGACAACCAAAGGTACCTCTTAAGATTAAGAAGCATCAGAGGCACTGAATCACAAAGTCACTATGTTCACAGAGTCCACAACCAGTTTAGAGGAGGACAGATGTATGCTTTTTACCATCTCATGAAATGACACAAGAGCTCTGTCTTAAACAGCAGCCTGTCTACATGGCTGCTCACAGCACTCGTGCTGCATGGGGCCATGTCTCAGACATGACATTCTACAAATCTGCAGCTCCAGCATGTGTTTTGCAGTCAGTCTCTAACTTCTTGTGGATCAGTTTTACAAGGGTCCACAAACAGGCACAAAGATAATCAAGTACATATGCCAGAGTGCAATGCTAGTAGCAAGTTCAAAAACGTAAAGGTCATGACAGATCCACTTCAGCACTGTGACTACTACAGTACTTGTACTGGGCCAGTTAGGTCAAGAAAAATTATCTTTCCCTTATTAGGTGTATTTGCAAGAAATTTATCCCAGTGTCAAATAAAACTGTCATTAGAATTTGATGAAAACTAAATGCACTGTCAGATCATTCTATCCTAGTGACTGCTACAGTATGTTTCCAAAATAACCATTTAACACTGCTCACACTTAGCAAGTATCTTTGATTTATATTTTAATTTCAGTTTGTGGGAGAAAAGATTATTGCAATTTAACAGAGATCCGTAACATATTCATGGTGGTAAGCAGTGAAGAGGTAAATTGGATGATTAATTTCATACTGAAATCAACCTATGCTGAAAGTAAACAATCACCTTTGCTCACTTTTAGATGATCGAGCTCCCTTGCTTTGGAGTAGTTAATACATAACTTGAACAAATCTCTCCTTGTTTGGAAGTTTAGATTTGAGAACAGACCAAGACAGATGGTTTCTTTCTTTGTAAGCTATTGATTAATGGATTGCACTAAATGGTGTGACATGCCCTTTAAATGGAATTTACAAGTAATATATTGTATGGCAACTGCATTATTAATGATTTTGATACCTGGTATTTGTGTCTTCCTACTCTGAATTCTTTTTATTTTTATCCTCATGAAGGTGGAGGCAAAAGCTGGTTCCCTCCTGCTTGATGGCCTTTGTTCTTGCAATCATATATATTCCTAGGTTTATTCTCATTATTCACATTACATCTAGACTAACAATTTCCCTGAGTGTATGCCACCAAAAAAAGGAAAAAGTAAACATAAAAAAAGAAATCTTCCTTTGCAAGAAAATTGCCAAAGCCTTTGTATAAATACATCTATGCAAGAATTGAAGATAACTGGAGGGTTCACTTATCATTACTAAAATATATTTACAGTCCTACATAAAAGCAAACAGTGAGAATCAAATCTTGGGTGTTGGCTTTTTTTATTATTTAAAACTTTGTCTACTTATTTTTTTTTGCACTTTGAGAGGCAGCCTGCACTACAAATATACTTCTTGTGTTTACCAAGCAGTAGACTTGTGTATGGAAGACTGAAATAAAGGGCAAAGGGAAATTAAAAAGCAATTAAACAAGAAGGGAAACTCAAACTACAGCATTTTTTAGTTCATATTACTCAGTCTTTCAAGAAGGAGAGAATTCTGAACTCCCAAAAACAGGACAATAAAAACATTGCGGAAAAAAATGTGATTAGCCTTCACCAGTGAAGGTATCAGATGTTTATTTCAGACCTTATCCTTTCAGCATCTGAGTTGTTAGAAGAGAAAGTATGCTATCAAACTGATGAGTTCAACAACAGTGAATCATCAGTTTGGCGGAATTGCTGGAAAAACTTCTGAGTGAAGTAACTGGCAACAGCATGAGTGGCACAACCTACTCGTTAAAGTAATTTGTCGTTACTCCAGCAAAACCAAGGACCTGGCTCGCAACAAGTAATAATGCCTTGGAGCTTTACTGAACAGAGACTGATATCAGATATTGAAATTTGTCTTTCCTTAAATAGCTCAGAATGATCCAGTAACAGCAGATTAAAGCTATAACCTGGTCAAAGCATCCTGATATCAGCATGATGAACATGATATGATAAGGACTGAAAGTAGCTGAAATTCAGAAGCGCCACTCTTCAGGAAGCTGTGAACTTGTAAAAATGCTTTAACTATTTCAAAATTAATGTTTTAGCTTCCAAAGTGAGAGAATGGGAAGTAAAATCCATAAATAATGGCCTGAAAAAACATTCAGCATTGCAATTTTCCAGGAGGTCCCAGACTTTCACTGTGGCACAGTCTCAGTTCACCTCCGTTTCCAGGTTCCAACCCTAGGGAACAGAGTGGGAACCAGGTGGGCCCAAATTCTGGAAGCTGCATCCAGGGATAAACACCCGAGTTGGGAAGTCAGGGCTCCTTCATGTTCAGCTCTGCAGCAGGGAGTCCATAAGCCCAATCCCTTGAACCAGTGTGAGGTGGTGATTTTGCCTCAGAATGGAAGATGGTTGAAGCTCAGACTCCAGAGGAGGAAGCCAGACAACATAAATTTTTTTATTGAAAATAAATTTCCCCTTCTACCCTGCAAAGAATTAAATTCAGCAAGTTTTTTTTTAGATGGTAATAGCCAGTGTTATTGAACACCAGATTGCTCCAGTAGAGAAAAGAAGTAATTACAGTTGGTGACCAGCAGATAGAAAGTGTGGGTGTGGTCTCTGCTGAGCATGTCAGTATACAAACTTACATCCTATGTAATAATTATGTTGTTCTACCTTGTGCCATGGTGTGACATACAAAATCTCAGTATGTCAAAAGACCACTAGAAGAATAAATAATGAACATGGCTGTAAAAGCTTTCAGCAATTAAGTAAAAATAGACACAATTCAATATTCATCAAAGTAATTTCAGGGACAATTGCTGCATTCTAAGAACGAATATTACTTACAAGCATTTAATTTGTCTAGGGAGAATTCTTTAAGCCTTTATTGACTTAGAAAAACTCATGAGAACTACATCTTTTAAAAATTAAAACAGAAAAGGTAGCTTTTTTTCAACCAGCTCTTTAGTCTCCAAGCGGTATTTGAACAATGGTCCACTGAAGATGCTGGAAACAGTTTCATGAACTTCACCGTGACTCTTCATATCTTTTGTAGCATTGAAAGCAAAGAAGCCTGATAGCTAAGATGAGTTTTTAAGCCTAATCGTCTTCTCAGGTGTTTTCATGCAGAAGTTGAATTTTCTTGAATCCATTTATTGAGTGGGATGTATTGAATTCCCTTAAAGTCGAGATTATTTTGGCCTTTGTTTTTGCATCATTAAGCAAGTTTGTTTTTCTGTTTAACATGGGTTTTATACCACTTTCAACAGCATAGTAAATGTCCTCCATGTTCCAGTTCAATGTCAAACAACCTGAGATGCTGGCTGTGTTTAGGTGCACAAAACTTCACCTCTGAGACATATGTACAAATCACAGTCAAAATGAAGTGTTACTCTCAAGCAACAATGTACATTGGAGTTTTGGTAAAAGATTCCCATTATGAAAGAAAGCTACTGTTTTTGTAGACTCCATAGGAAGAACTGGATAAAATCAGAAGTCATCTGATATTATTTATATATAAGGCTAGTCTATACAGAAACTGACCCAAACTCTTCTTCAAGTTTTAAAAATTGGTTAAAATCTGTTTCTGAGTTATTTTCATTGATCATTTTTTACAATCTGTGTATTTATACACAAATAAAAAAATTCTTAGGAGTCTTTTAGTCCATTTGAAGACAGTAAGTATCAGATTGTAACAAAAAAACCCCATGAACACAATATCATGGAATTTTCAGATCATTAATCAAAATGCAACATGAATCAGAGTTTCTAATCTACCAATGAAGAGAAATGGAAAAAATGAAAAAAAAAAAGCCTTGTAAGAATCATCTAACATCTGAACATATTTTTAAGCATGGAAATTCTGTATCGTTTTATCTTTTTATCTGCACCTTTTTTTACAGTAACCTGTTATTTTGAATGGATTCCATTGCTTTTGAGTTAAAGATAAGCAGTGAAGTTGGAAGCCCTCTTTTCCCTTTTTTAACTGAAGCAATAATAACAATTGAGGAACATGATCATTTATCCAAAAGTGTGCTTTTAACTCACAAGATTGATGTAAAAGAAATTAAACTGAGAAAGAAAAGTCTTGCACAGAAATAAAGTAAATTTACCAATGGAATCACTTTCAGAAAGAAGTGTAAGCAGTCAGGTATATTTAATTACTTTTTCAAGGGCCAGATAACAGAGTGAAGAAATGTATTTCTTTCATTAGCTTACCCAGTCATATGCTCCATATTACCACCTAGGAGAGGTTAATATATTTGTGTGTTGAGTCCAAAGCTCCCAAATGCCTATGAAGAAAAATAGACTTCCCTAAAATCACTTATTTCAATTCACCTATAAGTCATGTCTTTGACCCAAATTATATTTTTCTGAATTGATTTTGTACACACACTCTACAGATTTCTTTTTCAAGGGACAATCCTTGTAAAAGAGTGAAGATTTTGTAAAGCTCATCTTATGCAGAAGAGAATAATATAAATTCTACACAAATATACCCATAAATTCACACACATATATTGTCAATATACAAATAACAGGAGTTTGTAGATGCTTCACTGGAGAAATAATGGTGTCTAAAAATTCAAATTCCTAGTTTTGGATCTTTTTTGGGCAAACTCAGTGTTGATGAGAGCAGAAACCCCACCATCACATCAGTGATCAATGTGGCCCATGGTAACCACAGTTCTCATTGCTACATAATTTGGTGGTGAAACACATGCAGCATGTCATACTTTTACAGTATTATTCCCACTACATAGGTAAGTATATATCATAGTAAGGCATGCCCATAGTCAGCATCCCAATGACAACTTCTACTCTATGAAGTGCCCGTGGCAACTAGACTACCTTTCCAATTTTAACTTTTACATTGCCTAAAAGCATTAGCAGAAAATGCTTTTCTGTGATATCTTTTCGTTGATAAAAAAGTTGATTTTGAAAGGATTTAATTTTGAAGAGAAAGGAGTCAGCATCTTTTGGTACCATGAAATGCTCCATTTCTTTCAGTATCTCCAGAGAGAAAAGTTATATCTTTGGAATGAATACCTTTTTGTGCATGTATCTTTGCAAAAGAAAAGAAAAAACAAAACCAAAATCAAAACAAACACTGCAATCAAGGTGAGACAGTAATTTTCCCTTTCATGGGACACATAAAAATACATATATATCTATATCTACATGTCAAAATGATTAAAAAAATATATATTTCATCCACCTTGGAAATGAGAGAAAACTATGAGCAATAATCAATGCACAGCTAGCCAGGGTGGTGCAGGAATGAGATAACTGCCAGATGAGAATTCAGAAAAAAGCAAACATGCTGTCAGTGGTGTGTACCAAGTTCTATATATTAGAAATACCTGATTGCATTTAAAACACAAGCTGAGCTGGTCTACCTCCAGACCTCAGGCAAAAGATGGTTTGCCTTTCCTCCTCTCCACCACAACGAACCCCACGCTGACCGCCCAGCCTCCGGCTTGTACTGAAAGACAGCCAGCAAGTTACTACAACAGCATCACAATTGACATCGCACCAGCACTGTAGTGGCTGCAATGCCAATTCACTGTAGTAGTGGTCCTCAACCCGATCTGCCCAGAGCATTTTCCAGCCTTGCCAAAATACCTGCTCGTCCCACGGGAACCTGAGACGCTTCCGTGGGGTAAAAATAGTCCCATAGTGCCACAAGGACAGGCTGTCCCTCTCCTTTGACTTTGAAAAGAAGCAGTTATCTCCCTTTCCTCGGGAAGCAGAGGGTCAGGGTACATCTGCATTTAAATGGAAAACAGTACTGCTAACACCAGGAGCAGCTCATAATTAGGGATTATTAGCCAAGCAATATGGAATGATTGATAGAGAGTTGAAGCTAATGACTTTAAAGATGATTAGGTCATTTTGTCACCAGTTGTTTGTCTATAGACACAAAAATCTGTTTACTTTAGCCACTGCAGAGCTCTGTATGATGCCTGATGGGTAGGAAAGAGAGTATAAACTGTGATGCTAATACACTATGATATAAGCTGAGCACATGGGAAATAAATGTTGAAACTAAAGAGAATGCTTGGTATTTATTTAGGTAAGCAAGCTGCAGCACAACTGTCAATTGTTTTGAGTGTCTATTTCAGAAATTTCTGCAGCAGACTTGAGTGCCACATCTGAAACCTGTGAAGTTTGGGCTGAATTTACTTGTTTTGGTGGTTACAAGAACTCTTTTCTCTCTTCCTTTTTTTTTTTTAATCCATTAGAAGCAAAATTCAAAGTATGTTTGGAGACAAAATCTTTCTAGGTGAAAATGTCTGAATATACCTAAATGAGGTGGTATAAGACTATCACTTCTGTAAGAAATCCAGTCTTCTGGCATGATTCAATATAAAGCTGGAGCACCTATTTGCACTTTCAAAGGCAACAAGCCTTAATCACTTACTTAAGATAAACATGTTCTCACATGCTCCCCTGAATGGAAGGGGAAAAAAAAATTCTTACCTCTCTAAATGCCTTGCAGAACCACATCTTCAATAATGACCTTTGAGCGATTGCAAATGAATCCTGAGTGAATGCTGAGTCAGCAGAACTGCTGGGACTGCTGGGCCTGTTTCTTCAAAATTAGAGGGAAAAAACCAGCAAAAATCAGCTCTTCTCCATATGCCCTAAGCAGTGAAAGATATCTCAACAATCTCACCTATGAACTCTTCATTTCTTAAGATGTGCAACACATGACAGTTGCTTTATACCCTGAACTCAGGAAGATACATGAGCTGGTCCTGTGAAGGGTTTTCCACTCCAGCAACTGGGAAATAATCAGGAGAGATGGTGCACTGGAGGGCAGCCCTCTGAGGGGAGAAGGCAAGAGGCAGGGAGGGAGCACAGGGCCATGCCTGATGCCATCTGTCATCACTGTGGC
The DNA here is from genome assembly GCA_013396755.1 of Sclerurus mexicanus. Classification (NCBI taxonomy): domain Eukaryota; kingdom Metazoa; phylum Chordata; class Aves; order Passeriformes; family Furnariidae; genus Sclerurus; species Sclerurus mexicanus. Next base: position 54,763 of record VWZF01000688.1, read on the forward strand.
TGTCTCACAGAAGACAACCCTGTAACAGAAGCCTGCTAATTTCTTTGTAAAGTATCTCATTAGTCTCTCCCTTCCTGAGCTGCCTCTCTATTAAAATGTGATAAATTAATTCTGCCATTCCCAGTTCCATCCTGTCCCCTTACTGAAATGAAGATGAGTCATGCTGGCCAGGACTCAAGAGAGATAATTACACAGGGGCCAGGGGAGGTATTTCATTTGCTGACTGCTAAGCTGCCCTATCTGTAGCAGAGATGGGATATCCCATCCCTCCCTTTGCTCTAGGAAGCTCTGGACCGAGAATAAGAGGATATGGAAAATGCATGTACAAACTATCTATGTAACACTCTATTGTAACATACACAGGACTGACCAGGAGCAATGAATTTGAGGGGTCTGATATAGGGACCAGATTTCAGTGCTGTGGTCTTCCTTTTTCAGTTCCCAGCTGTAGTCACATAGTAACACCTGTGTGCAGGACAGTATCTACTAGTGTTATCCAAAGATGTACACACTGGTAAGAGTGATCTCTTTGCGTGTTCATGGGGTCGCCTGGCTGTGCCAGCTGTGCTGAAAGGACTGCAGCCAAGGCTCTAACCTCCCTCTCTTCAGTGACGGCTGCATCTGAGAGGAAAACTTACTCCCTCTCTGCACAGTGTGGATAGTTTTGATGAGGGAGCTAGCATATAAGGGGATGCCCTTTGCAGCTCTGAAAGAATAAAAGAGGATCAATATAAAAACCTACAGATCAAGGTATAATATTCTTACTATAACTCGGCTGAAACACTGAAATATGCTAAGAAAAACTAAAAGAAGAAAATTAAAGAAGACAATAGATTCTACCCTGTATATGTAATTGTCCTTTCTACCTCTCACCTTGCACCTGGTAATAAAGGGGGAATTGTGACTGAAATTTCAATTTCTACTTTCCTTTCTCCACTTGTATACACAGAAACACATTTCTGACTTCTATCACATACACTCACACATAACCACACTCTGCTGATTTCCACCAGGCATTTAATTTCTGGCAGGCAGCTTATGGGTCATAATGAATCTGAGAATTTGACTGATTTTTCTTTTAGCACTTTGCCCTCTTAAACACTGACAGGATCTCAGAGCCCCTGCTACTTTTCACAGCCAGCTAAGTGATGCATTGATGTCTCGCCAGCTACATTTGAATTCAGTTTTGTGCAAGACAGAAGCATCTTCTAGATGTGCTGGATTTTAATTGGGTAAGGGAAAAAACCAAAAAAGTTATGAGCAATCTGAGAAAAAATATCCCATATTTTATGCACCTCAACTTAAGTTAGTGTTAGCAAACACAAAAGAACTCTCTTCCCCACCAAAATCACTATCCTCCCTTCTTTTTTCTCAGAACTAGTAATAACTGAGATTACAGTTAAAAGATAGATGCTTTTATTTTTATTGTTTAAATATGTATTATGTTTCATTTACAACAGAACAACAGCCACCCCAGGGAAAGCCCTCTTATTTTCTACTGTTCTGCTGTGCAATAGTTGAGAGAAAATTAAATTAACACCAAATGTCATACATGCTTGAATAATGGCCACTCCCCATACCTCCCATATTCCCAATGCTGCCTTTAGACAGAAGCAGAGTCATTCTGTGCATGTATGCTGCCTGTAGCAGGCAGGGCCACTGCCAGTATACCTCGACAGAATCTCCCAGAGTGAGGTCTGCCCAGAAAACCTGGGCTTGTAGGAAATCTTGGGTAGAATTAATATTGAAATCTATAACCACGTAACTGAAAAATTTTCCTAAGAGATAAAAAAAGCCAAATCAACAAGAGTACTGATGTATCCTCTGCTTTCTTATCTGTCCTAAGGTGTTTGTGTGGGTTTTCTTTTTTTCTTTTTTTTTTTTTTGCTTGTTTGTTTGGTTTTGTGGTTTTGCTTAGTCATGTATTTTGCTTTGGATACAATCTTCCATATGGAAAGATTGTTTTCATGTTAATACAGTCATTGCATTAAACGAGCATCAGCACAGATCAACACAGAGTAGAGGTGAGGTTTCTGTGAGAGAGCATGGTTCAGGTAGGTGATTTACTATGTAACAGAAAGAAACAGGAAGAAGAAATTTTGAAGGCAAATATCTCTGACCCTCTCAAAGACATCTTGCCACCTCTTTGTCCATCCTAATCATTGCATTTACCATCCAGACAGCTGCTATGGCAAGTAAAGAATAATTTTGCAGCTTACAGAGAGTAACTGTACTGCTTGCCCGAGAATCTGTAGAGGTCAAGCTCTTCCAAACATCCTTCAGAGCTTTCCCACATAACACCCAAACTGGGTGATTGTTGGGTGGCTGAAACAGGGTCAGAGCACAGCAATCTCATTGCTGCCATCTGTCCTACAGAACACAAGACACAAGAACCAATATAATCACATCTGAGCAAACATAAAATACATATTTGTGTAAATGATATGCAAAACTGACAACAGAAAGGACAAAATCCAGTCAGAGAAAAAAGGGGAAAGAGATACCAGATGAGAGGAGACTGCAACCACTGAGACAATTCATCTGATTTGGAGCCTCCTCTCAAGTTTGCCCTTGAAATGATCATAGCCCGGAAAAATTGCTCCATGGCTTACAAATTATTGACCTCTGGTATTCAGATTCAAAGTAGAAGCCATGGGTGGCAATGGTCTGCTGGTTTCAATTAAATGTTTGAACACAGTTTCTATGCCCTTCCAAGATAATATCCTAATCACCAGTCTCTAGCAGAGCAATACCTCCATCTCCAAATCTGTTCTAGATGGTATGAAATAGCCACTGGGATTTAGAAGTGAAATCTCATTGTTTCAGTTTGCTAATTCCCCAACTGCTGAGTTATCCATACTTTCTTTCTGGGTTTTCTTCCACTTTGGCTGTATGCAATATTATACAATATGGTTTGTCTATGGATACCTGAAGAATTCATTATCTTTTCACGTATTTGCATGCTCTAAATTGAGTGTCATGTGCTCACATTTACCAGTAGAGACTGAGGAAAGTGGAAGGTGATTCATTATTGCAAGGTAGTCTCTAATTTGCACATATGTTAAATTTGGAAAAAAAAAAGGGCTATCTATGCTCAGAGGTGTTAAAAGGCTGCTGGCTTCTAAGTACATTGGGGAAGCTTGCAACAGAGGCTTGCTGTTTGATCTCCTCTTGGAATCTTTTTCACTTCTTTAATAAAAGAAAAATTATGCTAAGAATCCAGGTAGGTGATTTGTGATTTTTCAGTACACTGCTGCCACTGTTAAACCTCCACAGATTAAATCTACAGATCTGTAATTTTAGATTCTGTCCTCATATTAACATTCCTAGGTATATGACATAACCCACTACTGATGTTTTCATTTAGCAGTTTCACTCTATATCCTTGTTAAAAAGGTTTCACCTAAAAGACATGTATATATAGAAAACTACAGAGAGGTATATTTGTCTGTCTCAGAAGGATAAAGAGTCAAGAAAATTATGACAGAATATGACTCAGTATGCCCAGACTGGCTGAGTATTTTGAATGTGATCACTGGAAGGTAGGTGCCCATCCCTTTATTCAGAAGGAAACCCCTGCACTGCATTTGGGCTGTACATTTGCTTTTATCACCAGCTGCACATAAAATATAACTGAAGAGATGTGGAGCTGAATATTTTTGAATGAACCTTTTATAAAAAATTTGATCTAAGAATTTCAGAACTGTTTTTTCCACATACCACAATGGTCAAGAATGTACATGCCCACTATCTCTTCAAGTCTCCCTCTGATTCTCCCACCCTGTTCCAGAGACCTGAAATTCTGAGGCAGCATAAAGAAGGTGAATGAAACATCCATGAGCAGAAAACTCTCCAATTGGTAGGACACTCCCTTTCAGTTGCAGCCAACACAAGCTGTCTCTTGCCCTGTGCCTCTTCCCTGGCCTAGGAAAGGTAATATGCCAGGGCCAGAGGCTGTGACAGAGAGGAGTTACACTATGTTTTTTGTTGGTACAGTGTCTATTAAAGGATGTCAGCTAAACAGTAGAATTAGAGCAGCCCAAGTGAGCAATATCTCAATTTGGGCTGACCACCGCTCATAAGAAAAACCTAAATGGGCTTATCAACATTGTAGTAAGATTACAGTAGGTGGGTGATGTAACATGCCTTGGTACATCAAAGGAAATCTTTCTTTTTCCATTTTTTGCCTAGAACTTGCATCAGTATTTACAATTGATTCCATTTTTATTCTAAAATATTGTGACCAATATGGTGACATCACTTCTGTTCTCCCTCCATGTCTCCGCACAGTTTTATGGAACAACCTACTCTCAAATAGGGATGAGAACAGAGAACAGGCAGTGAATTAAAGCACAGTTTAAAAAACAAAACCAACAAAAATACCAAACACACAAAATTGTTTTCCGTTATGTTTTCTTTTGTAAATGTATGTACAGTCAAGAATTACTAGAAAAGAGGCAGAGATCCTCAGTGGACAAAAGACCCCTTACATTTGCATATGTAGGTATGCTTATACATATCTGTGTGTGTTTATCCATTTATATTGCAAACAAACTGCCACAGTTTGCACTAATCACAGATTTTTGGGGTAGAGGTCCAACCTGTGGCCAGCCCCATGCCAGGACAGGCTGCAGCTATTACCACTTTGAGAAATTAACCACTGCCATAACCAGTAACATATTTTTCCCATTAGTTTGAGGGAGGAAACGAGACATTTTTCTTCGTTAATGCCTCTCTCTCTTCCTCTCCTTGCCCATCCATTTTATGCTTCCTGATGGTGCTCAGGAGGCTGTCAGGTTCCCTCCAGCACACTTCCTGCTTCCACCCAGCAGGAATAAACTGTTAGCGCTTTGTTTGAAAGGATTCCTGAGAAGTCTGATTCCTCTCACCAAAATAAGAATAATTGTAGCATTTGACTTGTAGCTTCCTCCTCAGGGATCCTTCTGAGTTAAACAGTTATTGAATTTATCCTGACAGAGATTGCCAAAGAAAACTTTATTTGAAGGACAGAGGGGGGAACAAACTGTTTGCTGAACTGAAAAAAGTTTGAAATACTATAATGGGAGAGAAAAAGTCCCATAATAGAAGGTGGAAATCTGGGACAGTCAAATCAGGCCATAAAATGTAAGATCAACACAGCAGTGGGAAGCAGGAAAGCATATCCTGGGCCAAACATACCAATGGAGACTATTACACACACTGACCTCAGATGTCACATACAACATGAATCTGCAAACCACCTCATACTTCAAAGTCCCACATTACATTGAACTCAACAAGTCCATGCTGGAAATGAAGAGGCCTGAGTCAACACTGCTAAGTGCTCAGGGAATCTAAGCATACAGTCATCTTCGACCCTATGTATCCAGTCTTTCATTTCTAAACTAAAGCCACTGCTTTTCCTATTTTAAACACCAGGAAAATGGGGTCACCTTTCTCAACATATCTGCTTAATGTATGCCTGTTAATCGCACAACATCCACTCTGGTGAAGAGGCAGAAAAGCATGTCAGAAACAACACAGCTCTAAGAAAGGGAGCTTAAGTCTCTTTGGGCCCATGCATCCTCAAGTACTAACAAGGCTCACTAGATCCAAGACAGGTGACTTCAAATTTCCCTGTCACTTACAAGTGCAAAGCTTAGATGTGATTTTCAACTCTTCTGGTTTCCATCTGCAAAAGGTGAGTGTAAGTACTTGAAAGAAAGTTGCTTTCCAGGTGTTCTAGCAACAGTTGTCTGTAAAAGGTGTCAGTGATTTTACAACAAAGCCTGCTTTCCTCTAGATTTTTAGCTTAGCTGTGAAATTGGTAGGTGGTCCCCTACATGGATTAGTAACGTCACACTTTGGCTTGCACATAAACTATGTCACCTGCCATTATTAATGATGCAGCAGCAAAGGTCTAATAGAGGTTCCCTTACAACTGAAATTTTCTCTTTTCTTTTAGTTTCTTTTCTTTCCTCTTTTCTTTATTTTTTTTTCCAAGCGAGCTGATCAAACAATGGGAGATAACACACAATCCTCTTGCCTAAAGGGATTGGGAAGTACAAGACTTCCAGCTTTATCTCAGCAATCCATCTTTCCAAGTGTTTCCCCATAGTTATAAAATGTGTGTATATGCAACAGTGAGGTCTAAGACTTTCCTCTGTTTTTGCAAAAATACCATGATCCTGACAGATATTACCATGTTAGCAATGAATGGGGCTCACTAAGATATTTCAGACCTGCATTACTACAGAATCTCAATGGCTCACAATCTGATAGAAGTAAATGTCCTCATATTTCTCTAGTGATGTAAAGAAATGCTACAGTCACCATGGAACTTAGCCTAATGAGAGGAAAACAATGCACCATCAGACATAGACCCTGTCACCTGCCCCATTATACATACTAGAACATCAGACCACATTTGCAAGCACTCACAAGAACCCTGACCAACAACAGCTGTTGTGTCCATTGGCAGTCAGGTGTTTTGTGTGGTGAGAGCATCCCTTTTCTATCACAGAGCAATCATAACACACAAAAACAGAAGAGCAGTCATGCTATATCAGATGAAAGTCACTCTGCTGATACCCAGGAAGGAGTGTAAGAATGCAGCAAATGTGATTTTCTCAGTGCCTCTTACAAGGTTTTTTTAATGTGGGACTCTGAAGCCAAATATGGTTTCTATGAATACAATGACTCTCAATGGACTCCTCCTGCAAGAACTTATCCCATCTTATCTCAAACATATACAAATTTTCAGCCTGCAGCAAGGAGCTTTTCACTCCAAGGATTCAAGACCCAACTGATCTGACACAGTTACGTCATCTTGGCTTGGAGTTCTCAGGAAATCTCTGTAAAACCTCTGTAAAACAGCTGTGAGGAAGTCTGTAGAACAAAGACCCTAAAGATAAGAAAGGGAAAATTAAAGAGTTAGAATTGTTGGGCCAGGAATTGCAGGTAGCTCAGAGATCCAAGAAGAAAAATACTAAAGTGGAAAGGTATAGAATCCTAAGAGGAAAACCAGGGAAATGGCACGTCATCATCATAGGGGATTGGCTCAAGGAATCAGAAGGAATCCTTCCACTCCTGACCAGTGCCTGCTTTGCCAGGAAGGACTCTTGGGGTACCACTCAGGTGGTGAGCCTGCCAGAATTTAGCCTTCTAGCTCCATAAAACCCCTCTGTCATCTGTGTTATGTAATCAGTATTTATTTTATGCTTTTAAGTCTGCTTGCAGAGTCTTTTTGCAGAAAACTAAGGTGCCAAAATGAAGTGTCTAAGTGAGGGAGGTTTGCACTGTTCAGAGTAGAAGTAAGGCACTCAGACACATGCAGCACATTAGCAGATGTATGGGAGTGAGCCAGGCTTTAGCACCTAAGACTTCTAAGTTAATAGGGCCAGTAGCATCTTCTTAGTCCAGGATTTTTACCCAGTATTTCTTTGTTGTTTGTTTTTTACAGTTGCTGTGCACAAATAAGAACCATATTCTTGGGCCACTATAGTGTGACAAGAGAAATACACAATACATGCAGTTTTTAAGGTCAAACTGTTTTCAGGGAACCAATACTATTATGGCAGTAAATACAGTATTTTGAGAATGAATACTGCTTTCCCAAAGAAGGGAAAAAGAGGCAAGACACAGGAAAACTATCACTCTAAGGTACTCACATTCATCAGATAGACATATCTCAGTCACTTGGGAGAACTCATAACACAGCACTGTTGGAGGATCAGTGTCTCCTGCTCTGACAATAGATGCTTTGGTTGTTATGTAGCAGCAGGTAATTATCATCTGTCTTGAATACATTAATGACTTAGTCCACTGTCATTATCCCTCAGCTTATGAAAACATTAGAGTTTGCTTCATGGTGCAAGTTCTAGTTCAGTGTCTGCAGAACACAAAGATGCATATGAGGCACAGTGGCAGAGAGAGTGGAAGACACTGTTTCTTATGTCAGCAGGGGAATTACTTAGTCATGTATGCCTCATGCATGTGGTAAATGTTTCTATAAAAGTCTCATCTAGTTAATAATTTTCTAAACACAATCATGTTCTCACAAGAGAAAACACACTGCTCACTGAAAAGCTTGTGCTTACTCAGTTTCCCCTTTATCCCTCTTGTACATCATGTCTACCCAAATTCTTTTGTAGCAGCAGATTTCAAACAAATACCCCTGTGCTGCAGTTGTCCCTGTGTTCAGGAAGGATCTCAAGCAGCTGTTAGACATGGAGGGTATGTGCCATGTGAGGAAGGAACATAAACACTTGCCAATTCATTATCATATCTGCCAGCTTGCTTTCATGTCATTCTCAGAAACTCATTCTTCAAGATCACTCTGTATAGTCAAGAGAGAAAATCCACAGAAACATTGAATGCTAGCCCTCCAAAAGCTTGAAAATGTTGTTACTGTCAGCAAGTGTTATTAGTAATTCCAACAATAAAAGAAAGAAAATCACACAGTACTTAATGAGTGCCATGTACAAAAGGATAGGACTGCAGATACTGGGCACAGAGATGTATGTGAGACAAGGCACCAGCATGCAAGCCCATGGCATCTCACCTGGGGTTTCTGATTTTGATGGAAAGTAATGAGAGTTTGGCAGCTTTAGCCAAGTATTCAAGTGTTCCTGTAATTGCTTCACGAGCCCCCAGTCAATCTGCTACAAATGTGTGTCTGGGAGACCAGAGTCCCAGAGCTAAAGCAGCAGGGTTGATGTTAAGTCAAAATTGACTTTCACAGCTTCTGGCTACAATGACCCTCATTTTTGCAGCCAAGACTCAATACCCTACCAATAAAAAAGTACTAAAATTTATCTTCAAAGTGGTAATGCAAACTGAGGGGAAAATTCCAACACAGTAAACCCTCAGCATTTTTAAAGCACACAAGAATTTCCTTGACAGACTCCATGTACTTCAGCTAGTGATCTTTTAATAGTCTTTCTTCTGTCTTTATGAACCAATGCAGGGTCAAGACTTCTCAGCGCTAGTCAATGACATGACATGGGACCTGCCAGAGAGATTCAGTTCCTAGTGGTGAGATGGCAAGATGTACAATGACAGATTCCAACAGACATCATCAAGAAGATTGTAGCAATGGCTCCACCAACGAACAAGAAAGAGACCCAAGCTTTTCTAGGAGCCATAGGCTTCTGGAGGATGCACATCCCAGAATACAGCCAAACTGTGAGCCCTCTTTACTTCGTGACCTGTAAAAAGAACCATTTTCACTGGGTTCCTGAACAGCAGCAAGCCTTCAAGCAGATCAATCAAGAGAATGCAATTGAGCCACTATATTATACATTTGTATCTTGTTATTACAGAGTTTTGTAGACTTGTCTTTTCTACAGTGTGTAAATAGCTCTGCCCTTCATCTCTGTGATAGCTAAGGGGGGTCTGACATGAAATGACATGACATGACCCCCCTTAGGTATCACACTGTAGAAAAGACAAGACATGACAGAAATTGGACCCACCACAAGAGGGATTATAAGTCAGAGTTACAGTTTAATGAAAGGTATTACAATAAATACACTGACACAAAGAGAAAACTGCTTTCAACTCACCAAAACCCAGCAGTATAACCCAGTGTTCCAGGGCACAAGCCCAAAGGGGTTTGTTAGCCCTTGTGCTGAGACCCGCGTGGTTCCCCCAAGTTCAAAGCAAAAGGAAATAAAGAACCTCTTGGTGCAGATGATGGCTAGGATCTGGTCAAGAGTGATAGTTTCCTCCTGTCGAGGTCCTGCTGCTCCTCTAGATCTGACAAGTTTGCAAGGTCTTCTTACGCCTGCTTATGTACCTTCAGGGAGCATCCAGTCCCTCCCCCAGGGCGGGGACTCACACAATGGGTGATTAACTCTGAGTCATGGGGTATTGTTGAACCGTTGATGGCCCATTAGCAGCCATGCCCCCTCTGGGTGTGAAGGTGCTAACGACTCCCTGGGCAGCTGCTGCAAATGCTCCATTGTTCTTGGGAAATGAATAGAGGGAGGTAGAATACATAGCTTTGATCACTCCCACACAGTGATAACTGGTCCTACCTGCTGAACTAGGACACAGGGCCATGGCTGTTGTTGCTGGGGAAGGCCACTAGGCTGCCAGTGGCTGTCCTGTCTCCCCCAGCAGCAATCTCTTCATGCATCAAGCACAAACAACACAGGTTGGCTAGGTTGTGCTCCTGCTACAATTGCTGCTTCAGTAATTGTCTGCTTTGTCTGTTCCTCCTTTTGATCCTATGTGAGTGTTTCTGACTCTTTTGAAAAGATGTTGAGAAGTTACTGAGTATTATTTCAGGTCCGTGCAATATCATCAAGCTATGAGTTTTTGTTGCCATATGAAGATGCTTAACTTAATGGTAAGAATAGAAGCTGCCTAAAGTGCAAATGTAAGTCCCAGAGACACCCTATGCTTGCTTCTTTAGGTTCCCTATAGTTCACAATTTGTAAGTCATCATGGTTTGAAAATTATTTTTTATTTTGAAAGGTTAATTTTCAGTTAGATCAGTTTTCTGAACTTGTTCCCCATACAACCACAAGAAAGCTAAATAGCAGCAGAAGGGAAAGGTGGGAATATGTGAAGCAGCCCAGGCTTGTATCAGCTGAGGCTGCCATTGAGACACACATGTAGTTATAGACACAGCTTCACACAGTTACTGTATTATGGTCTTAAACCAATTTATAAAAGATGATCCACTGAAGTGAAAATCACTCTACTGTTCATCAGCATCAATAGGCCTTGGTCTGCCTGACAGAATACACACTCTTTAGAGAAACAAAAACATTTATACACTTTTGCTTCATCAACACTTGACAAAAGTGTGCAAATACCTCCCTTTCAATTCTTCCAGTCATTTCCAATTCAGGGTTTTATTAAAAGAAGAAGTTCTTTTACACAAGCAGAGATAGCAATGTTACAGATTTGGTTGATGGATGGTGTCTGATACTGTCATAGGTGTTCAATCTGTGTTCTCTGTTCTTGCTGCATTTTGTACCCAAGTAATCAGAAAAAAACCCCAAAATGCATAGTTGGTTGTTGTTTTTTTTCATGGCAGGAGAATGTCAGACAACGTAACTCTATGCTTTCTAATAGGAAGAGTTAATGAGAAAAAGAAAGATTGAAATATGGGATCATCACACTTTTTCTTTCTGCTTATAGGTTTTATGTTTCTGTTACATTTATGTTTGTTAAGTGAAACTGTGTGAGTGAAACTGTTTAAGTACATGACTAAGAAATACAGAAACACTTCTATGCACTACACATTGTTGTTCACAACCCAATACCAATGAACACCTTAGAAGCAGTCTTTCTTCAGAAATCCAGTTGCCTGAATATTCATGAATAGCAAAAAGTGGTGTGAGTGATCCAACCTACCACCATGAATTTGTGAGCCAGCTGCTTTGAATGGGGCTACATTTAACAGGCTCTCTATCTCAGCATTTTCTAATATGCTCATCACTGTGACATGGAGCGCATTTTTGGCTTGCTGCATTGCTGTGGAGGGGGGTACATTCCTTGTATGAAAGCCTTGCTGACATTTATGGTTTTGCACTGAGTGGAATAAGCAGACACTTTATTAGCCAGATCCCAGTAAGGACATAAGAAGAAAGGAAATCTAACTCTGTCCTCTAACAGCATTCAGCTCTCTGGGGATTCATTTATTTCCTCCAAACCTAAGCTGAAGCACAAGCAGCTATGTGAAGGCTGTAACACAAATGGTTTGCACGTAATGACCCAGTGTCTTCCTTTTCAATTCTTGGACCAAGTGCAGGTGCCAGTGAATGTTGTTTTCCACCTCTTTTGGCATAGCATGGCACCACAAATCATAACTTTCCCACTCCCAGTCTAAACTGTCTTGTAGGTTGCTGGCAACAGAAATAAGAATCTCAGGGATCTTTACAAAATTTCTCACAATGTCAAAGGAATATTAACAGAGACAGAAGTAGTAATGGACTATTCTTTTCCAGCTGTGCTGGAAGCCTATGTATTCTCTTGATGTATTAACAATGGAACATGAGGATACTAAAGAAATCCATGGATTACAACTGTCAAAATGAAGTTGCATTTAGGAAATGAAATGGAAGATCACTAAAAGTGGCCAGACTACTTAGGACAAAAGAAAAATTACTCAAAAATTCCTCCCAAACCAACTGGGTTACACAAAGGGCTTTAGCAGCTTGGCAGATGCTAGAAGTAGGGAAGGTGCATCAGGGCTGCCAGTGCATCCTGGCTTCCTGGGGCCCAGCAGGATTGCTCTCTACACGAGACTCCCTAGGATGCCTGAGAGCCCGTTTTAAATGGGGCAAGCAGTGGGTCTGCTGCAGCAGCTTCCTGTGTGGAAATTATCTCACAATCTCAGTAAATCTTACTGTTAAGACTGCTTCCTGACCTTCACAATGCATTTTCACTGGCCTTGATTATCACACACAAGCAAGATCACTTAGCAGTTTTTCGTTCCTTTCTTATGCAAATTGCTGCAAAAACAAGAAACAGAGGTTGTCAAATTCTTATTGGAAGGGTTTTGGAGTTGGCGTTTTTAGTATCTCTACTCCCCCGAAAAATGAGGAATTGTGTCCTTTTGACCACCTCCGCTCCAACATCTCTGCCCTGAAAGTCCAGCAAAGCTGTCACACATTCTCATTTTTTGAGTGATGCCGCTGTCATCAGCCTTTTACTTCTTTATCCCATTTTTACCTACACAGCTTGGCTTTATACTTAATTTTTATTTTTTTTATTTCAAATTCTCTGGCCTTTGTTGAATAACATTAAAATCTTTCTTATAAACTTATTTCATTGTAAGATCATAAACTTAATCTTCCTCAGTGTATGGCATGTATATAATTTGATGAGACACACAGATAGATAGACAGCATCCCAAGGTAACATCTTCCCAGAAACTTTCCAATGTAGTTTTCCTCTCTGAATGTATTGATTTAAATTTTCCTCCTGGGTACAGCCTCTCATTATGTGCTCCTTCCTTTCAGGGATTAAACCCTCTTTCTACTAAGCAATAAATAACATTATTAATGCAGACAATAAAGACAGACTTCTGAAAAAAATGAATGCAACCAAATCATTTGGGCTGCAATTTGTCTTTATCATGGGTGTCACATGCCTGTCTTGTTCCTTCTTTGTTCCAGGAGGGCAAAAGTCAACAGCAACAAGAAAACCAGACATTTTAGTTTTGCCTGGTACTAATGTCTTTGTATTTCATGATCCATGCCTCTCTTCTCTTGGGTTATTAAAAATATAGAAGGCAATATCAGGTTTGTTGGGGAATACTGAACTGGTGTCACTCAAAAGAATTTGGTCTTATCTGTGTGCAATTACTTCGCATCTTTCAGTCTTCTCTCTCTGTACCCAAGTGTTTTGTGACTCTAGTCATGTGAAACCCAGTGTGTCAGCTAGAGGGGGGATAGAAGTGACACCACCACCTACTCTGAAAGGCATATCTGAGCTTTAATTTAAAGTTGTCAACAAACATAAAAGCTCCTCCATAATTTTGCAACTTTTCCTCTTGTAAATTTCTCAGTTATTCAGTTCTGGTCTTTTTTATATGCACTCCTTTCAGTGACATTGGCAATGGCTTAAAAAAACAGTCTATTTGATGTTTTGTGCTGTTGAAACAGAAGAACAGATGGTACCAGAAACTAACAGGAGACCTCTGCAGACAGTCTTAAAAAAAGGGCAAAAAATGTTGTTTAAACCACCATCTGTATTAACAGAAAAAGAAAGAAAGAAAAAAGTTCCTATAATCTGCCTCTAAAATAAGCTGTTCTCCATAGAAGCATATGTTTGTATGGTGTTACCAGTAATTTCATGGTGGGCAAAGCTAAATGACCTCAGATCTGACATAGGCTAAAAGTAAGACTTACCATGGCTCAGCTGTCTTTTAGGAGCTTGTTCAGCTGCACTAAATCATAAATTTAAGATCCAGCACAGATTAATTAATCCAATAAAATGTTTCACTGCACTAAATTGTGCTGCTGGACTAGAACAGAACAGAAGGAAAGGAGCCAAGTTGACCTCCATGACTATTTACTAATGTCTTTACAATTTTCTGTCTAATTTCTTACACTGTGCAATGCAGCTCAGAAATCTTTGACACCAAGAGACATTCCTATTTCTTAACTCCAGCAAGAAAACACTACTAGTAGAGGAGGGAAAAAAATACCCATTCTCTAAAATAAACAAATAAATACTTTCACACTACTTATACTATGATCATTCTTCTTGTATGCTCTGACTGCCATGTTATTCTAAAATTACTTCTTTTTGTCATTATTGCTGGTTACAAATATCATTTAAGACCTGAAAAACTTCTCATTACAATTTTCACCAAATAAGATAATTTCTTATAAGAATGTTTGTTTCAAAGACTAAGCATTTTATGAATAACAGAAGAATTTTATTGGATTATCTGTGTGTTAATGTCATAATTTTTCAGCCTCCAACTGTGATAAGGCAACATATCTGACCTTACACTGTGAAGAAACATATGGCTCTTGTGCATAAGACAAGCAGTAAAAAAGAACGTTCAAAAGCTGACAACCTGGAAGTAACTCTCACTCTGTCTCTGTTATGAGGCAATGAGTTTTATGAAGTATCATGGCATCACAGACCTTTCCGCTCCATCTTTGGAGTGACATACAAGAAAAAAATCTTGATACATAATTCAATTGTATTACTATTTCTTTAATTTCCACAGAAGAGGTTATTTTGCAGAATGAATTTAATCACACACAATGTCCCAGGCTGCTCTCTTCACTTCAACTCCCTGTCAAATTCTAATCTGCATTCCTATTACCAGTAAATACAACTAATTGCACCTGGCCAGGGCCCAAGAATTAATCTTCAGCTTCTCAGAGATCACATTCTTTGAACTTTACCAGCAGAAACCCAGGGAAACAAACACACAACAGACAACCCACAAATTCCAGGAGAGGACTCATGAACATGTAACCTCCAGGCATCTAATGATTTCCAGGTGCACATCACCAAGTGTCTCATCCTTAATTAATTAGCCAGCTGGCCTGGTTTGTTAGCAGCAGTAGAACAGTACAGGCACAGCTTCAAGGTGGGTTGCGTGGTTGAACTTCCAGTTCTATCTCAGATCAGAGAAAACAGGCAAAGTACTGCTATGGAAAGAGTATTTTGTACAAGTAGAGGCATGCCAAAAATCCAGTCACAAAATCACAATGTTTTCCTTGACAAGTACAGCAATAGTCTTGGTCAAGGACAAGTGCATGACTTTCATATTTTTATCTCAGTAATCAGACCAAGGAACATAGAAATTGCAATAGGAATAGCTGAATATTCTTCAGGGTAAAAGGAAAATTCCCCCGCAGATAACTCACTTTTCTTTATAATGTGATGAATGAGAACATTTTTTAGTATCTTCCTTATTCAGTTTGTTTGGTTTCTTTGGCTTTTTAGTATCTTCCTTATTCAGTTTGTTTGGTTTCTTCAGCTTAAAATGTCAATGACTCTATTTTTACTTCATGATACAAGCTGAAGCTAGAAGAAAATTATTGCCACTTGTATTAATGTTAGAGATGAACCACTAAAAAAAGGAAAATATTACAAATTCCTCAAGAAAATTGTTTTGATGATCCACTGGAGCATGAGAAACTAAAATGAGTGCAGAGAAGGAGAAGTGCAATGAAAGTTTTTGGAGCAACCAGATCTATGTTCATATACTCAATAGAGGGCATGTTGTTTAGAATTATCTGGCACTGGATACCAGTGATTTACCCCAACCACAAATCAGAAACAATGCTGGACCAGTCAGTAAAATGAGTTTGCTTAAATGTAGAGGATGCAGCTGGGCAGAATTTGAAATCAACAAATTCAAACCAGTCATGTTTCATCATGTTTCATACAACCAGAAAGCTTCAAATATGGGAATTGGAAATATCTCTAGATTATTCAACCCTTTAGGGATTTATTCTTTTTCAGTACTAGTTAAGAGAAAAACAGGGATTTTAAGATAAAACAATATGTAACTAAAACAGAACTTCTATCCAAAACCTAGTTGTTCTGGTATTCCTAGGGTGTTTAGTTTCCAGTTAAACAAATAAACCTTGTTATGCCTGGTTTTGTATTGAGCTGGACTGTAGTGGATTCCAACAGCTTCTGTTTAATGAAATCACGTTTTGCTAAAGCATTATCCAGGAACTAATATAGTCTTGCTTTGAGGCATCATGGAACAGAGAATCCACCTCAGCCCTTGGTTAAGTTTTCCTACTGCTCAAATTTTTGGTTTATATGTAATTGTATTTGATTCCCCCCCACCCCAGCCTCAGTTTATATTTTCTGACTTGTGTTTTTCTCCACTAGATTAAAGAACTGTTTACTACCAGGCATTTTTTTTTCTCAGGAAGGCACTTACACACTGCAATCAAGTCACTCGTTTAGGAAAAACTCTTAAGATTCTCGGTATAACATTTTTCTCTAGCATTTCAATTATTTTTCGATGTTCTTAAAATTTAGACACTTTGACTGGACTCAGTATTCTAGTATTGGCTCTCACTACACTGTGTACAGAGTAAATCCCTCCTTAATCCTACTCGTTACTCCTTCTTAAATTGCTAGGGACTGAGCATTTTTTTTGCTTGGTTTTATTTTCCCCCTAGGAGTGTTCTGGGAGTCTCATGTCACATTGCTTTTCAACTCTAAGCCCTATGTCTTTTCCCGTGTCACTACTTGCCTGGGAACAGAGCCTGATTCTGTAACCCCTGTGCACATTCTGTTTTTTAGACAGATGGTTCTGACTTAGCTTGTTTGAAATTTTATCTCTCAAATCTATAAATTTGAAATCATCAAGGATTTAATATTTACTGCTAGAATATTGCAAAAAGATGCAAGTGGTTTGCATCTAGTACTGATCCTAACACATCCCTACCAGAGACCATCTGTAGGTGTATGCTACAGTGATAATGAAAAATAAAGTATCCTGTTGTTGCCTTAATATTGGAGGGGATGCAAGGCAGAAGAATTTACTTTAATCCATAGGAATTGAGTCCCAAATGTGTCTGAGATTAGCTCACTTGTTTAGAGTATGGTGCTAATAATGCCAAGGTTGTGCTTTTGATCCCTATATGGGCCATTCACTTAAGAGTTGGACTGGATGATCCTTGTGGGGCTCTTCCAACTCAGAATATTCTGTGATTCCATGAAAAATGAAGAAGTAGCGAAAACAAGCAACTGTGTTTGTTCTTGTGTCTCTTATTACCTCAAAAACATTATAATGTTTCTGAATTAGTGGAGGATTCAGAAGTTTATTCTAGTCAGTATCTTGCACTTTGCATGTTTTCCACAAAAAAAGCTGGATCTGGATCTCATTTATCCTCTGCTTTTAAGGCACAAGAAATCTCAATCTGTATTCTCTACTCATTTGAAAGAAAAGCCTTTCTATGACAGAATAAAAGTGCAATATGAATTAGACAGTAATTGAAGGATATAAAAGTTACCATCAGATCTTTAGAATGAGAAAGTGTATGCCTTCCAGGAATCATGAGACTGCAACTCAAAGATGATTCTTTACAGAACTGGTTTGATGTTGAGATAATTTTGTATGAAAATTGTGGTGCTTTGGAAAAAAGGTCTCAGTTCACAGTGCAGATTTTGTAACTCCTTTTACTATGATAATTGTAAAAAAAAGATTCTTCAGGTTTACCAACTGCTTGTCTAGGAGTAATTTTCAATATGATTTTGCTTCCAAGAGAGAAAATAAAACTGGCTCTGCCTGGTAACTCTACTGCAGAAAATATGATGTCCTGGTCTTATCCTTCATCATTCATCTTCAAGCCTTAATGATAAGGCAGAAAGAAAGAGCTAAGACCCCTTTGGTTTGGCAGCTTACATGCAACTCTTTAAACTGGTGCTGGTATACTCTTCTAAGCGGCAGATCTTATTCTTTCCTGAATAGTATCTTCCACAGTAAACTCATCTGTTTTTATGCTAAATTATCTGCCACTATGGAATAATATAACAACAGGAAATATTTTCACTGGCTCTGTGAAGAAGATTAAAACCTCTTATTTCAATGGAAACCTACCATATATGATGGCATTTTGGCAGCTTAATGTAGAATTACTGAAAGACTGAATCTGGAAAATCTGGATGGAAGATTCAATTTCCCAGAGAATCTTGAAAGAGTTTCTGGTTTGGAGAGTAAGTGAAAAATACTTCAATAAAATCAGAAGGGGTGGAAATCCAGGAGATCTTAGTCCAGTTTACTGTGAAATTGCTTGTTACTGTTCAAATATTTATCTTTAGTATTGCTAGACAAAGCAGCTGCCACTAAGTAAAAGTGGGGTTTTTTTACACTGTCTTGACAGTCTCACTTTAAGATAAAAACCTGTGAGCTTGATTTTCAAAGGTGGGTTCCAATTTCAGATGCACTAATTTCAGCTGATAAAATGGCCACTGCATTTCTGGAGAGAATATCCTTAACTTACTTCTGCTGCAGGTGGTTATGATCAGTAGTCCTGAAAATCTGGCACTGAATTCTGTTAAGATGAGCGTGCAAAACTGAACCATAAAAGTTTAGCATTCTTATCTGAAAGTCTTGGCTTAAGTTTACCTGTGTCTTTCATTCTCCATCTGCAAAATAGTGTACACAGGTTGTCCATGACCTAGCTTACACGCAGCTTTCCCAGCTTGACTAACTTATTATTAATGGGAATAAGTTATTTCAGTCTGAGATGCCAGGGAAATGTACTGATACCAAAATATTATTAGCTTGCCTCTTTGGGCAAATAGATGGTCACTTTCCTATGAGACTATACACGTTGTTTTCCATGCAAACAGCAGTTTTTTTGTGTCATCATGAAATGTATGAAAACGGTTAAAAATGTCACCAAATCATTATTCTAGCTGTGTCTTACTAATGAGATATTCTATTGTTATCTATAGGAGCATAGGTTATGTGAGATCAATGTCTACAGTTGAACTTACTTTCAGCTCAGCATCTCTGAAGAATAAGGATGGTTTTGGTTTAAATGTTTAGCTTTCACAGCTTCTGAGAAGAATGAGAAACAACTTCCCTGCTTAGATTTCTTATAGTGGTATGTTATTTGAAAGCAGAAAGCAGAATGAAATGGTCCAGAAGAATAAAAATGGTTCATAAACTCCATTGGGTTGACAGTGGAGCTCTAAGATGAGGAATGGCCTCTTATAATTTAAAACTACTTTTCTTTTTTTTTCTTGTGAATCTAGCAGATTTTGGAAAGTCACAAATGAAAAAAAAAATCTATGTTGATATTCACCTTTCCTGCGGGGTCTTTTGTGTAATTCCTGCCTGTGACGTAGTGAAGTAATAATCTAATCCACTTAGTACACCTTCCAATTTTCCTGCAATATTATCACCATCAACAATGCCTGTGGCAAGTAGACCAAAGCTATGTTGTAAATATTTTTGCAAATAAAATTTCCTAGTGTTCCACTTGCTATTCATTCATGTTTTTCTTCTCGACTGTGCAAGTGGGACCATGGTGATGCCCACAAAGATCTCCTTGGATGATTTTCCTTGCTCTCAAGTAATTTGAAAATCTGCATTCACTGATGGCACAGGAATTCATTGCATTCTCTGCCAAAGTTTGCAAATAACTGTGGAGGAGAATGGAATTTCTATACATCCTCCAGTTTGAACCCCATGACATTACAGGTAAAAGCCACAGTGGAAAAGAGCTTTTTGCCCGCCTAACCATCAAGTTTATTTTCAATGCTTGAGTTGGTTAGTGCCTGTTCCAGTTCCTAGTCTGCATCAGCTCCACATGATCTGACCTTAGGCTTTCCTTTTCTTCAGCAGCTGCTCTGTGTAATCCATTGACTATATAGAAAGCTAAGGCTCCTACTTCAAGCTTGCAGGTATCACAGAATGGGTAAGGTTGGAAGAGACCACAGTGAGTCATCTGGTCCAACCTCCCTGTTCAAGCAGGGTCGTCCTAGAACACATTGGACTGTATTGCATCCAGACAGTTCTTGAATATCTCCCTGTGCAATCTGTTCCAGTGCTCAGTCACCCACACAGTAAACAAGTTCTTCCTCATGTTCAGGTGGAACTTCCTGTGCATCAGTTTCTGCCCATTGCCTCTTGTCCTATTGCTTGGCACCACTGAGAAGATTCTGGCTCCATTCTCTGACACCCTCCCTTCATACACTTATTGAGAAGGTCCTCTTTCAGTCAATTCTTCTCCAGGCTGAACAGGCCTAGCTCTGTCAGCCTTTTCTCATAAGAGAGATGCTCCAGTCTCTTAATCATCTTGTTGCCCTCCACTGGACCCACTCCAGGAGTTTCATGTCTCTCTTGTACTGAGTAGTCCAGAACTGGACAGCACTCCAGATTCAAGTTCACTAGGGCTCAGTACAGGGACAGGTTCACCTTTTTCAGCCTTCTGACAATGCTGTTCCTAATGCACCCCAGGATACCATTGGCCTTCTTGGCCATGAGGAAGGGCACACTGCTGGCTCATGGACAGCTTGTTGTCCGCCAGGACTCCCAGCTCTCTGCAGAGCTGCTTTCCAGCTGGTGCTTGGGGTTATTCTTCCCCAGGTGCAGGACCCTGCATTTGCCTTTGTTGAATTTTAGGCAGTTCTCTGCCCATCTCTCCAACCTGTTGAGGTCCTTCTGAAGGGCTGCACTGCCTTTTGGAGTATCAGCCACTCCTCCCAGCAATGTGTTGTCAGGGAACTGCTGAGGAGTCATCTATCTCGTTCAAGTCATTAATAAATAAGTTAAACAGTACAGGGCCTAGTATTGAAACTTGGGGGATACCACTAGTGACAGGCCACCAACTAGATCCTGTGCCCCTAATTAGGACCCTCAAATGAGTAAATTAATCACAACAAATCTCAACCTGTCCTCTACACCTTGATCACCCTGCAGCAGGATTTTTAGGTGTTTTATCAGATTTGGGAATCAGTCTGCAGTCAGTCTGTAATACTGTTTCATGTCCTTTTCCAATATGGCATTTTGTCATCAGAGTCTGACAAGTCCTGAAGAGATATATCCCTGGCTTAACCAGTAGGAGAAATCTATATCACGATAGCCTCTCACGAAAATCTTAAGACCTTTACTGATTTGGATAAAACTATTTTTAATCCTGCCATCAAGAGACACTGAAACACAAAAAGTATTTCCCTCAAAACACTTTGTGGAGATATGTGAACACATGCCTGCTTGTAAAGCTCTCTGAGCCCCAGGGAGGGGGAAGCAAACAGGAACTATGGATTGATATCAGACAGGGTAAAAAATGTATGTCAGATTTCAGGCAGATTGTGTTTTTCTGTCTTGTTTAATCTCTGTTGGGAGAGAGAGTGGAGATTTGTGCCTGAATTGTTTGCTTTTCTCCTTGTCATTACCCATATAACTGTTCAAACTCTCCCCTTCTTAATCTGAGGTGACTTACAGAGGTTCCCTATCAAACACAGACACTATACAACACTATATTAGATTATACACTTTGTCAGAAAATTGGCACTTTGATACTAAACGATAGCCTGTGCTCTGCAACCATGCTATCATTCTTGCTCTAAGATCTTGTCAGAGCCTATAAATTAAGCGGGATTTGGCCCTGGAGTTGTATGAAAGGGAGGGCTGTAGGAGACAGGAGGATACTGCCTCAACTCACAGGACTTATTTAAGGGAAAATTCTCTTCAATCTGAACCAGGACAGGCCTATCATCTCACCACAGGCTGTCTATTTTAACCTACACAAAATGAGCAGCAGCATTAGGATGCCACCTCATGCTACTCCCTGATGACTGTATCTTATGAGCCTTCATCTACAGGAACTGCATCTCTTATTGTGGTGCTGTGCCATCCAAGCTATAAGAATTGCTGTCCAAGTATGCACCAACTCTGAAATGATAGCTCTGACTGCAAGTTATCTCCACAAGGCAGTAGGTCATTGCTTTGAGAAGCTGAGACAGCACTGGTCAGAAATAGCACCTGAGTTACTGCATAAAAAGAAGGATACAGTCAGCCAGATCACCCCCTGTCACATTCCCATGTACATTTTAACACCAGTGAGGAGAACTGAGGAATCCTTGCACTGTAGCCCCTTGCTAACCTCTCCTGAGGAGATGGAGGAAGTCCTTCAACACTCTATATAACTATGAGAAAAACTCAGAAAATTGACAAAAGAATGGTGCTCAAATGCAATGTTTTTGGAATCTCTAAACACTACTTTCATTTAGCAGTGAATATTGCACAGCAATTGAGATAACTCTAAGGATGAATATAATTTAATCTGGCAGCCTCACCAGAAGGAGAACTAAATGCTCTCTTCACATCTGCAGGTATGTTTACTTCTGAGACAGGCAACTGTACCGTATGCAAAGTTCTTTGCTATCCTTTAAAAAGGACACATCCAATTTCAAAGTAATTATTAGCCCTGCATGGTGCATTGGTTTCAGGCAGACAAGGTGTGTGCAAAGCACATGAATGATCATTGAAAACCCCATCGCTCCTGAGCTCCTGAGCTGTGCAAGGACTCAAAGCATCGGTAGCTTTGCTGCAGCCTCAATGCTGCAGGATGCAAGTGAGGCTATATTTGTGTGCAAAATGAAGGCAGAAAAAACACAAGGCAGTTTGCAGAAAGGCACAAGTCCTTCTTCAGGTCTGAAACAGAAGCAATAAGATTTTGTGCTTATGACAAAAAATGAACATTTTCTTCAAGTGTAAGTGAAGTGGGTTTGAGTAACAAACACCTTGTAGAGAAGGGAGAACAGAGTGTCAAAACTCCCTGGTTTGGGGCAGTTGCTGTGTAGCTCTTTGTTCTTGTGTTGGAGAACCAGTGTGGGCTAGCAGTGGGATGACACAATAACAGTAAAGACGTTTTCCCAGCCCACAACTGGATGCATTTGGGCTCTACACCCTGGGTTCAAGCCCAGCGCACTGGGCTGTGCTGGTGGCCAGTTGCCCTTTGCCAAGGTGGACTTGCTCCCCCCCGACAGACCCTGTCAGCGTGGATTCACGGAGCAGAACAGAGGTAAAGATGGCACTGAGCCTCCTGCTCAGGGTCTCCTTTAAGAACCTCCCTGCCGCTGCCACCTCAAAGGCAAAGCAGGTGCCAGCAGCGGCAGCAGCACCCAGCCTGCAAACGCATAGTGACAGTGCTCTCTGGTGGCAGCTGGAATCCTCAGCCACCGCCTAAGCCTGCAGAAGGGAGGATGTACTGACTTCCGAGCCACTCTTTTCTGTGTGAGTACGACGTGGTGAAGTCTAAGAGCATAAGCAAATATACAGACAAGCACAGATATTCATTTTAAACCTGTGGAAGAGTTGAAAAGAAAAAACTCCAATTGAAATTCTCAGCACAGCAACAGTGCTTATTTTTAAAAGGTTTGTGGAAAACAGGCTTTTCTACTCTGTCACACAGGCACTTACATTTTATTTTTTTTTCAATGTAAATGAATGCCAGAAGCCAGAAAGTTATACTTTCTTGTCTCTAAGTGAATGTCCACATCCCGGTTTCACCAGCATGAAAACTCTTGGTGCAGCATAAAACAGGAGAGTTGCTCCCATAGTGCCTCTAATTTGCAGATCTCCAGACACTTTACACAGCCCTCTGATGAAGTTTAGAGCATCATAGTAAAGGAAATATTCATATAGCTGGGGCACAGCTGTGGAGAGCCTAAGAGCCTTGCAAGTTGAAATACAGCGAGGAATGTTGAATTTTGTTCTGTGCCTCCTACAGCAATGACAGACTCGCAAATACCAGAAGCCACACACGCCACACTTATGTTTTCTTCTAACTGTGTCACCAACTACAGGCCATGAAGATTTATCAATATAGGATCTCAAAATGGTTGAAATTGGAAGGGACTTCTGGCAGCCATGTGGTTCAACATCATTGCTCAAGCAGGGCCACCTAGAGCTGGTTGCCCAGGACTGTGTCCAGATGTTTTTTTAATATCTCCAAGGACTGAGAATCTGCAACCTCTCTGTGCATTCTCTGTTACTGCTTCATCATCCTCATCGTAAAAAAGTATTTCCTGATGTTCAGATGGAACCTGAAGCAGTTGACTAACAGCCTATCCATCATGAGGGGGGTAGTATGTTGGTGGGTTTTGGTTGGTTGTTTTTTTTTTTTCATTTATATTGCAGAAAGGCAAACAAGAATACTTTTAAACAGCTGAATGAAAGCTTTCCTTCCCAGTGAAGGATGGTTTCTAATATACTGATAATCATAGCTAAGTATTTTCATTTTGTCACTGTGCAGTGTGGCACCTCTGCCAAGGCTTTGCTCGCAGATCTGAGCTTGCACTATCTGCTGAATAAAACAAAAGGAAGTTGGGCCATAAGCAGAGACTGCACATATATGTGCTCAACACAACTTAGCAAACATAATACTGCCAAAGGAATGTGATGACATGATATTGCTGATTTGGAGGGGAGGCAGGCAGCACCTGTCACAAGACTTCAGTGTATACAGACTATAGAATTAGACATTTTAAAAGTAAGATATTTCGGTTAGGACACAACTAACTAACAATTCTTGAATTCAGTCATGTACCTTTTACACCAGAGAAACTCAGATGAAGCCATGAGACAAGCAATAGGCATCATCTGAATTCACAAACTTGTAACCTAATGCAGACCTTACTCTCACCTGTGAGGGTGAGACTGAAATAAGCTGGCTGGAGAGATAAAAATAATAAGAATAATAATCTAAATACACAGAGTCGGCTCAGACTTAAACTGGCACACAGTACCTGAGTCCCACTTGCTGTTCAGCAGGCTCTCAGATCAAGGCAAATGCAGGAGAGCTTAACTTACCTCACAGCCAAAAAGACTTAAATTACACCAAAACTTTTTATGCTTCTTGTAGGCTAAAAGAGAACCTAACCCTAAACTTAGCATACATGTGATTTTATTTTCCTCACCAGGTCAGTCACATTCCCACTAAATTCCCTGAAGTGGATCTAATTAAGCCAGGTAAACCATTTTGTATGAGCTGGATGTCCTTTTTCACTCTCCACAAAATACACAGTTCTTCAAGCATTTGTGTGGTTTGCTTTGAATACCCAACATTAAAAATTAAACATTTCACACTGATTTCTTTTAAATAAATCATAAAAAATAATAAAAAAAAAATCCACAGCCAATGCATGAGCAATCAGAGAAAAGCAGAACAGAAGAAAATTGCATTAAAAGATATCTGTCAGAAACTGTTCACTTGTTTTCACATTGATGTCTCTGGTATCAACGTGGGAGAGCTGGGGCAGGAAGGAATAACACCACACAGAAGAGATATCCTTGACTAACTCCTTGATCCCCAGAAGTAGATATCAGAAACACTTCATGCTGAAAGATTCACAGCAGGTTTTACTGTTGCTATGGTTATTCAAAATCTTCTTTTCAACAGGAGAGGAATAAATTCTCCAGGTCTCTGCAATACATAGCAATACAGCCATCTCACTGTCAGGCTCTCCACATGGGGGTAGGCTTCATCAACAACACCCTAAATCTAACCATCAAACATCAAAATGAGGTAATTTAAATATTTAAGAGGAATGAAAAGCAACAACTACTTTATATACAAGATGGAGGAGGGAGGGAGGGAGGGANCACTAGGTACTCAGAGCTCCAGCCAACCTGGCCTTGAACACTTCCATGCATGAGGCATCCAGAGCTTCTCTGGAAAATCTGTTCCAGTGCCTCACTATCCTCACAGTAAGAAATTTCTTCCTTATATGTACTCTAACACTACCCTCTTTCCATTTGAAGCCAGTACCCCTTGTCCTACCACTACACACCCTTGAAATGATACTGAACAGTTTTGTTTATTATTTCCTAGCTGGGACTAACTCTTCAGCACAAAAACATGGAGTGACTGGGATGCTACCATTTAAATACAGATTATATCATGTAATGAAGCTGAGTCAGGGGAGTTTTAGGTTAGATATCAGGAAAAGGTTTTTCTTCCAGAAGGTGGCTGAGCACTGGAACAAACTCCCCAGGGAAGTGGTCACAGCACCAAATCTTTCTGAGTTCAAGAAGTATTTGGAAAATGCTCTCAGGCACATGGTGTGATTCTTGGGGTGTCCTGCACAGGTCCAGGAGTTGGACTCAATCCTGATGGGTCCTTTTCAATTCATCACGTTCTATGATTCTATGCCAAGGAAGGCTTCAACTCAAACAGGTCTTTGGTGACAGAGAACTTCCTCAGGTGTCTTCACTTCATCATACCATGTTCAGAGGGCTGTGTTGTGCAGTGTTTTCACCTCCTAGAATTTAGGTTCAACTCTCAAATCAGAGATCCATTTAATGATCTCGTTCAGACTCCATAAGAATACATCACTGTGTAGGGTCATACTCTGCTTTCCTATTCCTAATCAGCAATTTTCTGCTTGTTCATCCGAGGTCACATTAGTTTTCAGCAACAGCATCGCAGTAAGAGTTCTTGTTCAGTCAATTATCCACTCTGACTTCTAAGTCCTTTCAGGGTCACTGTTCCCCTGGAAGCAAGTAACCACTCTGTATGTGTAGCCCATCGTCCTTGCTCCCAAACAAACAACCTTGCATTTTGCTACATTAACATTTGTGCTGGTTAAACAAGACCTACTTTCCAAATGAACTAGATTGATCTGTCAAACTGATCCAACTTTACCACTGTTTACTCTAACTAATGCTGTACCCTCTGCAAATTCTACAGGCACTGATTTCCTAATTTCTGAACCATTAAAAAAACTGCTGCATTGTGTTAGACTGAAAAAGATCCCCATGGAACCCTGCTGGAAATACCCTCTGTAGATGATGATTCCTCATTTACAATTCCTTTTTTGAAATCCATCAGACAATTATAATCTATTTATTATGCGCTACATTAATTTTGCATAGTTTAATTTTTTAATTGGAATGTCATGTGCTATGAAGTCAAATGCTTTTGAGAAATGCAGGTAGATGTCAGCACAGCTCCTTTTATCAGCCTACCTTGTCAAAAACAAAGTTGTGTTTGCTTAAGCAGATCTGTTCTCCATAAAGTGAGATGTGCAACAGTTGCTGCATAAGACTCTGTGCTGAAAAAAAATGCTGCATCTGGATTCTTAACAAACAATGAGGAACTGTAGAAGCACAGTTTTAAATGGGAAGCAGACTAGTTGCATTTTCTTACTGTCAAGCCCAAAGGTTTTCAGTTGCTGTTCGCTGCATTTGTCTGTAAAACAACGTTAAAATTCAAAGTGTATGTGGAGAAAGGACTCATTCGGGATCTCTCAGCACTTCAAGCCACAAACACCTACTCTGTGGTATAAGGAAAAGAACTGAACAGCACATTGTTTTACTTCCTCCTCATTCTGGTTCACTAGCTCCTGTCTATCATCTCTAAAGAGACCTTGTGAAAGACTCTATCCCAGTTTTTATCTCTGTGTATAGAACATGTCCTGGAAGGTCCATAGAAGGTATCTTGTCTTAATGACACCTGATGAGGAATCTAGAAGACAGTTTTAGCTTAAGGGTGTAACTGAATTACTGTGTGTGAAACACAGAGGCAGGACTTTTGCTGGTAAGTTGATCTCTGAAACTCTAAAAAACTGTCTCATCTATTTCTGCATCACTTTCTAGAAGAACATGCAGATTACACAACAGCTGCTGTACAGTGTGAACCCCTCAAAGAAGTCCTAGCAACTCAAGGAGTATTTACTTAACATGGGATGACATGACAGCAACAGTCCAAGCTAAAAGGATGGGATCCTTCTCTTCCTCCTCACTCCCCTCCGTCCACATACACTTAAAAGCAGTGCTTTTTGGACTCACAGGATGATTCAGTTTTCAAGACTGCGAGACAACTAACCTACAGAAAAGTGTCAGGAAGTTGGATTACCACCATAAAACACTGGACAGGGGAAAGGATGGGGCATCAGGACAGGGAATGTGAAGGGGAAGAGAGAAACAAGAGTAGGAAAGGGGAGAGAGACATTTTCCTCCAGTGTCAATGAACTACTAAAGCCATCTGAAAGAACAATGTAAGCTGTGCCGTTTTGGCCTTGTTCCCTGAAGAGTATGGTGACTGCCAAAAAACAAAAGAAAGTCATCTGTCCCTCTACCTTTCATAACCCTCTTGCAAAGAAAGGTCTGCCCACCAATTTGAGGTAATTTCAAGTCCTCTCTTGAGCACAAGAAGGTATTTGTGATAATTCAATAAGCACTCATGTTCCTCACTGTACTGAATCATTGCCTGAGAGCAGTGTAAGGAGCTTGGACATGGTAGAGCTGCTATGTTCTTGCACAGTCTATGCACAGAAGAAACCGATCATCAGTGTGCTTTGTTTGTAAAGAGACTTATGACCAACAGTTACTACATTCTGTCACAGCCTAGATACTACAACTTTGTCTCTGAAATTCCGTGCCTTAGAATTGGATAATAATTTTCTCTCAGCTTTCCGGTATCAGTAAAGACTAAGTTAAAAAGTTGCTGTATAAAAATTTATTTTAACAAGAGGCTGATCATTACAAGTAAATCAATTTCTATGTGCACACATGCTCTGCCATACACAGGGAGTCAGATCCTCTATCACTTTGCAGATGCTGCTGGTGGACTATATTTTGCAATACAACTTAGAATTATTTCTCTACAATTACTAGGCAGTCTGTGGAATAGCAAGGACTGATAACAACAATAAATCAGTACATAAGAATTTGCATAAAATTTATATTTTCAACTATAATTTAAAGGCACTGTTTTTAAATACCAAATTTCTTCAGATGCTTACCACAATGAAAAATTCCCTTTTTTTCCAATAAATATGTTTATTCCCTGACCCCAAAGTCAACATAAAGTAAATTGGTAAAAATCAGTGTAAATTATCTGGACATGGAAATTAATTTATTGTTAGGGTCTGGTTGTGAATCCCCAGCTCATAATATTGAATACCTTAGATTCAATAACACATGCTCCTACATGATATCAATAACCAAAGGACCCACCTGAGAAATACAGTAATTTTCTTGATAAATAAGATTGTACCAGTTAGTTTGAATCCTTCAGTGTGATTTACTGTGTGAAATTACAGACATCCTTATGCAATCCCTTTGAAATAAACATAGCAACAGTCACCATATAAAAGACATCATTGGCAGGTGTTGTACAAAAATTTGAAGCAGATAAAAACCAGTTTGATCTAGTAATGGAAGTCACTCCTTCTAAATCTGATACCAGACCTGACTTTGATTTGCTTTAGTTCTCTTGGATATAGTAGCAGTCCTATGCTCTCAAGCTCATGATGCTATTAACTCACTTAATGCAGAGTTACTCACTTGTAAGAATTGGTAATAGCTCTCTGTGGTCATTTCAGTCACCTCTTAAAACCGAGGTCTCTCTGGACATTCCTTCAAGTAATTTATGAATGAATCAATGAAAGTATTAATAATTCCAGCTATCTTCTCTTACTCTCCTCTTCTTTCAAAGCAGTGAGATGCACTCCCATCTTACGTGGCTAACAACATGTCTTCCTTGTCTTAGGATGGGTGACTGCTATTGTTTTTTAACTACTGCACAAATAAGATATGGATTTGGAACAAACATCCTAGCATGTACCATTTAAGAGGACAGAAGTGGAGGATATACTTAATGTTCCATAATTCAGTAAGATGCAGCCCGGAACCACTGCACATGCAGTTTAGTGAACTCTAAAAGTTTTCAACTCTCTTTAAAAGGTTTCAGCTCTCTGCTAACACTGTGCTAATGTAGCTGCAATCACTATCGGTCAAAAGCTACTTCTGTAGTTCCAGCTACCTTTTTAAATCACAAATTCATACAGTGTTGTGTTTGCTAACCATTGATAGGACCAGCAAAATATTGCTATAAAGAAACTGGTATTTATGATGACTGTTTTTTAACCAGCTGCTGCATTAACTCAGTTCAGAAAGTGACTGTGCAGCCAGTAATGCTGCACAGCAGTTCAGTGAGTTGTGAGGCTGGCTGAGCTACTGAGAAAAATCACATCATTGTTTGATTTGCCTTTTGGGAACTTGTGAAAGTGATGATGAACACCTATGTGACTGCAAACCATGCACTTTCTGGAGAACATATTCACAACAGGTAAAACTTACAGAAAAACAAACTGTAATAGCCTGAGAACAAAGGTAGTAGTCCAAGCTAGTCCACTATAAGTATATAATGACCTGGTAAGTCTGAGTCAGTGTCTTCTTGATGCTCTGTTGACCTTGTGTGCACAACAGTTTCGAAACTGGGGCCATTAAAAAAATTCATGATTGAGAGTGGGGACATTGAAATGTTTCAAGCTGAGTTAGGACTCTCAGCCAATAGGCAGATATGTATGTCCACAGCCATGTTATTTGGTATTCTGCCCTGGTGCCCTTACTCTAAATCTAAGCTGCCCTGAGGGACGTATAGATACTTGTAATAGAAATATTAAGATTAGAAGAAATTAAGTATGAATGGAAATTAATGTATGAAAGCATCAGAAGAAACACTGCAAGAAGTGTTAAAAGATTGGTGTGCATTGTTAACCAAGGACACTGTTCCCAGAAATAGAAATGAGAAATGTGCTGTTCATCTGAAGGCCAGAAAGCCTGCACTCTGGTAAGAACATAGCACAAATGAGTCATCAGGCACTTTGACAACAAGAGGATGCCATTAAGGTCACAGTCCATCACATATTCCTGTTCTTGTTAGAGCACAAGGAAAGCAGCCTATAGCTACACAGATGTGTATCATTCCAAACACATTTTACAAACAAGACAAAATGGATAACAAGCAGTAACCTTGCCTAAGAGTTATGAAAACTTATGCAAGATTCTGAATCAGAAGACAATGCCATAATAACTTAATGAGTTTAAAAGACCAGTCTCAAAATTAACTCAGCATCATCTAACAACAACTCCAGAATGCAATGAGTACTCAGTGGTTGGTACATCACACCCCCCACGCAGCACAAAACTGATCTTGGGCCCACGCATCCTAGTATTTGTTCAGGTGGGGGGGTGAGAGTGTGAGTGGGTTAAATTAACCTATTTAGAGTTTCTGAAGTATCAACTTCCCCTTCCACAATATTTTATGACAGTTATTTCTGACAAGGGCAGATAAACTGCTTCTAGTACCAGCTATGCCAATTTTCATGTACCTCTTCAGGACACTTCATTGTAGTATGCAGATATGTCCTCTAGGCCATCAGCTTCTTGTGATTTAAATGCAAAATTGTGGAAGTTAGCATTTAGGGAACACAGAGAATTCTTAGCACCTTTTAGATTAGTCTTGGACATGCTAAATTTGGTGTTGGCTTCTTACAGAGAAAAGTAGAACAAAGCTGAGTAAGAATTGGGGAAGAGAACAGGTGTATAAGCAGGCCCCTGAGACTGTCCTCCCATTTAATCCCTCAGTACCTGATTATGGTTTCAGATGTCCTGAAGTCCTTTAGATAATCATGTTCTTCTATTATATATACATTTGGCAATTATCACTATAGCTGCTTGTTAAAAAAATATAAAAAAAAAATTGAAGTGGATAAATAAGGCTTAGGATAACAAAATATATCATCCACCCATTATCCCTTCAATGTATGCATCCTGCTGGCACAGTTCAGATTTCATTTACATGATAGATGCTTCTCCTTCAGCCTAAAACAAGGCTGGTCTGCATGTCATTTCCTGTAAGGAGTCACTGAACCTCAATTATTTATTTGAGATAAATGATGCAATAAAAATACACTTTACAGTTCAAAAGCCACCTTCATCAACTGTACAATGCCTGCCTTTCTGTTTGATTTCAATCCCCACCCCCCTCATCGCAAGACACTTGCCACAGTAAAATAAATTATTCTGGTACCTAAGAAACACAACATCCCCTTATTTTGTTCCTTGTAAATGGCCTGTCTGCCTCAGCCATCAAAGCCAATCTCCTGTTCTATCCCAACCATCCTAACAAAAGGCAACATGAGGAAGAAGAGGAGGCTAACTTGTAAATTCTGTGGCCAATGCACTAGCTGAACGTTCAGGAGCGAAACCCGTTCAGGCCTTATTTAACTAGCTGACATTACAACCATTTCTTTGCTATGCTGACTAGGGAACAATCTAAGAAGGAGAGAGGAAAGAGGCTAGAAAAATTTCATGACAGGGACAAATTCTTTACCTTCTTACTTTATCCAGTAACTGAAGGCTCAGAGTTGGCTGAATTCAGTGAGACATTAAAATAACCACAAAGCAGTTACTTCTGTTATAGAGCAGTGCTCAATGAGATCAAGAGCTGTTATAACAACAAATTAAATTTAAGTCTGTCTCCTCTGTGTGCAGTTTCTCAGTTTATGTATATAGGAAATGCAAAGGAAAACACCCCGTGGGGTGTGGCAAAGATTAATCTATTAATGTGTTGTATCTGAAAATGTAAAGTGCTATTAAGTACCAGATTGATTATTTTAATCAACGCTGTTTTCACACCATCTGCAATTCTGTGGCTACAAATGTGGCTGTGAAATTATATTCCAGGTACACAGAATCTCTCTCCAGTTCTCAGTTTCTACTTCATCATTAGCACAACATCCAAATGCTTAAGATGAAATTAGATTCAACTGCAGGATGAAACATGATAGAAAATGCAATGTTATTACATTTTTACTTCTGAAGGGCCCAGACAGGTATTGTCAGTTGAACATATGAGACACTTTTGATGTACATAGCCTTGATGTTCTTGTGTAAGAGCCAGATTTGGAGGGGGATGGTAATGTAGGCTTTTAAATTTCCATTTCCCTCAAAGAGAGATGATAAGTGGTGTAAAGAAAGAAATAAAGCAAACTTTAGATAGAAGATTTTAATCTCTGAAACAATAGAAAGTCATATAATTTATGCTTTCTATTTACAGGTTGACACTTTAAAAATAAAGAGAATTAAATTTTATTAATTACATACATTAAATACCTTTTGTAACTCTAAAGAGAAAAGCAGGCAGAACAGAAATCAAGAGAGAGAGGGTTTAGCAAGAAATCTGATAGTGCTTGCTGAAGAAAAAGCACTGAGGTGCTAAGGAATTCTATGAAAATCAGCACTGCACCGTGAATTTTGTCTGGTGTTTCTCTGCACTGCTAAGTAGCTCTGGATCATGCTCCTGCATGTTACAGCTGTGGTAAAATTAGCTCTTGACCTTGATGGTACTCTTTATAAAGAAGTGTACTGATCAAAAGTCACCACCACCACCTTTTTTTTTTGTTTTTTTGGGTTCCTTAATACTGTGGAGTCCATTATCAGTTTCATCCTTTACTCAGCTGCTGGTGGCCAAAATGTGACTTATCATGGAGAGAATGGTATGTACAACAACTCTTCATACAGACCAGTCTGCATCCCCAGTGGAACTACAGGGAAAAGGACAAATTCACAAATAACCAAACCTGAAGTTATAGAAAAAAATAAAGTTCTAACAGGGGTACTAAAAACACATCTACCCCATGTCAATGTGGGCAAATAAGGGGAACCAGGGTACCAAAGAGGTGTTTTTCCCTCTCCCCTTCCCTTCCACTTCCCTTCCCTTCCACGACTTTCTTCTCTCTTTTCTTCTGCAGTAAGATGTGTTGAAAGTTGCTAGAGTTTAAGTTCTTCTTCTCCATAGACACATATATCAAAGTTGCTGATTTCTAACCAAAAATGCAAAGTTAATTTGTTCCTGAATTTACTTCTGCAAATAGTCACAGGAAGCAATTTGTGTAACCTTCATGAATTAAACATACCACAGTCAAAAGTCTTTGGCACCAGTTGGGGATTAATGACCAGCTGGAAAGACCATGGCTTGAAGAAAGTTGAGCCGTCATTAAGCCTGTGTTCTAATGCCAGGGCTATTGCCATTATAGGCCTTTTTAAAAGAACTAAAGAAAATATATATTACAGAGCAAGTAGCTAATACCCTAAGGGGTTTTGCAGCTTTGAAGAGTGCTGCTCTTACTTCAGACATGTTTTTCCAAAGGTCTTTAGGAACCAATGCCTGAATTGTCTCATATTTTATGCAAGTTGGGGAACAGTCACAGCTTGGCATCTCTTCCAGAAATGCTGGAGGAAAGACCCCAGAAATGAGTCAGCATTCGTTTTGGTTGAGATGGGTCACTGTAGGTTTTGGCCAATAGATAATGATTGGAAAAGCACTACCCTGAAACCCACTTTCTCATATCCAAATGCATTATCACAGTCTTGAGAGTCTGTTTCTTGTGTGGAGTGATTTATGGGTACACCTGTGGGTCTGTATAATATTTACTGAAGCTACAAATGCTGAAAAACCGAGCTTTTGGAAATGGCCCAGTCTTGGCTATATGGACAAGGTCTGGATAACCAAAAGGAAAATACTTAGTGATGTCAAATTGCAAAAGAGATGATCAGAATGCTACATCATCTTTCTGTTGGTATAAGTACTGCTTTTTTAGACCAATACAAATGAGAAAACAAAAAACAAACAAGCAAATTATTATATATTCAGACTATTCATTTGTAACTGTTTATGGAACCATTTTTATCTGTCACCTTTCCATGCTCTGGCATGTTGGAGTAAGCAGAAGGGAACAACATAAAGTGCAAGCTCAGAGTCTGGGGAAGTACTGTGGAAGCCAGTGATACGTAATGAGAACTCCTGCTATGAAGGGTTCTCTTACTGAAACAACATTTTGGCTCTAAAATGATGCAATTCACTCTTACAAAACAAGTACATTATAAGTACCTCACTGCATTGTGTTCCCTCTGCTACTCACTCTTCAATCAATTTTTATAGCCCCTTGTTTTGCTGCTCCATTGTAACCTTTCTGAACATAACCATACCTGAACAAAAAACATGATTACATGAGAGGATTCCAATGGTGCTTGTACAGCATTGAATTCCAATCATAAAAGTGGGGCCCATATGTCATAAAACACATAAGACAAACACCTAGCTTTAAAATTACAATTTAAAAAATCAGGTAGTGATTAAAACCAGTGTCTGTTTATCAGTCAAAAGTGTCTTACATGAAGCCTTCTCCTTAAGATCCCTATTGGCCTTTTTCTTATACTACCTGCAGTCTCTCAAACCTAGACAAGGTTAGAACAAAACATGCCTCATTAATGGGTGATATTGCAAGACCCACAGCAAAGCAAGAGTTAACATATACTACTATCTCCTGAACAGTTAAAGCCATAGCAGAATGAGAATATTTTATCTAGAGACAGTCTTGTAGTTTCATCTACCTAATCAAATACTTGTAGAACACAACTTAGGTCTTTGATGTGGGGGAAAAAAAGATTTTACATGCAGCCTCATCTGGTTTTGAGCCTTCTGGCAGTCACAGTTATTTGCATCATCTCAGCTGTTGGCTGCTACAAAGTTCCACAACACTATTCACATAAGGAATAAAAAGTTAGGTTTAATTCAGAATAGAGCCAATTCCAAAGCTTCCACTAACTTTCTCCCACCACTCCTTCATCTATATATAGTCCACCTCCTCTTACCAGCTACTGTGGTCTACTGAAGACAAGATGTTATTCACTGGAGAGATTTTGAGCTTTTCACACCTGTTTTTTTGTTTGGGTTTTTTTAATACTGTAAGACTTGAAGTGGGTAGGGACAGCAGATCAATCATCTAGATTTATTCTACCTGGAATATACACAGGAGAACAGTTTCTAGAGAAATCAAAGCAAAAGATTCATCAGACAGAAGGTGAGTTCAAACTAAAGCACAGTTTGGGTTTCTAGAGAAAACCTATAAATTTTTGGTAGTTCATATTTTTTTATAAGCCCTTCATTGGACATGTTAGCTGGCATATTCTTCTATAATATTAATCTGCTTCAGTCCTCTTCACTTTGCTTCACAGATATGAAGAAAAATGGGTACCTCATTAATCAGCTTCAGTCCAGTAACAAGTAAGGCCAAAATTTCACGGACTAGATTGTATTGTATTGGCTGGGGAAAAAAAACAGACCTAAAAACAAGCAAAACTGAAAACCATCTAACTCCTCCCAATACAGGCAACTAAGTAGTTTTAATCATTACTAATTACTATAAATATTTCAGTCTTTTTTTCCTTCTATATTACCAATATTTTTCAGTTGTAAAACTTCTATCTTTTGAGAACAAAAGGGGTTTCACATTCAGTCAAGCCATGCTTATGTTAACAAGTGATAGGCAGAAATTCTGTATCGGTGACAGAAAATAAGGGGAAGGAAAACTCAAGATTTGGGAAGTTCTAGCTAGCAGTTGAACCTCAAAAGGCAGCACTAGCAAAGTGATACGTTTAACCCTTTACTACCTCTTTACTTTGCTTAAATCAGCTGCTCAAGGAAGTCACTGAAGATGCCTATGGGCAAATACAAAATGTTCATAACAGCTAATTTCTGAAAAACAGTCACAGTAATAACAATGGTCACAATAATTAAAAAATATATATTTTTCAAAAGATCAATTTCGTGTTTCTTCATCTTGGATTAGATGTGGTTGTCATGATATGGAAGCTGAATATCTACTGTTTGACCAAGCATGAAAATGAAATGTTTAAATAAACAGCTTTTACTAAAGGTCTTCCAGCAGGATCATTTAATACAACTGGAATCTGGTGGACTTGCCTAAAT
The DNA here is from genome assembly GCA_013396755.1 of Sclerurus mexicanus. Lineage (NCBI taxonomy): Eukaryota > Metazoa > Chordata > Aves > Passeriformes > Furnariidae > Sclerurus > Sclerurus mexicanus. The sequence goes on from VWZF01000688.1 coordinate 91,278, forward strand.
TCTTCAAAGGCACCAGGAACATTACACTGTTGTAGAAATGATGCGATTACATTTTCCCAATAGGATTCCAAAGTCCAAATTTATCTGTTTCCAAATCAATAGGGGCATCAGCTAGAGAAGACAATTATCCTTAATGACATATTGCACTTGCTTGTTTCTGTCTGATAGGGTATCTTGAAACAAACATTAATGTTCACTACAACCCCATGAAGTGGTTAAGCACCATCAACTCTCATTTCCAGAGAGGAAAAATAAGACACAGAGTTGAGACGGCAAGTGAAAGAAACACATATAGTGAGTCAGCAGCTAAACTAAGAGAAGAAGCATATACTTCCTACTCCTGATTTGGCATCTGTCACCAAGGAATATGAAAGGACAATTTGTAAGAGAGGTGAAACAGCATAGGTACTCAACAAATACTACATAGTTACTTCACAGTCTATGTCTCCACGTTCCATTCTCTAAGACCCCTACTGTCATCTCCTCATCCCTTTCTCTCTGCACTCAGAGTCTGAATGATAATCTAACAAATCTATTTAACATTCTTCCCATTTCTAATCTTCTGTTGAAAAGATTAGCTAGTTGTCATGAGTGCAACTTCTGTCACAACAGAAGAATAATACAATCATTATATGACAGGGAAAAAAAGTTAGTGACAATCCAGGAGTGTAGGCCTTTCCTTCCCCCCCCCGCCCCCCGGCAATGTCCCTCATTTTCACATTCCTATTTTTTACTTTTTTCTTTTCCTGTTGTGTGTCTGCTAAGAATCTCATTTATTTCTATTTTTAACATATTACTGATTCTAGCTCCACTCACCTCCCTTCTCAACCTTTTTTTCATGTGTTTATTATTCTTTCACATGAAATCACATTCTCTGAAAGTCTTTTTCCAAGTTGCTCATTTTCAGGTGATTTTTTCTATGCTTCCTGCCAGTAACAGAAAATTGTCTTCCTTACATTATGTACTGGAGTATGCACTCCATAATTTAAGTTAGTTCAAGCAGGGTTCACCTCAAAATTCCTATTGTTCCAATTGGAAGAGAGACTAAAGCTGATCAAACCTTCTGCATATTACTCATGTCTTGTTGATTTGGTGTCAAACTCTCCTATTTTAAATTCCCCACTAGAGCAATTTCTTCTTGCTGTAACTGCACAATCTTGTACTGTCCTGTACTAAGTAACATTGATAACAGTGTTCAACTGGGAAAAAATTTGAGATTTCCTGTCTGGAGGAAAACCTCTCAAAAACACAGACAAATCCACTTGACTGCATATAACTTACATAAATTCATCTACAACATACATCAGAGAAGCAAATAAAGCAGACTCGAGTTCTTTACTATGTCACAGGTCAGACTGAACAGTTATCTTGGGTTTTTCTAGCCCTCAGGAAATGGAAAGTGAACACAATATGTTGTAGGAAAAAAAAAAAAGCAGAAGATGTGTGCCTTCTGTGGGTTGATTACAGGATAAATTCAGTTCGAACTTGAAAATGCTTTTACTTTACTTTTGCTTTGGGTTCACTAATTCTGAAATTCTCTTCCACCTGAAAACCCTTTGGAGACTTCCATGAACAGAGTTCCTGATGAACATGCATTACAGTGAGAATTACTGGACGTGAGAACATGAGCAAAACCAATAGATATGAAAACTTCCATATGAAAGTGCCATTAATCTGTGAATACCCAAAAAAACATGCATATCATCTCTGGTCAATAGGAACCTTCTCTTTCACAGCTCTTCCTTCCAGGAGCAACCTATCCATAGGGGAGCAAGGCAGGTTATCAGTGCAGTACTTCCCCTAAGAATAAAGGCAAATGTGAAATATATTCTCACAGCCTACAGCATCTCAAAATTTTTTACAGCAGAATTAGCAAAAGTGGCTGAAATGCTCTAGTCTGTATCTTACTGCCAAGTTTGGATGCTTCTGCAAATAGCATAAAAATTGTTCTTATTGACCATCTGGAACTAATGGAGAAACATTGTGGAAATCCTGCAGAGCAATAAAAGCTGATTCAGTTGTGGAAGAATCTTGTCCAACAACATAAGCTTTGCCCAATAATCGCTCAGATTCATATATAAGCCATACACATGTAATAGACCATATCAAGCAGAGTATGATCCAGAGCTGGGCAAAGGGAAGTTGAAATGAATTCCTTAAGGGAGGGAATGGAGCCAGAGCATTCAACATATTCAAGCAATAGTATCATTTTGATTAATTCACAGACACTTGTCACTCACTGACATAAGGTAGAGCTGCCAAAGCAGCACTATTATTTACACCAAGTTGTCATTATGTCCCTCACATTTTAATGCAAAATGGAAATCATAGTAATGTAGAATCATAGAATTGTAGAATGGCTTGGTTTGGAAGGGACCTTACAGATCTAGCCTTAAAGATCTAAAAGATCTTAAAGATTCTAACCCTCCTGCCATGGACAGGGACACCTTCAGTTAGACCAGATTGCTCAGAGCTCCATCCAGCCTGGAACCGAACACCTCCAGGCATGGGGCATCCACAACTTCCCTTGGCAACCTGTTGCAGTGCCTCACCACCTTCACAGTAAAGAATTTTTTCCTAATATCTAATCTAAACCTACCCTCTTTCAGCTTGAAGACATTCAGTTTGAAGGAGTGCTTGAAAAAAATCACTCTCCATCTTTCTTGTAGGCTCCCTTCAGGTACTGGAAGGCCTCAATTAGGTCTCCTCAGTTGTTAAGGTGAAGAATTCTCTAAACCTTTTCTCATAGGAGAGGTGCTCCATCCCTCTAACCATCTTGGTGGCCTTCCTGTGGACTTGTTCCAACAGGTCAATGTCCTTCCTATGATGGGGGTCCCAGAGCTGGATGCAGTGCTCTAGAGATCATGAGATTGCTTTAGTATCTGCTGGCTTTTAGGGTATTTGCACTACCACTCAGGGGAGCCACATTGTGTAAGAAATGGAATAGAAGAAATAATCCATTAGAATGAGAATGAAGTTTTCTGTTATTTCTTTGCTTTCATTTCTAACATTGATTTTAATAAATAGAGTGATAAAACATGCCACAAGGGGACAATGAGGTACACAAAATGTTTTACTGCTTATATATAGTTAATAATGTCTGGAATTTACCTCCACTACGCAGAAAATAATAACTCATGATAAGTCATAATTTCAAAAGAAAAATAACACATCAAATTTGAGCTATTTTATATATTCCCTGATACATCACAAGAAGGAAAGAGAGATTGCAAGGAGAAACTATCTACAAGTGAAAGTTAATTCTCTGAAACCTGATTGAAACATGTTTAAATTAGGATGAGACCTGTTTTTAATCTCAAGAGACCAGAGGAAGTAAAATAAATAAAAAATTAATAATAATTTAAAAAAAATAAAATTGAAAAAGGAACAATTACTGCTTCCCTATCTAAGTGCTATAAAATTTTCTTTTTGTGTTTTTATGATTTTTATATTGAAGACTATATGTGAAACACACTAAACAAAAATAGCTATAGAATAATTTCCTGGAAATTGTGAAAAACTACAAACCTCACCTTTATGCTTTTCGCAATTGTCCTTGTCCCATCAACTTTCTCTTTTCTGAATAAAAGTGTTGGTTGGCATATAGATAATTATTAGAGAAAACGGTGAAGTTCTGGAACAATATTAAAGACAGAAATACCATAAAACCCCTCAAAAGCTACTTCTAAGAAGCAGTTGATAAACACTTAAAATGGCAGTGGACTGCAGTAGGAATCCTCCAGCCACAACGTACCTTTCAGTCTCATATTCTCACTGGCTCATGTCTAGCATATTTACAGACATCAGATGTTTTTCAGTCCAGCATAGAGCTCTGAATAGCATATGGTTCCTGATTAACAAGGAGAACTATAGTAGAATAAATCCTGTGTAGCATATCAGTGTTAATAGTTGTTGATTTATTTAATAAATGCTTTTCATTGAAGAAGAATATTATTCCACAAAACAATACAAAATGTATTAGTAAAAAAGAAATGTTCACAGACCACCTACAGTTCTCTGTGGTGTACTCTGCAATTTTTTTCTTCTATACTTCCTGAAGCTAATTAAAATTCTAGGATAAAAAAAGACCCCACAAAATATTTTCCAGAAATCCCAAAGACAGATAAGACAGGACTGGTTCCCACACTTCCAAGCAACTTTATTCATTCTGGAAACCTCTTCCAGATTTTCTGTGTGACGCACTTAAACCCTTACTGAGTGAAAAATTCTGAGGAGTTTACCAGAAATTTACCTTACTACATAAGGATCTCTGATCCTGACACTGAGAGGCTGCAAAATATTTTATCTTTTCATTTTATAATGGTTGTCTGAACTTTGACACTGCATTCACATGACAACTTCTTATTTAGGTGTTGAACTGGGAACTCTCAATATCTATGAAACATTCTTTAATTATCACAGTCAAAGGATGCACATTTTAGAGGTTAATTTGATTTAACAGATTAATATGACTTTGATACAAGGCACCTATCTGTCTTTGATCAATATAAACAACAAGAATGTCTTAAAATATTTTGTTCTTCATCTTGTGTTGATTTAAGAGACTAATGAGATGATTCTAAATTGACTTTGAGATTTTGCCAAAAATAAGAAAGCCTGGAAAAAGGACAAGACATAAGGTGTTAAGTGAACTAGTCAGTCAGACAGAGGCCAGTAAAATAATCAGACTCAATGAGCCTTGTGGGTCCCTTCGAACTCAGGATACTCTATGATTCTATGATTCTAATGCCTTTTCAATACAGTTTTTAAAAACTCGGACAGTATTGTTTCTTTTCAGTACTAAGTGGTATAAGCAGCAGGTATATCAAGAAGAGATACAGGAATATCTCCAGTCTTCTTCAATACTGGCTGTTATCTTCCAGGCTTTATTAACTGGCTAGCTTGTATGATATCTACAAAATCACTCATGGATGAATGACCTTTAAGCTCTGGGGCCTTTAAACTCTGGAGGTTTTTTCCCAGACCACATAACTAACAGCCTTTCTTAACATAATATCTGTTGATTACTGATGGTTTCATCAAAGTGAACAAAATTCTGTTTGTCTCTCATTGGCATGTCAAGTGTGTTACAACTTAAGAACTGAACTAATGTGTCAAACTCAAAATTCTCTCATTTCTGGAAACTTAATCTTTGACTGAAAGGAATCGCATATTTACAAATACAGTATTTTTTAGAGTTTTTTTCACTTACAATAGTGAGACATTTTAAGGAAGCAATTTCCACTGCCATACTCAAAGATACAGTCTACTAGTCTCTGACTCTAAAATGTCAAACTTGAAGACAATTAGAGAAACACCTATACTGTTTATCATTTCAGCTTTACACTCACCCAAATATGAGAAACAAAAGAGGCTATGGGAAGAAATAACAGTGATAGGTTTAAAGTAACTTAGAAGTTTAGAGAGATCTAGACATTTAGATAAATAGCTATGAATTTTATTATTTAATGAAGCAGTTTTTCAAGTCACAGCTTCATGAATAAATTCAAAGAACTGAAGAGACACCTTATGGGAAACTACTAGATAAGATTTAGTGCTATCATCACACTTATATACTAAAATTCTGCGGTGAAAGTACTGTTCTGACAATCATAACACTGGAAACAGAAGGCCTTTTGAGTGATTATTTACACTAATACTGCAGGCTTGAATGTCGCCAGAACAGATTTCCCACTTGGGATCAGAAGTGACCAGTTCAGATCTGGTTCTTGTTTTGCCTTCAAGCATTCAAATGAGTTCTGAGTAGTGCTAGTAACCCGTTCTGCAGGGACTCTGCATTGAAAATGCTGCAGTATTGTCTCATGAAGTCTTACTTGTTTTCATACCCCAGGTTCCTAAGACTGGAGATTCTTCATGATGTATCATAATCTCAACTTTTCAATCAGAAAAATAGCCATAGGAAATATCATCTGGGAGTAGATTTTTGTTCCCCTTGGAATGTGGAAAACATGTTCCATGAAAAAAAAAAAAAGTCAGTTACATTCAGTTTTTTCTGTTGAAGAATTTAGGAAAAAAAAAACAAGCAGCTATTGTACCATCGTCTTGGTTGTCAACTGAAGGGTCCTATGGGTCCTAAGTCAAGACTATAGGCAACAAGGGAATAACAGACTTTTTCTAGAAAGATGATGATATCATAATTACTGGAATTTTTACCATTTTGATCCCAATTTTCTGAACGGGACATGCTGTAGTCTTTCACAGGTACATCCACAGCTAAATAAATTTGTTTACAATAGAGGGGAACTGCAGTCTTGCAACATGCACAGCTTGTGCTGGTCCATTTCTAAATATTGGTTCATTCTGAACAAATTTTTGAAGCCTGGTGAAAGAGGCAAAAAAGAGATTCTTTCAAAATTTCTGAAGTCAACTGGCCTGTGTTGGGTAAAATCTTGTAAAATCATCTCAGTTATTCCTCAATGTGCTGTATAATTGCAGTCTCTTCTCCTACTATAATGAATCTAATAAACATCTGAATATTTTCTTGTGCTTTTATTAGTATTATTAAACAAAATAATCCTCAGAGCTCATATTCCCAAAATTATTTAAGAACATTAAACAGTACTTGTGTCCATTATGGATTGATCTGGATGATATTATGGTGCTCATATTTGTTATCACTGTATGAAAAATATTATAGTAATAAACCCACATAGTTTTACAAGTGATTCCATTTAATCTCAGCAAAAACAAGTAGCTTGTCATGCGGAGTACTTTACATTATTAATCCACTGCCAATAGAAAGCCAGAAAAGCCATAACTGTCATTTCTCATTTACTCCTTCATGCAGACTGATCTGAATACTTTGCTTGGAAAACTGGCATTGAGTGAGCCCCGGCAGGCCTGGAGGATCACTTTGAAGGCAGTCCAGCGCTCAAAGCATTTGAGAGCATTCTCCTAAAAAGTTGAGAACTGGGGTGACATTCTTCAATGAGAACTGGGGTGACAGCTCAATGACTGGATATAAACAGTGCCACAAATAAGCCATAAGATGGTACAACAATTTCACAGATACCACTATTCTCATTTTTAAAGCAGGGAAACTGAGGCATGGCTTCTTAAACTTTGGTCTTGTATTTTGTAGCAATCCTGTAGGAGCTCTCTACAATCAAAAACTGAAGTTCTGTATCCAGCAGAATTATATGTGGATTTGAATACCAGGACATTATTACAAAGTAATTTTTTCATTACCACATAGCTTGTCCCAAGCCATATAGTTTCTTGTGCTGCTTTAGGATGGGGAGTAAAAGAAAGAGGGCCACGTGGACCTCCTAGAAATTTTTCTATGCCTAAAGATACTTCATGTTTATGAATCCATAGGCCTAAATTGTTCTATACCATATTGCTGATAATTTGGGATTCACTGCCTAGTGCTCTATTGACCATTTGTCTGATAAACATCTATAATACAGTGGGCACAATTGTATCATATCAATAGAATTAAAATTTGCTGTATTATTAGTATCTATGTTTAATTCAGGATGGTGTTTTGGCTTAGTGTGCTTGGAAGAAAATGTCTTTAAAAGACTCCTCACCTATCATATGATGAAAAAAATTTAAAAAAGAAGACTTGTTTAATTTCTGATCCAAAGCTTATGGGTAGCTATAGTCTGATGTAAGCTGGAGAATATATTTGAACTGTATGATTTTGCACAGCTTTTCATTTGAGATAATAAACCATGCTTTTCACAGTGCATGAAAGTGTGACTTTGATTTTTCAGTTCATTATATAGAAAGGCAGAGAAAGATTCTCTCCGAAGTCTGTCCCTGAGGAACTTCTGAAGAAAGTTAGTTTTAGAGAAGCAGTAGCATTTCTGGGGAGAATGCACTTGCTTTAGGATCATGTGTCACCTCACCAGCGGAGACAACATGGGAGCAGTAAGACTTTCTCCGTAGTCCCTTATTCTAACCAGTGGACTATAGTCACAAATTTCTGCAAGTTAGCTGCTCCTTGTCTGTCACAAAGACTTTCATCCTTTTATGGACGGTTATCTCGTTCCTACACTAATAAGCATGGTTGGAGTAGAGCTAGTAATTGAAATTTATGACTTGTGTACCCTATTTCAACACATTTCCAAAGACTCATTAAATCTCTTTTATGTGTATTTTTTCCTGCCTCATACTTTCATTAACTGGAAAAAGGAGAATAAAGTCCCATTTACAACACCACTGCAGCCATGCAGGGTTCTTGCTTGACTGATGTTCTTCTAATGTATTATATGTATTGTAAACAAGTACTGAAAACTAGCCCAAGGTCTTCTCCATTAATTTTTCATTAATGAAATGCACCACTTAGCTTGTTTGACACTTAAGTGATTCTCATAAATTTAAAATAGAGGTCACCATAAGGAAAGCATTTGAAAGTGTCATTGAGGGAACAAGCTAATGAACTGTTCACCCTTCCCCAAGTGCTTTTAAATTCACAGGCTAGTCAATTGTAAAATTTGAAAACTAGTAATATTTTAATTCTTAAAGTAGCTGCCAAGACTTAATGAAAAAAATAACTACTCCAATAAGTGAGCTCTTGCTTAGGGGCTTTTTCTTCTGCTTTCTGCTTTTCTCTCCTTTTACAGTCTATGGTAGAAAACTTCTTATGCCTTATTTAGCTCAGTGTCTCATGAAAAAATTATTCCTATATAGGAGAGGAGCAAAGGAAAGAGTTAGCTGTAACACCCTGCTTTAGTTGATTGCAATTGATGGTAGGGCATGTGAGGCCATTGCTAACAGGCAATCTCTCTTCTGTGTTCCAGATAGAGGAAAGCCCAGTCATAATCTTTGAGACTATTTCCTCACAGAAAATCTTTGCAATGCAAGCCTTGATGCAGACATCATTTTGTGCTAGTCAGCAACATAAATGCTAAACAATAGTTTCTCCTAGCTGTATTACTTAGATCACTTTGTGATGTAGTTACAACTCTACAGTTAGGTAACAGAGCTGAATTGCAACCCTGTGGAGGGAAAATAAAGCTGAAACATTGATATTTCCCTCCAGATCAAAATTTGTCTGTGCAGCCATGCAGAAAAAAACCAAACAAACAAAAAAACAAACCCAAGAGCAGTGAAAACAAAAAACAATAAAACCAAACAATACAACAACAAACCCAAACAATACGACAACAACAAAGGGAAGAGAGCACAAGTAACCAGACACCATCTATTGGGCAGAAATAATCCCACCTATCCTGAAAACTTGTTTGCTTATTGAAACTGCAGATGACTCCATTTGTTGTCAGAGTATAGTCCCCCAACAGGCAGTCTGATGCAAGACCTGTGCACCACAGACTGTTTTGCTGCAAACATGTTGTACTTCCAGCAACCTGGTCCTGCAGTGGTGGTGCAGAGATTTTCCCTCGGGAGGCAGAGAGAACCATTTCACTGAGTTGTTTCCTATTTACACTGAGGATCTGGCTTTGGCACAAAGTAAATATGAGCCAAAACTACCATGGTCTTTTCTGTGGGTTTTCTTCTTAAAAAAAAAAAAAATCAAAACAACAAAATAGAGAAATATAGAGAATATAATAGTTCAGTTTTGAGGGACCTACAAGAGTCTTTATTCTCTCACTAAATAAATGTTTGCTAATGTCAAGTCTGAATTTACCTTGCACAGATTTGAATCATTCCCACACATCTTGCTGCAGGATACCAGGGAAAACTCAGCACCTCCCTCTCAGAGAGCAGACTACTCTCAGACTACTTTCCTCCAAATTAGACAAGCCTAGTGCACACAGCTGCTCCTCATAAGACATTCCTTCCAACCCTGTCACCAGCTTTGTTGCCCTCCTCTGGAAGCATTCAAGGGCCTTCACATCCTTCTTAAACTGTGGGGCCCAGAACTGCACACAGTATTTGAGATGAGGCTGCGCCAGCACTGAATACCGTGGGATGATCACCTCTTCTGACCATCTGATTACACTGTGTGGGCATTTTTTCTGGAACTTTGGCAATGCTAAAGTTGCAATGTAAATAGAGATCTGTGGTGTCCTTTACAGTGCCTTGTATAGCTACTGGACTGAAGAGGCACTGAATTTTTGGAAGCTTTCCTTATCAAGAGTTGTGAAATTGGAACCTTAAAACACTTGATAGATGATGTACTCTGGATGACATCCTAATTTGTGCAAAGAATAATGATATTTTAAGTATTTCAATAAAGTAGAGCCAACAAAAGCCCCCTAGACAATTTTTTTCTTTCCTTTCTTTAGTATTCTCAAATTCTTTAATCTTTAAGCAAAACTTGTATTCTGCCTTGCTGCTGAACATTGATAATTTTTTCTCATCTTCCGTCCAAGAGAATTTTGTATTGTTGCACAATTTAATTTTTGATAATGAGATTTAAGAATACTGAGAATAGTTTCTAAGGTGTGTTGGATACAACATGATCTATAAATGAAAGAAATGAAAGTTTAAATGAATTCTTACCCAAATCTGATTCAGTTCATATTGTTTACTTGAGGTTTATTTGCAAAAGTTGCAGTTCAAATATGGTTAATACCTTTTGCCCTACAATTTGGAACTGTTGCCCTCTATTTAGGTGTGTGAAATATTGAGAGATAAAAAGCTCAGTAAACAAATCTGTTGTCTCTAAGTTTTCAAGATACTTGTCATCTTCAGCAATTTTAACACTATCCCAAGGCAGAAAACATTAGCAACTAAAACCAAGTGTCCCAAGAAGTTTGTATATGCAAGAAGGGTCACAGACAAAAAAATTAGGACACTTTAGGCTTTTGCCACAAAAGTAAGATTGCAAAAGTGCAGTCAGTGTTCTGGAGAGGCATAAATTTCATCTAACAGTGAAGTTTGAAATATAAAGGCAAACAATATTCAGACAAACACAATAGGAATGATTGCATTTCACATTTAGTTGTCACAAGCTATCTTAGACCATTTGTAAAAAATAATTGAAATACATTAAAATTCTGGGTCATTTCAGCGGGGCATGCAAAAGAAACACCTTGTTCACTCTCTTTGGACATGTGTTCACCAGCACAGAAATGCCATCACTGTGACTGCTAATTAGTTCTCTTTCCAACAATATCAGAAATAAATGCATGCGAAAATGCAAGACCTTAAATCACAGCATTCTCACTTTCAACCCTTCAATGCAGGATTTAGGCTTTCTGATAACATGGATGATGGGAACATAGTCATTGCTCATGCTGTCTTTATTTCAGGGTTAATAAATGAAAGTGTTCATAGCCCTGAAGGGCACTTTTGCACCAACAATAAATTCTAAAGGCTGTATAGAGATGGTAATGACTATTATGCACTTCATTCTCACTCTATATACATAGTAGGACAATGGAGCTGATCATCATTTACCATCATCATCTGCTAGTAGCCCAATGCCCTGTATGAAATGAGCAGGCAGATCTTGGTCTTCGAGGGCTGAACAGGTGAGTCCATAAAAAGAGAGACCACAGCCATAGCCAGCACTAATTAGCTCCCTTGGCACTTTTGGTAAAGAGAACTAATGAGCAGGAACGAATGCTGAACTTCCTAAATATAGCTGCCTGCTAAGGCCGAGGTATGAACAACAGATACTGAGCATAAAGAAACAACCTGCCCTGATACTTTCTGTACTGATTTTATTCCGATTCCAAAGGACTCTTCTCTTTTGGTCTCCCCCCATAAACATCAATGAATTTAAAACTGAAAACCCTCACTTATAAGATCAGAGCACAGGTATGTGCCTCCCACGATTGCAGGCAAGTTGCTTCATGTTAACACTATGAAAGCTTATAAATAACAGCGTTTGTTTATGGGCTTTGCCATTCAGCGTTAATCTGTGCAGTGAGGAGAGATATCTGTAGGCATTCAAAGAGACTGCTGATTTTTCTGTCTCTTGAGGTTAGTAAGTATGGAAGTGGTGATGCTGCTAGCATTCAGCAATGAAGAAGGAAAAGCTTGTCTTAAGTCACACCTTAATGCAACAAGATATAAACAAGTAATATTGCATGTTTTAAGTACATATTCTGCCCCTACCCATTTACCTCAGAGCTTTATAATAAATCTTTCATCACTGTTTGAATGTCTGTTTACATTACTCTAAATCTACAACTCTTAAAAGTGGCATTACCTTGGAAAAACATGTGCTACAAATCCCAGTATTCCCTCTTACAGTTCACTGCACAGACTTAAGGAGAGCCATTTCTTGATGAATGCCTCATATTACTTTACTTAAAGATAATGAGACTCAGTTTGCATACTTGACAGAACACTACAGATCAACAGATTACTTCAGCAAATGCAATTGGTGCACAGTCTTGCCTAAGAGTTGTCTAGCAAAGTGAAAGCAGCCAGCTGGAATTAAAGATGGCTGCCATACGATACAAGTTAGGCAATTTTCATACTGAGTTGTAGTTTCTCCAATCAGACTAATAGAGTAAAAATGAGCAGAGGAGTTTTTGGTACACATGTTTTCCCCTTGTTTGCTGTATGTTGATCACCACTGTGTCTGTAACATAGTTTAATACTTTTTAGTAAACCACTTCAGCGGAGTTTCACCACTTTTAGATTTCATCTCCCCTAAATTACACCATCTCAAGACATACCAGAGAAAAACAAACTTTCTGTGTTTTATTTTCTCCCTCCCAAAATGGGATATATTGACAGGGATGAGCTATGCAGGTAAAGCAGAGAAACAGCTTAAAGGTCACGTGCTCAAAAATTATTTTTAGAGTAAGTCTTAAGTGGCTGTTTTGCACAGAAGAGAATTTGCTCTATGAGAACATGAGAGATAGAAAAAACAGTTTTGTTACAAGCAAATAAACTGAACAAGAGTTACTAACCTAAGGTTTATTTTTGTTTTTAATTGTTACTAACCTATAGGTGTTTTGCGGAAATTGTAACGTTTTGGAATCGGAAGGTGTGTTCCTGGGAGTCCTGCATGACCCAGACACCCAACATGTGTTGTAATTAAATCTTCCTGCTCGTTATATTCCTTTTGTTTCACAGACTTTTGCTGTTTCTCTAAATTTAATAAAAAGAGATTTTTCTAACAATAATGAGCTTGTGGAGCTTGTACTGTTTCAGATGTTCCTCATTTGTGAGGGAAGAACTTTCATCTTCAGGGCACTCAATTCAACATCCTTCTGTCAATTTCAAACTTGCCACCACCAGAAGATATACATTCTATATTAAGAAGAGAGGACTGTACCGTATAGATTTGGTAACAATGGGGAGGATCTGAAAGTTAGTGAGTGCATCCCCTAGCATCACCTTGAAGATAAAGAATAAGGTGTATACTACAGAATTTCTCACACTGGAATGAGCACCCACTTGCATGTTATAGTGGATCATGCATCACAGCAGCTGACAATGCCCATGAAAGCTGAAGGGATCACCCTTAGTACTTGAAAGCAATACAACCAGGCTGACTACAAAGAGGGGAAAAAAGCATTGACAGAGCTAAGCAGTAAGATCTGAGTCTGAACATAAAATGCTTTAGCATACAAACCTCATTGAAAAAGACTCTCCCTCAGTAAGGCACAAAAGGCAGACAACAATAAGCACTTTACTGGAAGGAGAACCAGCATATATATTTTAAGGATATTCAATTCATTCTGTAATTGTGTCACATCAGTTTAAATGAATGCAAATTTATGTGCTTACAATGTGCTTAGCAGTTATGAATGCCTAATAAATCATTTTTGAAAAACAATGGGTTTGTATTCCTACCCCAAACTCCTATCCTGTCATTACACAACCCTACAAATGCCTTAATAAGGTCTACTATCCAGTGTCTACAGCACACATGCAACTGAAAGCAGGATGTAGCTCAAGACAATGTGAGCTGCCTGCATTGATGGGAGGAGGTGAGGACATAACTCTTGATTAAAAAGGTAACAAGATGAGTACTTGAGAAACTAGTGCTTTGGTGTGCTGAAGTAATTCAGTAGAAAACTCTGCTGGAAAGCCAGGGATGATGTGGGTTTTGATTGCAGTAAATAGAAGTCCCAGTTCCATCATCCTTTCAAAAGGAGGAAGAAATCACTCAAAGGCCTTTCAAAAGATTTAACAACCAAACAGAAATCCAGTTTCTCTAGACTTTAGAATGTAGGTGTCAATGAAGCATTTTCTAAGATAGTTGAATTACTTATAGAAATGTTGTGCCCTAATTTAACAGGATTAAAAGCACTTAATATGGAAGTCTGCTCTGGCATGCTTGCAAATACAAGCTGAAATCTGTGTTTGAATTTATTCCATCAGAGACCACTACCTCTTGGAAGGTTGCAGCGTTTTCATTAGCACACTACATTCCTATCAGTCTAATCCTTTCTAACAAGTGCACAAAGCCTGGATAAGTAGCTGAGTACGGGTGACGCTCCCTGCTGAGGAACTTGCAGCAGTATGAGGCTGCTGTGCTCTGAAGAAGGGTGACCTCAGCCAGCTTTCTCTCTGCCCATCTGTCACACGTGGCAGGGAAGTTAGATCAAATCAAGTCCCAGTGTGGACCCTGTGCAGGTGTCCTTTAGCTACCTGGGATACACCACTGGCCTCTTAGATGTCAAGTCACTCCAGTGACACTCGGTCCATGCCTGTACAAACGCAGTAACATTGCTGACTTCCTTTCTAAAATTGCTTCAAAAATTACTTGTGAAATGCACTCAAAGACATAAATATCATCATGCTTGAAGGGAACAACTCATATGCAGAGTCAAGAGAGAAGTTTCCAGCAGTAAGTTCAGAAAAAAATTTATTAACAATAGAATAAGTGTTCCATGTTTCAGGATTGTGTTGATACCTTAGGACTTCATATATTTGTGCATATATATGTATATATATTTGTATATTTTGTATATTTGCAAATTTTTATATACCTTCTCCTATTTAATGTAGTAACTAGCAGTTTCTACCTCTGTGCTACATTCCTGAATTTCTCTGTTAATGGTAAGATAGCAACTAGAACATATTTCTTGTGTAAATTTCAGCAGTTCATGACAGGAACAGATTGATTCCACTAATTGGCAGGTAGTAGTTAATTAATTTCAGGAAATTATATAGGCTGGTAAAAAAATGTCAGAATTACAGTTCAGAGGAAACAATACAAATTTATTATGCAATTTCCAAAAGGGAAAGGCCAGAAAGTTCAAAGGCTTACAGTGTACTTCAAGTTAATACAAATTTGGTAGCCATAGAGAGTCTACACTTCTAGGTACAGTATGAACTAAATGAGTCATTTAACTTTCTGTTTTTATTGAGGGGTTTTTTCCATATTCATGCATTTACCCATCCAACTTCCCAACATTGCTGGGCTGACAAACATCAAAATTTGACATGAAAAGCTATTTTGCTTGTAAAGAAAAAAAGTCACCAAATCATTTAGGTTGAAAGAGACCTCTATTGAGTCCAACCTTTGACAAATTTTGTCAATTGGAGCATAACTCTAAGTGCCACGCCCAGTCATTTTCTGATCACCTTGAGGGATGGTGACTCCACCATCTCCCTGGGCAAATCTCCTGAGAATTCCCCAGAAAATCTCCAATGCTGACTCAAAAGAAATTAAGTCCCCTAATATTACTCACGGTCTATATAAAATATTTCAAGACCCACTTACATTGGCTCTTGGTAAAAAGAGATCTTAATCACAATTGCTATTCCTTTGGGAGTTTCACCTCAAGGGACTCAGGCTGATAAAATGAAATGCTTGAGACTTGAAAAGGGCATGGAGAGACAGATCCTCAAGAACTTTTATTACTACCATTCTTCAGACTTCAGAGGAGTCAGATTCATCTAGCTGCACTCATTTTTCTTAAAGTAAGATTAGTCCTGCTGCTGCATCTACAACACATTTTGAGAAGCTGATGGTAGAGGATTAGCAGCAAGCCTCTGTGCTGTTAATGTCAAATGAGTTCTGTGATGCACTAGTCTGCAGTTATTTCTCAGTTTGCACAATATGAACTTCCTTAAATCACAGCAATATTTTGTTATCTCTAATCTGCTGTGTAAATAAATATTTATACAGTTTATTAATCTTGTTATAAACTGTATGATTGCAACACCTATTTTCCACTGTTCTGGCAGAGTGGCATTCAAATTGGATCTTGGGGTTGTGCTCCTTGCTCTAGCTCTGACTTGCTGTGTCACTGGGGAGTAATCTTTTAACCTTTCTGTGCTGTGTTTAATGTAAATGTAAAATGAACAGATATTATAAACTCCCCTAAAGTGTTTCCATCCCAGGTGTGTTGTAAGGCTTAATTAATTACTGCCTATGAGGCACTCGAGTTCTTCATGTGAAAGGCAGTGTATACTGAGGTAATGTGCTCGCTTATTATGTTTATTAATGCTGAATAGCACCAAAAAACCATTTTTTAATATATTTCCCATATATTTTAGAATCTTATAAGGGAGAATTATCATAGGGAAATTTATGACCGTAAGGCTAATTCACACTTTCAGACCCCTGTCTCAGCTCTGGAAGACCTCCTTTGCTCTTGGGCTCCTCAGCTGACTTTCACAGATCCTGTGTACACCTAAAAACCCTTATTAGTTGAGTCTGAATGGAGTCAAGGGGCTGCCTCTGGCCAAATCTCAAAGCATTCTCATGGAAAACTGTCTAGATAACCCAAAAAGGAGATAACCCTCAGGGTTTTTTACTGTTCCAGAAAGAAGGATGCTTTGAATTCACAGAGTTGTGTGCCGGAGTATGGAAATGGACGGATGCAGCATGTACCAAAGAGATTAAATATAATAATAAAGACCAGTTACTGCTTAAGAAAACAACCTTTCATGGACTTTTTTGTTTCACTAATGTAGTAGCATTCACTGGTCTTAAAAATGTGTCCTTTCACCAAGAGGGCAGTCAAGCACTGCCCAGAAATGTTCTTTAGTCTCTCTCCACGGCAGTTTTCAAGACCAGACTGGAAAAAAATCCTGACTCTCCAACACAGAAAGAACACTGATATGTTGGAGTGAGTCCAGAGGAGGGCCACCAAGTTGATCAGAGGGATGGAGCTTCTCTCCTATAAGGATAGGTTGAGAGAATTGGGATTGTTCAACCTGGACAAGAGAAGGCTTCAAGGTGACCTAATTGCAGCCTTCCAGTACCTGAAGGAAGCCTACATGAAAGCTGGAGATGGCCTTTTTACAAAGGCATATAGTGACTATTTCAAACTGAGAAACAGTAGGTTTAGATTAGATATTAAGAAAAAATTCTTTACCGTGAAGTTGGTGAGGCACTGCAACAGGTTGCCAAGGGAAGTTGTGGGTGTCCCATGCCTGGAGGTGTTCAGGTCCAGGTTGGATGGGGCTCTGAGCAACCTGGTCTAACTGAAGGTGTCCCTGCCCAAGGCAAGGGGGTTGGAACTAGATGATCTTTAAGGTCCCCTTCCAACCCAAGACATTCTGTGATTCTATGATGATTCTATGATGATTCTATAAGTAACCTGGTCTGACTTCTTACCCAACCTTCATGATTATCTCTCCATGCTTAGATGTTCCCTTATATTGTTCCTCTTAATTTTCTATCTGCCTCACTGGGGACCTGAAATCTCCCCAGTATGCTTATTTTTCAGTCACTGAGTTGACATGACTTTTGTCTCTGACTCGCAGAAATGTTCTGGGCTTTCCACCAGAGAATGATTTCATACCTCTACAGAAAAACTCGATGGTATATTTTTATAAATGACTACACAAAATCTACCAGAATTTATAAGATATTCATAGGCTTCCTCAAATCATCTCAGCTCTATCATAATGTCTTCAGATAGCAGATACAAAAAACTTCCATTATTGAGCTTTCTGTTCTCCAATCTGTTCTACGGATCATATAATTTTACTCAGGGCAGTAAACAAACTTAGAAGAACAAAGAATATTAAAGCACATAAAATTAGGTCATAAACTATGTAGTACCACAATGGCAGGTTGCAGTTCTATTCACAGAAGAATCAGAGATTTAAACCTGTAATAATTCTGTTGTGCTGTATATATTGATTTAAAAAATTTTTTGAACATAAGACCACTTATCTGCAATCATCAAATATTCACCAGATACCGGTAGATATTCTAGAACTATAGAAAACTTTAAGTTTATGAATTTTTACAAAAATTGTAATACATAAAATGCTCACTTTGGTCTAAATTATATCATTGTGTTAAGACAGTGCAACCATTTAAGGAAAAGACAACAGCACAGAAGAAGAAAAAACTGTATTAAAATTTTAGTCCTTGGTCTGACCAAAACCTCAAATAAGATGAATATTTGCTACATTAAAAGGACTACAGATCTGCAGTCATTTAACAAGCAATACTAGCAACTCAGCCCCTGTGGAATACAAAAATGTATATGTTCAAATGTACTGTCCAATGGACATTATCACTAGCTGGCAGGAAGTGGTGTGCCAGTGTCTAAGCCATGAAAGAAGCCAGGAATCCTGATATGCAATTCCTACTTGAATCACAAACAAAAATAATCCTGGCAAATCACTAAACATCTTTTGAAGGTCACTGCTTTAAATGTCACCCAATTATTCTATTTTATTTATAGGATTGCTTCCTTTGTGATATTCAAAACTAGACTACATAAAACACTAGAATAGATACAGTAGCTGAATATACAGCATTAGCATTGAATTGACTTATGAATATGACATTTTTTTAATGGAACTGATTCTCAAATCACAATCAAACTTCAGAGCTGTTATAAACACCATAGTAGCTTCTACAGAAAGTGAAAAGCAGTGTTCTGTTAAGGTTTCAATTGGATTTTTTCTTTGTTTTTGAGAAATCTGTATAATGAAAGGGTTTTTCCCTTCATGGGATAACAATCTGACCTTCTGTGACCATCCAAACTCCTTTTCTGTACTGCAATATTTCACATCAGAGGAGGCATTAAGGACCTTCTGTTCCCTATATCAAATCAAGAGTCCTGGATTATATTCTGGGCTTCTGCTCCTTAGGCTAAATCACTTAATTCCCATGCTTCAACTGCAAAAAGAAAGTTAACCCAAAACTCAAGATGAGAATTGACATTAATAGAAAAGATACTTTGCTGTGCAAGTGGATAGTCTGTACCACCTGACACTTCTTAAGTCCTCTTAGATGTTCAAATGAAAGTTGCCAGCAGTAATACCAAATACAAGCTATACTATTATTAATATCATTTAACAAAGACTGCTGCTTTAAGAAAGAGATTTCGCTGGGTTTGCAGTTAAGATACCACTGCAATTGTCTAAAAGAAACAAAGCTAAGGGTATAACAAATGAGTCAAAAAATTGTTAGAAAATAATTTCACTAGGATGTTTAGGTGACATCTTTAACCATACAGAGATCCACCCACACACAGTTTGTAAATATTTATAACAATCCAACTAGAAAATTAATGCTATGCAAATCCCTGAAGAATACTTATTTTGTAGGAAATTATTATATTGGAATAAGGAATTTTAATTTACTAATGTGACTATATGAAAATTAAAGCATTAATTATTCACACAAATAAAATGAGAAAATTAATATAGTCTGTATACTACGGTTCCAATACAATACAACCTGATCCCCTCCTTCATGGACGTGGAACCTGCTGCTTTTGCAGCTGTGTAAAACTGCCACACAAAGGTCAGATATTTTCAAGCTGTGAAAATTTTCTCAACAGTGCAGGATTTGGATGTGAGGGTTCAATAATCCAAGCTTGATCAATTTATTTTGTGTGTACTAATGTAAAGGACCAAACTACTACCCTTCTTCCTGGTCCTCATTCTTTCCTGCTACTTAAAGGTTTATTTGAAAAGCCTGATCCCAAACATGTCACAAAAAATCAAGATTTACCATATTACCAAAACTTGAGGTTTCACCACAGCCTCCAGTAGCATTTCTTGTTAAACTGAATCATCTGGTAAGCATGTAAATTGCATGCAAATTTTCAAGTTTAAAAGGAAGATAAAAAGGACTACAAGAATAAGTTTCTACTGAGAAGGGGGAAGGGGGTAGGGAGGGGAGGAGATAAAGAATACCTTTCATGCACTTAAAAGGCAAGAAAATGTACATAAAAGCACTTTCCTTTCCCTTGAACTACAGAAAGCCAAGAGCATTTCTTAGTCCATGCACCAGTTCTAAATGTCTTATACCTCAGTCTACTGCAGTGAGACAAGCAACAGGGACAATGGTCTTCAAACCCATGGTAGCTTCAATAGGCAGCTCTCTAAATCATTAGTGAATTTGTTGCAGAAGAAGGAACCCCAAAGCATGTTGATTGGCTTCTCATGGCCCTGCAAGTGGCTCTGAAAAAAAACGTTTCCTCCTATATTTATTGTTTTTATCTCTGGGCAGATTACTAATGATGAAACAGAGACTTTTGCCAAACTGTCTTGTGGCTTAAGTCCCTGAAATATCAGCTGTGTTTTAAAGATCTGACTCCTATAGCAAGCCGTGCAGCAAGTCTGCATGCAAGACAAAAATTCCAGTGGTGGTTCTGTATTCCCATTCAGTATGCGGAAGGGGAAGAGCACTGACTCAGTGAGTCAGGAATACCATGTCTAAAGATATGTTGTGAAGATTTCCACCACTCACAACTGACTGGTCACCCACTGCTGTCCCATTCATATGTTATTTCCAACACCTTTACATTTGCTCCATTGAAATATCAATTAACAGAGTGAACTACAGTGATGCTCAGGATGTCCTAGGAGTGACTCAGGTAGCATATTCAGCATTAGGAGCTGTTATTGTCTTAACTGGATGGTGGCTAAGACCTGTCTGGTTCTGTTACAGCAGGTGCCCTAAGCTGGAAGAGATACCAAGTTTGTCAACAGCACTGATTTCGATGAGAAGACATAGCTGTACAGTCCTGTCACTCCCTCTTGAATCTGCAAATACTGGCCAACACTGCTACCATCAGTGATGCTCCATCACAGCTCAGCTGCCATCCATCTGCTCTACACACTGTATAGCAGTATTAGCATGAAGCTTCCTCAGCACACAGCAAGAAGTTTTCAAATGTGTTTGGTGGTTTGTTTTTTTTTTTTTTTAATACTAGATATTTTAGTTTAAATGGTTTCCAGTAGAAAGATCTATACCTTCATAAAGAATTACTAGAGACAGCAGGTTTCCTTTTCTAGATTGGATTTGCCAACCAAATAGCAGTGTTATTAGGCTGGCTTTAGTACCCTCTGCTCTTCTCCTTGTCCCTGAATTATCCTCCAGGTAATGGTGGTAAAACCATTTATGTAATCAGGTTGCAAGACCGAGCAGGAGTCTGGTCCAGCTGATAGAAACCCCAGTTGCATATAATCATTTTACTATTGCTAGTGTTGCTCTTTTGCAAGTGGATCAGTTTCCCAGCCCAGTTCACAGAATGCCTGCACAAACACATACCAGAGCAGCACAGTGCTAGGAACACACAGCAGATTAATAACTATTCACAGCAGAACTGGGGCTGAAAACCAGTTCATTAGACTGCTCTCTTGCTTAAAAGGTCACAATCTGGAGGCCACAGTGTACCTATGAATACAACACCTTCTAACATAGCATGGTCAAAATCTCAGGGAGGAAAACATCCAGATGCACCTGCTGAAATTCACACCATATGTATCCATTAAATTGAAGCTTGAAACAACAGAGAAAACAACATGCATGGTTTAAATACTTCTTATTATTCATTATATGTTCCTTATTTAGAAAGAAAAAAGCAAGGGAGAGAGAAAAAGAAAAGAAACAATCTTACTAGCTTTTGTTATGTTTTATTTACAGGGGATTAAAATTATTTTACTCTATGCACTGGGAATTTCATCTCAGGCATCTATACATTTTGCACTGCACTAAGACATTAATGTGTTCTTAAAAATTTAAGGCCAATTGTGGGCTTTCTGTAAATACAGAGAATTAAACTCCTTTCTGCTGTGGTGCTGCACGCTGAGTAAGTCTCCAATTAGTTGAGCTGTTAATTTTTTGGTTTTGTGTATCTTGCCTCTATTAAATTGACTTGTTCAATCATGCTGAACAGTCACCTGCCGCCTGTGCTCTGAAGTGTCTTGCTTGCCTTGGACAGCGATTCCTTTGTCATGCTTTATTCACAGCATTTATAACAGTGGGGTACATTTCCCTTTGTGGTATTTTTACTTGCTTCTAGAAATACATCTGAAATCACTGGATGAACAGTTTCTAGCTTTCTGCCAGGTTCCCTCCAGCCCTTTTTTACTACTCACAGATGAAAAGGGCCTTATTGGAAAAACCTTATAAAATTGAATAGAAGACAAAACTCTCCCTCTGACCTAAACTGTGAATTTTAAAAGACATAGTGCTATCTGCTGTGACATTCTCTTTCCAATGCTGTTTAGAGCAGGTCATGAAAAGATATATTTGCACCATGCATTTGAGACAGTTCCTTCTTTGGGGTCAGAAACATTTCAGTGTAAATAAACAGAGCTACATAAATTCAAACTAATCTATCAGGGTGATATTATCCTGAGCAAAACAGTCACAAAAACACAGGGACACACATTTGCTCATCTTCCAAGTTCTTATAGAGCTCCTTACACCACCAAAGACTTTAGCAAAATGGTACTGTGACCAGAAAGAAAAACAAAACAAGGCAATTTTCCCCTGAGTTCTTGAAACTCAACCACTCACACAAATACAAGACCATTAAGAACATGAATCACAAAAGAAAACTATACTGCTGCAGAACTGACAAGTTTCCTCTAAAACTGTTGGTATCCCTTACTGGACATCAACATTGACAAAATTCACTGCATTCCCCCAGAAAATACTGAAATCAATAAGCAAAGTACAAGCAATGTAACTAGCATTATTCTAATCTCTGAAGGAACTCATATTTTATATAAGGTTTGCTCACTATCTCACATAAATGGTCCAGTATTTCAATCTTTTACTTGCCACACTAAGGTTTTTCTCAGTATTTAAAACACATGGACAAGCCCATCCCTGTTTTCTAAGCATGTACTTACCCACAGATTTCCAGCTATTGCACATAACGTTCAACTGTCACATAAATGTGTGATTTTCTAGAAATTCAGTCTTAATACAAACCAATGCCTATTTCTGTTGACCTTCCTAGTCTTTACTTTCTTGCATCAGCTCTACATGTGATACAAACCCACCAGTACCCTCTCATAAAAATTACCTTGTTATTAGACCCTTTTGAGGAATTCATCCTGTAATAATGTGATGAACTGTACCATGTCTAGCTCAGGTATGACGTATTCATCAGTGAAGCTGCTGTTCTTCTACCATCCCATGTGCACCCCTTGCAAGGATACAACTTGTTAAAACTTCCACTTGTCTTATTTTTCAAGGTCCAGTGCCATAAATGCCATGTCATTCTGCTCCTTTGCATAGCCTTGGACAACTTTGAACAATTCCTTTCTCTACCTGACCTGCCCACCTCTACATTCGCTCAATAACGCATATGAAAATGCAAGGTCTTCTGATAATGGTTTATCACATTTAATTTCTAGGAAATGTCAATTTCCATCAGGTGATGCACAAACTGCACATTAATCAAATTCTGTGTCTATAGGGGCCTGAATGTACCTAGTTCATGCATATGCAGGCAGCTCTGTTTCTTTGAGGAAGACACATGCATATTTCTTGTCAGACAGGGAGCACTGTTATGTGTGTATATTTTCTTCCTTCTTGTTCTCTTTTGCATAAAGCAGATTAGATTCAGTGTTTGGCAGAACAGATATATTTTTTCCAGGGTACAACAGCAGCCTAGTGCTAGATGATAAAACTTTGTCTGCCATCCATATAATGCAATTGCAGTTTGAGTGTTCTGGATTCTGTGTTTTTGTGTTGCACAAGCATAAAGCTGAAATCACAGGCAGGGTGATAAATGTTAACAATTTATTCAGCATTTGAAGAGACTGAGAATCAGCTCTCTCACTTGGTCTGCTTTCACTCAGAAGTTTAACACCTGCCTTTTCTGACCTTCTGAGTAATACATGCCCTTAAATTTTATCATTAACTGTGTATTGAGCTCATGGTTTTTTTTTTCTTTTTACTAAAGTATATCTTCTAAAAATATGTTTTTCATGCCCAGTCTTCATTTGGAGGCTTCAAGAAAAAAGGACTCCATGTCCCTTAATATTTGTTCCAGTGGTTAATCAATCTCACTCTTAGAAATGAGGCATCAATTCTTAATTTGAATTTCTCTGGATAGAACATTCAGCTATTAGTTTCCTTCATGTTTTTCCCTGCTAGATTAAAGAGGACTTTATTATTTAGTAGTTTTGACTTTTGAAAGTACTTGTAATCAAGTCTCAGTCTATTTTGGGTACACTAAACTGACCTAGCTTTTCAGGCTCTTTCCATGATGAACTTGTGAGCTCTTGAACCTTATTTTGGTAAAGATTTATACTCTATGGCGTCTAAACCAGGAAATGAATCCTTTAAAAACAATATTCTTGTAACATTCCAATGTATGTGTCCTGGTACCTCAGTTACAG
Organism: Sclerurus mexicanus; assembly: GCA_013396755.1. Classification (NCBI taxonomy): domain Eukaryota; kingdom Metazoa; phylum Chordata; class Aves; order Passeriformes; family Furnariidae; genus Sclerurus; species Sclerurus mexicanus. The sequence goes on from VWZF01000688.1 coordinate 115,695, forward strand.
ATGTATTCTGAGTTAAAGCCTGTGCAAATGCCTTATTTACATCCACAATTATGTTCATTCTCTGCAGATCTGAAAAAGCAGAGCTTGCAGTTTTAGGAGTAATTCTCCAGTTATAAACACTGCTAACACATTCATATTATAGCATGCATTCATTACATAAATCAAATCTGACTGTAGACACAGGGAAGGACACAAGAATTAAGTATCTTTTTTCAGCTAAGAGTCAAAGGTAGGGAGAATTAAGCTTAGGACTGTACAGCTTCCAGTAATGTAAGCTTCCTGCCTCTCCCAGACCCCATTTGCTCTTTCAATAATCCTTTAAATGCACTTAGTGATACAAAAGATCCTGGAATCTGAAGAGTTCTTCTGATATTTAATATCCATAGATCCAACACAAAGGGAACAACGTTCAATAGAATCTACTGGGTATAATTTAGACAATTTGCAAGAATATTATTCAAATCATTATTTATGATGAAGAAATGTGTGAGGGAATCCTGCCTCTAACAGAAAGTGTGACTGAACACCATTACTTTTGGTTCTTAGCTTTCTGAAAAGGGACTCAACCCTGACCATGAGCTTTAAAAGCATCCATTAGTTAATCTCTGCTGTTTTCCATACTTTCTAATTTTTCAGCAGCAAACTGACAGTCTCATAATTAGATAAAAGTGACACTCATACACATATTCACTATTTTCATGGCATATAAGCTGTAAAAAATATATTCAACTAAAAATCAGCATAGAAAGGTTTCTTATTGGATGTATATTTTTTTTCTACCAGAAAAGAAAATCCTCAATTACAAGAGAATTATTTTTTTCTTTTAAATTTGGTTGTTTGAAGCTAACTCTATGGCTAAAAATAGAACACAAAATGAAATTCTTATAAAGACTGAGCCAATAAGGTAGTTTAGATTTGATCTACCCCAGCCCAAAGAAATTCCATAATGGATAACTAACAAAAGAGTTCTGACAGCAAACCTGACCTCAGGTCTCATCTCTGCATGTCACATTTTGCTAAGCAGGCTGGGAAACACTTTTGCTTATTTGTCATTTTCTTTAATCATGGGCCTTGATTCTTGACAGAGAGTGTTGAAATGGACCCTAATGCTATATTGGTGCTCGTACAAGATACACTTTTAGATTGTGGGGGCTTTGAGTAGTGTCCTTTGGTACTCTCCTTTGACAGATTCAGAGTCCAGAGAGTGGTCATATGGTAAAACCCACTTTTCCTCTGCTGCTTTAGGATAGCTGAATAACTCAGGTTTTTTCCATAGCAATCACAGCTGGGGTTGGGTTTTTTTTTTCCCTATTTCAAACTTTGTACTATTTAAGCATGTCTAGTTTCACTGGCTTTGCACTATACAGTGCAACCATCATCAAAGGGAAGAGTTGTAAAATAAGTCTTCATCTCACTAGGTGAATTTATTGCTGCCATAAAAATAAAGGCCCCCAAGGTTCACTGCTTCCAGTGTACTGAAGACACAGAGTGCAAGCTTGGGGAATTTACTACAGTACACTACTGTGTCATTGTACCTACCTGGAAATCTGGCTCAGCTGACATCTGAAAGCATTAATAAAGAAAATGCAACCTAAGGGGAAAGAAACAGTGATGTCTGATTTGTCAAAAGAAAAATGTACATTATTATGCAGTCAGAAAGCAAGTTACAAGCCCAAGTGAAGATGTTAGCTGGACTTTATTAATGTTTTCATAAATAATTTGCTGAAACAGAGCCCCTTCACAAACTGCATACTCATTTATCTGGTCTAGGAATTTGCTCCTTACAGGAAGCCATACTATTTTAGGAGGGATTTGATAATGGTTTCACAGCTTGTTTTTTAAAGGTGGTTATCCTGAAAGTGTCAGGAAAGACTGTTTTCTTCTGTGAGTCCAAGAGAGGCCAACAGGAATCCCAGATTGCCTGTAGCCAGAAAATGAGCAGGAGAGCAGAATATGTTAAGGAAGCTGCCCTATCCAACCACCCATAAGCTGCTCTGACGGTCACACTTCACACTACCTGAGCTGGGACCAAAGCTCCTTCACAGCTACAACACCATAATCACACAGTCAGACTAGGTTTCCTTACCAGCTCAACCTTAAGTTTCCCATAGAAGAGTCTCAGATCACTATATCCTTAAAACAATTTAATCATGATGCACCAACAAACTAACAGCTCAAGCTGAGTACCTTGGAGGAGAGACTCCAAACAAAGGAAACCCTGGGTTTTTTTACCCTCACAGTCTATACACAAGTCTGGGGTCATGCTCCACAGAGTGTCTGGTCACCTGTCTGGCACTGCAGGTTAATGACTTCTTGCCTCAGGCTCCTGCCCGCCAGAGCTCAATCTGCAGCTGCACACCAAGCTACCTGCTCTGAATGTATTCCTCAACAGGCTGCATCAGATGGGGAGGCAGTAGGTGGTAAACACCTTTAGGATCTCCAGACAGTGCATTTTGCCAGAGATGTTACAAAACTGGAGATGCTCATTTAGAAAAACACGTTTGCAAGGAACACTCTGCCCAGGTTGCTCTGGTGATAATGTGGGTCACTAGAGTGCCAAAAGGAAGACAAGACCAAAGTATGCAAACTGCTGTACAATCCAAGAAACAATCCCAGCCCTGAAGATACTATAGCCTAACTAGAATGGGAAGGACTTCTGGGGAAACAGAAGTAAAAAGGATAAAGTGAGTCTCTCATGGTTGTACAAAAGGCCAGTGATAGAACTCATGGGGAAAAAAAAAAAGACATATCAAGTCAACCTGCCTGTACAATATGCAATACTGTCTTCTAGATCAGCAACAATATCATCTGAAGGATTAATCACCAGTTTGAGGATTTACATCATCTAATTTAAAGGCCTGCTTCTGAAAAAGTTGACTAGACTGTATTTCTAATGACCGGACAATTATCAACAGAACAGTCTTTTTCTGTGTGTCTTTGGCTAGGAGGAACCACAACACAGATGTCTCCAGGGCTGGAGCAAGAAGAGACCCACCCAACACAGCTAGGACAATCATTACTGGAATACCATGATTCAAGTTGTGGTTGAACACGAAGAAAAGACCCACTGGATTCCAGAATTTTAAAAAGGCAAAGCGAAAATGCTTTAAAGTAAAACAAAGTATTCTGCTGACAAAAACTGTTCATGCTGTTCTAATTCTCAGTGGTTTCACATGATCATGTGTACTATCAGCAAAGGAAAATTAAGGACTCTCACCTGTGTTCCTGGGAAACTTCCCTGGTGATTCCAATGTAAACACAGGCCTATTGTATATTCTCAAAATAAACTTACAACTCAACTGACTGATCATTCCACATGAGAATAGCTTTTAAAAGCTTAAGAGTTCTAGACAATTCCGGCATGAGAGACTGCTGGGATAGGAATAGGAAGATGGCTTTGCCCATTGTTCTGAACTTGTTGCAGAAAGATAGCCTAGGCAGAGATATAATTGTACAATATGCTGTATGTATATTTTAATATATCCTCTTCTACAGTGTTGGAATACATATTAAAAATTTAAATCTCTCTTTAAAAATGCAGACAATTTACAACTCTGGACACATGGATTTATTTGTTCTCAAGACAGCTTTCTCCTATTTTCCCCCTCTATCCATGTCGAGACAAGGAAGCTTTCTAAGAGAGATTTTGACATTATTCCATATCTTAAAGCCAATCTTCAAATGAAGCAAACAGAAATGTTCAAATAGAGATGAAAATCCATAGATTCCTTGTGCTAAGATAGCCAATGTATGAAACACATAGATAGAAATACTACAGAGGTGAACATCTGCAGAAAGCATGTGTGTGAATGATAATACTTGATGGAAAGGCTACATTATGCCCTTCCCTATTCCTTAGCTGTAAAAGATGATCCCAACTGTCATATGAAAATACCACAGCCAAAGCAGGACAGCCTTGCCCATCAGCTGCTAAAAGTCTATGGGTTTCCAGAGAAAAAGAAACTGTGCATATTGTTCAGCATCTCACTTAAGCTGAGGAATTGTCAGAGGCACAAGAAAGCAAGCTTCATGGGAGCTATGACAGGTCTGGACACTTGGCCACCTGTTCCCAGAAGAGAAATGAACTAGAGTGATTTCAAACAGACATAAATGATAAAACACTTAAAAAGCCTCACTTGTTAAACCTATGTCTTCACAAAGTTACTTTAATTTGGTGTGAAAGTAACTACTGCAGAAGTAGCCCTGTAACACCCAGAGAGAAATTCAAAGTATGTGTTGTCAGCTGAATTTTCATTGCTGCTTTGGTGATAAATCAGGGGGAGTCTGTATCAATTCAGCTGCATATGCCACAAACCAGCAGGACTGAGATTACTATTGTGCTCTCACGCTGCGGATCAGACATAAAAATTTTGTGCTTCCCCTCCCCTACATTTGGTCAGGAGAAAGACATCTCAGACTGGGGGTTGTGGTCTGGAGTGCTATAAAAATGAGGTGTAATGAATACCACAAAAATCAGGAGAAGACAGGAAGACAGTAATCTGAAATTTTTCAGCATTAGTCAGTAAAAAGTAATGACAGTCTTAATGGCTAGAAAGGGGATACTGGAACACCTGTCATGGCTAAGTTGTGAAGCCTTTTTCTATTAAAAATCTGTTCCTCAAAGTGCTCCAAAATCTGCATGCTTTCTTAAAATGCACCTACATTAGTGCTTCAGCTTCAGCTCAGACATAGCTTTAATTCAGTTCTGCCACATTTCTGCTATCTGTGTCCATTTGCGTGTCATTGATCTCAGTTTCTGAGTGAGTTTGGTGCTTGCATGTTAAATTCCTGTCAAAAGAAACTAAATGAGCAGCTGTGCTCCACATGCATTACACCATTTAATGGGCACACAGGGTTGTGATTCAACCTATAGGCCAAACTGCTGCAAGTGTCCCCTCAGAGGTTACTTAGCACCCATCTAGCATTGAAACACTCTTGTACCTTTAAAAGATCATGTGACAATCTGGAGCATTTTGCAAGTGACCTAGTGCAGTGTTTCCATCTGGCACCAGCTGCCAGCCCTCTACTGACTATTTCAACTGTTCTATCAGCTACTCCTTCTGAAGATGAAGACACTTCTTACAGTGTTGTCTAGGTCTTACCTGGTCTACATTTTGATGCCATACCCCTCTCTGAATCTTTATTTTACTGCCCTTCTTCCCTGCTTTTTATTTTTTTTTATTTTCTCAGCATGTTGTCACCTAGTCCTTTCTCCCAGAAGAAAATCAAAAATGTTGCAATTTGACGCACAAACAAAATAAAATTACTCACAAAATTTGCTTGAAGACTAGGAAAAATTTCCTTAGAAGTTAGGATTATATGGTGTCAACCTTTTGTTGACTGCTACCTGAGAAAAATGGTGCTCAATACTCAGCCATATTTGGGGAAAAAACAAACCAACCAAACAAACAAAAACCACAGAGAGAAGGCAGAAAGACAGAGATGCAACAAACACACTTGAAGGTGTCAAAATTGGGCCCATTTGTTGGTAACACTGTGCTGAAGCTGCACCTCCACTGGATTTATTCTTCTCTGCTTTCCCAGCTGATCTCATGGCGCCATCTCCAAGAGCAGGCCACCAGCATTGTTACGGCCTCCCCATCCTTGTGCCCAGTAAAAAACACTTGCAAGGATGCAGCCTAGGGTGCTATTTTACCCCCCCCAATCTCCCTCCACAGGACCTTTAACAGCTCCCAGTACCAGTTAGATGGAAAAGCAGCACTGATTTTCTGTTCACGTTTAGTCCAGGCTGGGGAACTGAAGAGAGGATGATTGGGGTTTCTTGTAAAATAATAGCATTGTGCTCAGAAATGCACAGAAGTGCTATATATCAGAAAGCAAAGTAATGACAAGGGCTTTCATTCTTCTAAAAGCAATTCTCCCAAAGCCACATAGCAACTACTGGTGTCAGAAACTACCTGCCCACTCCCTACCCTCTTTGAATGCCAAGCTCAGTCTCAGCATCAAAAAGAGCCATGAATGTGGCATGCCATGATAAAGCAGCCCCACTAGACTTCCAGAATAGCCTCTCTCAGTGAATGCTCTGTCCCTTCCAAGAAGCAGTAGTGAGAACACTCTTAAGGGTACAGTTTATACCTCTGCAATGGTTTGTACTAAATCCTTTAGCCAGGAGGATTAAGCAGGTTTAAGGGAACACAAAAAGTACTGCTCCTCCTAAATGCCTGTTGTGGACATGCAGAGTGTTGAGCTCTTATCTGAGTGTGGCCTACAAGCACTGTGTTTTTCCAAGCTCGTTGAGTTATTTTATATGATTTTTACTTCTTCAATTGGGCAAATATCATGTTTTTTGAAGTGGAGCCCTGATACTTTCTCAGTCAATGGAAAAGGATTAGTTTGTTGCACAAAGAGCAACAAACGAAAGAGCGAGATGCACAAAGTCTTTGAAAACACATGATGATGACTGATTGTATCATGAGGCAGAATACAGCACAAATAATAGGAGCCCACAATGAATCTCCAAATCCCATTCCTCATGTTCCTAAGCCCCTGCAACTGCAGGACAAGGTGTGATTTCCCATTCAGAAGTGTGATGGACCACAGTGAGAATGCTACCAATGATCTGGAAGACAGCTGTGGTAATGTGAATGAGTCTCCATAAACAAGGCATAGCAGGACCCACACACTGCCATGGCTCTGACTACTTTCTCCAGTTAAAACCTGCATCATTCATTACACCTCCACTTAACAGAGGTGCCCTGATACAGGTAAGTGAGACATGACCCAGGTACTCCCAGTAACTGTTGCCAGCTCCAGGAAGAGAGCTAAGATTCACTCAAAATATTTTAACTATATCTCCTGGTTGTCAAGAGTCTGTGTCTGACAGTACCCTAACTTTACTTTGTTTCCTGATTTGCATAGGTGTAGGCATTGCTGAATCTAACATTAAAGAAGAAAGTACCTACTACTTGGGAACTGTAACCTTACACTGATGAAGTCTTTCAGCAACATGTAGACACAACACAAACTGCAAAAGAGGAGCTCATAATTAGCAATAACTTCACAGAATTCTGTGGTCATTGTCAGTATTACTAGTGATCTGGATTGTTAACAAAGAGAAGGGATTTTCACTATAGGTTTAGGCTCTCAACAAAAATTTTCAGAGAAACAGAGGTAGCCCAGAGGCTTAGATAGCTATGTGCAGCAGTGGTCACTGCTTCTGAAACTGTGAAAGAAAAAAAAAAAGGTGGAAGAGTAATAGTCCTAGTAAATACTCTAAATTATGTGTAAGGGTTCAAGCCGGTATAAAAGAACAAACAAATGAAAAAGAATTCATTTTAAAAGGTATAAATAAAACTTTAGTAGATGGAGTTTCATTAGCTAGAGTTACAAAAAAAAAAAAAAGTGAAATCGAAACAAAAAGTAAGGACTAGAAACAAAAGATCGAGCTGCTCAGACCTTTCTGGGGAGTAGTGAAGATTTTGAAGTATATCCATGTAACACACTTTGCAGGATGGCAGTACAGAAAAGAAGAATAAAATGAAGACACTGTGAAAAGATTACTCTATAAATGAAGAAAAGAAAGAGGGATTTGTCAGAAACAAAAGTCAGATTCCTGCAAGCAGGGGATACAATAATACAAAAGAGAACTGATCATTTTTGAACAACCAGAAAGGACTTTAAATTTAATAAGGACAGCAGCACCTAGAGAACATACCAAGACATTCTGCAGCCCTATCAAGCATCTGGCAGACAATTCCATTACATTTGAGACAGCAACCAAAGACATTACAATACTAATAAAAATTGTTACATACATTAGGAGACAAGGGGCTAACAGAGGTTCATGTCACACTGAGACATTTTGACAATAATAGAGTTTTAGTAATCAAACCACTCTACACAAAAATTAAAAGCTCAGGCAGTTTAACATTCCAGGCAGAAGATCAGCTGTGGCTACACCAGTCTTGAAGGAAGAAATGCAGCACTTATAAATGGCACATGAAGACAAAAGACATCAAAAACAAGGCATAGAAAATTGGGTATGGCTTGTTCCAAGCATGGTCACCAAAGGTCCACAGATGAGAAGCTGTCTTACTACATTGTCTCCTCTTGTTCATTCCTCTGCTTAAAATCCACCCTGCAAGTTTCCTCTAACCCTGATTTCAGTGAAGCAGAGTCTAACTTAAAAAAATGAACACTAGCAGAAAAGTCCAGAGTACTTGAACTACTCAGCATGCAAAATTGGCTTCTTAAGAAATACTTCTCACCTGTGAGCTCCAATGAATGATTATAGCATTTAAGAACAAGTTAAGAGATACAAAGTGTATTTTTAGCATCAGTGTGTGAGGAATAAAACACATGCCATTGATAAGCAAGACAGAAAGGCTGTACCAGAGCTGCAGCACTGCAGATGTAGCCTTTGCTTTGCCAAGCTTCTTCTGCTCGTTTTCCCTCCACTGTCACTGATTCAATGGTGTTATTTAGTCAATGCATGTAATTCATATTAGAAGTATACATTTTTATCCACTGCACATTCTATTTGCACATGTACAGTCTGTAATCAAAAGAAAACCAAAACTGTGCAGCTGAACTTAGCATTCAAAAACCTCAGAAACCTGAGTTGGCACTAGCTCGTGAGGCTGGAGCTGGTTAACAGTGTCTTCCTCTATGTATTTTGACCATCAGAAAACATTTTCTCCCTATTCTAGAAAAGGAGCAGTCATCCATTTCTTCTTCCCCATGCTCAAGACCATTCTTGTGAGGAAAACAATGAAAATGCAGCAGCACGCATGTGACTAACTAGGTACTCACATAATACTGCAGTCTGTAATACTAAACAGGTTAGATGATTCTTGCAGAATCCCTTCCAACCTTTTTCCAAGTTAACTAGTGAAGCCAACATGTCTCTTCTTCAGGTAGCCTGGAGTTACTGTGGTATATATGCAATAACTGTGTCTTTCTTTTCCTAATGAACAAACACAAGAAAAAAAGATTATTTTCCTTTTCTTTCCAGAAACTGTATATTCCTTAATCCAACACATAATTGTTTGTACTCAGTCCAGGGCAAGTTGGTTGTGTATTTATTTGCTGTTGGACTTGGAAGCAAACTCTAGGTTTATGAAGAGAAGTCAGTAAAATTCCTGATTTAGGTTAGGAAAGAACAAATGAAGGTTTAGTCACTCACATGGGTTTTCTACTCCTTAAATATTCTGTATGAGACTAGAAATGTTTCCATAAATGATCACTTCTACATAAGTTTCTTTGCATTTGTCCATTCACTGTGACCCAGAAGTATGACTCATCTTTGAGATCTGACTTTTCATTAAAAACTGAATAAAAATTCTTCAAAATCTTCTGAGTTTCCACTTTCATATTTATATACTTCTACTAGCAATTCCATATTATTTGTTATCCTTTGACAACTCTTAGCAGTGTTTAAGGCTTATTAGAGAAAGTTTTCTTACTGCACTGAATAAGGAAGTTAACAAATGCTGCCATATAAACAAGTGTGAAGGGCAACAGCAACTTTGCATTCAACATTGTCACTCACTAGGAATAATCTTTTACCGTGGAAATAAGAAATTCACCTTTACAGCATTGAACAAATTTGCAAAATTCTCACATACTCCTGTTGCTGATATAATGACACACTCATCTTTCACTGCTCTGAAAAAACAAAATCCTTGAAACAAACAACCTCCTTCTTTCTCTTGTTTTCAAGTACCAGTAACACAAAACTCCCTCTCACTAGAACACTATTGGTCATGCCAGAGTTGATCCAACAGCAGACAGTGTTGCTCTCCTTAAAGCATCCCCAAAGCATGAGTACAAATTTAACGCATCTTGTCACAGATTTAAGCAGTTGAAAGCTTCAGAAGCTGTTAAAATCTGTTTACAGATCTAGATTTGACAGTACATCCATGCAAATCCAAACTGCTTTTTAACTATTTCCTGACTGATTTAGAGCCAAAGAAATATGCCTCATCAGCAGCCCCTCTTACCTCAAAGTACCACATGGTTGGCTCTGCAACCTTTCATTACAATTGGCATTTTGCTTATAAAGAGTCTAAGAAGTGAAGCAGAAGTTGACCTTTCTGTTTGGCATTAGGTCCTCAGCTGTGCTTTCTGCTAAATGGCATTTTAGTGGTTGCTGTGATACTGATACAAGCCAACTCACTGTGGTTCTGGCCCAAGCCACTCTTTTCATATAGGTCACTGAAAGGCAGTCATATAGCAACATTTGGTTACAGAAGTGGATTCATATACACAAATGAGAGTCTGAGGAATTTCATATCCCATTTAAAAACTAGTGGGCTCACAGAAGGACAATATATTTCACATATAGCAGATACGTGATGTAGCAGAAAGCATTTGTGTCCTCCAGGGATCGATATTGTGCCCAGTCCTGTTTAATATCTTTGATGATCTGAATGGGGGGATTGAGTTCACCATTAGCAAATTTGCAGATGACACCAAGTTGGGAGGAGTGTCAATTTGCTGGAAGGCAGGAGGGCTCTGCAGAGGGACCTGGACAGGCTGGATAGATGAGCCAAATCCAACAGTTCGACAAGGCCAAGTGCCAGGTCCTGCACATTGGCCACAACAACCTCATGGAGTGCTATGGGCTGGGGACAGAGTGGCTGGAGAAGAGGCCAAGCAGAAAGTGATCTGGAGGTTCTGTTTACAGGAAGCTGAATATGAGCCAGCAGTGTGCCCAGGTGGCCAAGAAGGCCAATGGCATCCTGGCCTATATCAGGAATAGTGTGGCCAGCAGGACCAGGGAAGTGATTCTTCCCCTGTACTCAGCACTGGTGAGGTCACATCTCAAGTCCTGTGTCCAGGTCTGGGTCCCTCAATTCAGGAAAGGTGCTGCAGCATGTCCAAAGAAGGGCAACAAGGCTGATGAAGGGATTGGAGCACAAGCCCTATGAGGAACAGCTGAGGGAGCTGGGGTTGTTCAGCCTGGAGAAAAGGAGGCTCAGGGGAGACCTTATCACTGCCTACAACTATGTGAAAGGAGGTTGTAATTAAGTGGGGGTCAGTCTCCCAGGCAACCGGCAAAAGGATGAGAGGACACAGTCTTAAGCTGCAATAGAGGAGGTTTAGGTTAGACATTAGGAAGAAGTTCTTTTCATGAAGAGTGACTGGACACTGGAATGGGCTGCCAGTGAGGTCGTTGAGTTACCATCCCTGAAGGTTATGTAAGAAGAGACTGGATGTGGCACTTAGTGCCATGGTCTAGTAGACGAGGTGGCATTAGGTCAATTGTTGGACTTGATGATCTCAGAGGTTTTTTCCAACCTAGTTGGTTCTGTAATTCTGTGATAACAATGAAGAAAGTGAGGAATCTTATCAAAAACACATAAGTGCCATTTTTAATAAACTTGACTGTTTTATCAGAGCTGGAAATGGGAAAGAAACAGCCCATGACAAATTTTATGAGACCACATTTCAATCCTTACAAACTGCCTCACTAAGATAATTTTACAGACTACTTTGTCTTTTCACCTTTGTGACTCTGCAAATTATGGCAGAAGACATGAGTGAAAAGGAGTTTTGTGATCCCATTTCTAGTAGCATCACCTGAATATATCACCACTGACTTCTGTTTAGCATTTGAAGGTGTGGATAAACCACACACGGAAAAGCTCATCTGACCCAGCCTAACAGTAAGAAAGACAAGAAAACTCCTCCTTACCCTCAGGTTTTAAGGAAATATTAAGAAACATAAGTAGATTTGTTAAGTGAAATAACATGCACTATATGACATTAAACCTACTACTTCAGGGTTTGTGAAATCATCAGTCTTTTTCACACATCCTAAACTAACATATATTAAAGATAAACCAAGGGACAAACTTCATGTTCCTGAATCTCTGGCAAAGTTCCCATCAAATGAGAAACGTGTGCAAGATTCCGGCTTTGTAGGTCTCAGTATGTCAAATAAAATATTTGGCCCTGGGACACCTGGAGTCTATATTTTTTGCATTAAAAGGGTAGTTTGATGAATTTTTCTCCCTTTTACAAAGCTAGAAGCTTTGAATCTGAATACATTTCAAGTTGATTACCAATTAGGATCCCAATTTAGTTAAAGCCAGCATAGTAACAGGAAGACAAGAATATATTTTTCTTAGGCAAACTCCTCTTCCTCATGACGTTCACATTTGCTATTTTCCCCCACTTTTCAAGAATGGCCTTGAAAGCTCTCTTAAGCATCTCTGAGGCAAAATGACACATTTATCTGAAATTCCTTAAACTCAGGTTTGAAGAGCTGACTGCTCCTTTGGGGCTAGCAGAATCATTCTGCATTTCACTGCATGAACCGATTATCACTACACATACCAGCACGTGTTGAAAGAAGACAGCAGAGGGAATGGTTGAGTACAACATAATGGGAAGCAGCAGGATGCAGAGAGGTGATGCAGGGTTTGATGTGAATCTGCAATTGAAAAACAGATACAACATACTATTTAAAAAATTTTTAAAAAAGAGATGTGTCAGAATTCAGGTTTTGTCTTTCTGACCTTTTCATGGCTGCTTCTCATTACTTGAATTACCATGACTTCAATATGAAGTAGTGAAAACCAAGCTGAAAAATAGGAGGTGTTTTCTCACAGCAAGGGGGACAAAGTATGAAAGAGAAACCAAAAATGACATTACTTACAGTTATGTCGAAGAAACCCTCAGAGCAATTACTGGACCTTATCCACATAATACTCTGAAAGAACATGCCTTTTCTGTAAGAGATTTATTGAGCAAACGATGTAGGGAACTCTATATGAGAGGCTGCATGATGAAAAGTCATCTTAAATGCAGTCAGCTGATGCTCAGGAAGAACAGACTTTTGCACTATCTGACTAATTCCAGACTGGCAAATAAGAATTGTGACAAGAAAAGGATAATCAGCTGTATTGTTATAGTGACTTGGAGCACAACTCAGGAGCTAGCACAGGCCAGGAAAAGTTTCAGGTTAACTGCTCCAGATGAAACCTCACCCTTTTCATATCCTGGTGGTGTGATGGTACTGCAGCAATTCTGGGAAGGGTCTCAGGCCTCCATACACATTTATAACCACATCTTAATACACTCTGCAGTCTATATACTCAGAGTCTGCCAAGAAAGAGCAGAGCATATCCAAAAAAGCAGCGGTGCTGTGCTATGGTGACCACACCACAGACAGTGCAGCAATACAAGCAGAGGGCACAGTCACCCAGTCCCAAACAGGGTGAACAGAGCAGAGGTGATAACTGCAACAGGTTCCAACTCCAGCATCAGCAGTTCAACAGCCATAAGACAAAGACAAGGTAGCGAGTCAAAGCCAAGATCAACCCACAAAATTAGAACAATTCAGGAACAACAGACACAGGCACACCTCCAAAAAGGATCAGGTGCCAGGGCCTGAGTCCCTGGCACAAGGAACAGAAGGCATGTCTGGCAAGGGAGGGAGTTGTCCCTGGTGAGGCTGATCAGGGCAATGAAGACCTGGTGGTGCACTCAGGACCCTGACACTTCTTTCTCTCAAAGCATTGAAGGCGGGGAGGGGGAAACCATATGAAACAGAAAGAAAGACCATAGAGAAATGAAGGACAATTTTCATGGACATCTACAAGAAAGTAGTTCTGGACCAGTGAACCTTTTGACATACATGGAGTAGTATCAAGGACACTCAAGAAGATGAGCTACTGGTAGGTTAATGCATACACTCCCAGTTTGAACTTAAAGTTCCCCATGGGGACCCAGGATTGCAAATACAGGTCCAGTGCTGTTCAGCACAGTTCTCTTTCTCATGACCAATTGACATTCATTATCTATGATTTGGCTGAGATATTCTGGGTCTATTTAGGATGTCTTCTCTTCGTTTCTGACTATGTCTAGCACAAAGAGGCAGATATCACCAGTGAACACTGTTTTTCAATGCTGCTCTCTTACTATTTTTGCCACCAGGACCGTTGTAGATTCCAGAGCAGAAGGCAACTGTAATGAGCTCTAGTGACTCCTGCATTTGACTTAAGAAACAAGAAGGAAAGTGGGTACACAGACATATTTTCAGACCAGGGAATACTATGGATCCTTTGGCAATGCCGCTGTGCACCTAAATCTCATAAAAATTCAAAACTGATTATGACAACATCCAGTCTGTCCCTTACAGTTATCTCCCCTTGTAGCTAGTCCACTGAGTGCCCTCTCAGAACCTTTGGGACTGCAGGGACTACATGGAGTAGCATATTTACTGCCAAAAGCCACATCTTTTAGGAACATACTGGTTATCTGGCATGATGCACAGGGGTGACATTCAAAGCTCACACAGCCTGATATGCACTGGTGGGAAGAAGATCCATCTCTGGCCTCATAAATGAAACATGTACTAGTTGTATAGCATGCTGTCAGCATAGCCAACCTACATGTTGTCTCAGGAACACCACCACAGACCTTCTGTCTCTGCTTTCATCTCTTAAGCATCACAAATTTGGCCATGGGTACATAATCTGATTAATTGCCCCAAAAAATCACTCAATTTATTGTAAAAAACAGCAGTGTTTTTTATTTTTCAACTGAAATTTAAATATACATTCACATTTTGACACCAACAAGCATCACAAGTATTAAGAAACATAACAAGTTTTTATATTACTCATTTTTTTTCTTATTTCAATATGAAATTTCAAACACTGGAACCTGCTGATGAATTGGCCTTTTCCAGAAGAAGTGTATCCAGCTGTGTACAACTGAGGACAGTTTAACACAGACATACCTCAGGATGGCCATTACATTTCTCCTTCCCAGGCTGTCACATAAAAAAAAAATTATTCAGGGGAAAAAACAATTCCTTGGCCTACAGTCCTTATTGCCAAGTCAGAAGTAATAGTTATTATGTTATTGCCTGGTGAGGTGATAAAAATTAGTGTAAGTTTTGTCACTGCACCCTAAATCTGAAAAAAGACAGTGAAGGCAACCTGTGCCCTTTCTCCAGCACAAGGACAGCAAAAGTGAGACAATGCAATGTATATGGATAATTTAGTGGATAACTGTACCATTTTCCCCTTGGATTCATTCAGTCAGATTTTGTTTATTTTCTTTTGTTGTTGACTGGAACAAAAGAGAAGGTAGAATATATACTATGAGCCTGAGGGGTCCAGTAGTAAACCCACAGTTGTTAATGATCTCTTCTGGTTCTAGCAATGAGACCATGACATCTGTCAAGTTTCAGATACATCAGATGCCTATCATGAAACATAAGAATATCTGAGGCCTGTTATGATTCTCAGTGTTGCATTTGCCTGGCCTTGGGAAGTCTGAAAAGCCCTTTGGAATTATACATTAACAAAAGAAATTTTAAAAACAGGGAAAGATCACCTTGTTGTGGGATTTGCATCCTTCCTCGATGTGCAGCCCTCAGCTTTATGGTGATCATGTGTTTGCAGACTATTCCAGTGAGACACTGAGACTAACTATAGGATCCAAATTTAGGGTATTTATGATCCATTTATCCTAAATATAAGGATGTTATCTATTCATCTGGTTGGAATGCAGTACGAGAGCACAAGGAATGCATAAACAAGTATCGAAAGACCTGATTTTCCACATCTTATAAAGAAGCAAGTACTGTAAATTTCTGTTTCAGAAATGCTTGGGCACCAGGCACCTGTCACATGCAGAACATATCAGGATAAAGCACAGTGAAAGTAAATGGGTTCTTAAATTCACACTTTGGGAAACTATGGAGTAGACCTTGGAGCAAGCGCGTGCATACTTTTGAATAGTTAGGAAAAAAAACAGAACTGCACTTCAGGATGAGGTAACAGTAGGATCATTTCTCCTTAGAACATATTTTGGGCACATTTGGGACTGGCAAAGAGATACAGTAATACAAATCCCAGACAAGACATCATATCGATCAAGGGCCAAGTTCTAAAGTTCATTCTTAATTCCTGCCTCAGTGAAAGGTGAGAAATAAAGTAGAATTTGCTATACTGTAACTATGTTAGAAACACTTGTGCTAAGCCACTAGAATTTCAAGAAGTAGAGTTTCTCCATACTGCAGCAAAATCAGCCAACAGTTCCTTCTCATCACCGATCTCTCTGTATTTTGATCATGCCAGACATTACAGACTGCAATCCCTGCTTCCAGTATCCTTCAGAATTTTTCCTATTTGTCAATTTACTTCTGAAGCTGCCACAATAGTTGTACTAAGGAAGCTGCTAGGCTGTTATGAACAGATTCTTGTGACTAAACACAAGACAAAACACAGAAAGGCAAGTCCTTCCACCATGCTAAGGCAGCAGTGAACTGATATGGACAACAAAATCAGCAAGGACAAACCTGAAAATGAGTATCCAATCTAGAGAAGCAATCTATCTGAAGGACTTGCTATAGAGCTGTTTATTCTATTGCTGGAACAAGCTATTAGTGGGTCAGGGTTCCTGGCACAGTCACATATCCACTTCAGCTAGTAATGAAGGGCACTTTTAATGCTCATTGCATATACTGCATGCCCATAAGAACTGCCAGGAAAATTAAGATAATTTCAGTCACAAGGTTCTCAAAATTCTCCTTGCTGTTGTGAATCTTTCCATGATGAAATCCATGATGAAAGACCAAACACCAAGTTTTGTCAAAAGCTTAGAGCAGAATCAATAATTTTTTAAGGAATGCATGGAAAATATATATTGTAAAATAATTAATTAACATGGATATTGGTTTTTTCGCTGCTGTGCTCTTAACCAAAATATTGCAGCAATAGGTTGATAATTGAAGACTTGAAGGTGGACCTAACTTAATGTCAAGGTATTAAAAGAATACAAAATCTAAGTATAAGTGGAACAACTTCTTCAGCTGGTCAATATTTAAAAATTAAAAAGACTCTTTCTAAAAGCAGAAAGCCAAACTAGTTTATTAAAAGCTGAAAGTAGTAGTCCAAGTGACTGTATGTAGCCTAAGGGGAAAAAAATTAAATGTATATCATTTTAACTTCATGGCTATCTTAGGTTATAGCAGATCATTTCTGTTTATGTGGGAAATACTAGAATACATGATAAAGTTTATTAAGCTTTAATTAATAAATTTTAATGGGTTTGTTTACAATAAATATGCAAAAGATAAATAACATATATTTGTATGAAAAGAGTAACACAAATCTTTGTTTAAAACAAGTTATGTAAGTTACAAAGTGCCCTAGGAAATGTATTTACAGAAGTTCCTTTAAATACAAATGGATTAATTAACATGCTTCAAAGACAAACTGGTTTACAATAAAGAGGTACCTTGAGTATCTTCTCAGAAAGCATTGAGAAATGGGGGGGTCACATGTTACAGTTAGTGTGTTCCCACAAGATACATGAAGATTAAATTCTTTCATATTAAAAACACAGCTAAGATTTTAGTATATAAAGCACATAATGAAATTTGTTTTCAGTCATGTAAACAGGAAGAATGTTACTTAGTGTCAAAATGTCAAGGTGAATCACTTCAACTGACTTGTAGTTGAATAAGATGTCATCTCCCTAGGTGTCCTGTGGTCTCAATGGTCAAAGACATCACAGTGAAGTAAAATGAGACTGGAAGAGGTCTTTTTGAAACGAGACAAGAAGAATATAAAGAATATTATGTGGCAAATTACAATGTAAGACATAGTTCCATCTACCATTACCAAATCAAATATATCTCAGTGCTGTGTTAAAAAACAAAGACCAGTAAGTCTACCATAAGGAAGTGCTTCTCTTAACCTGGAAACACCTGTGAAGACAAGGAGGTAGGATGAGTAAGAAGTGAGGTGGGTAAGAATGTGTAAAGAAAGCAGACAGATGGGAGTTGGAGAGAATCAGAGAATGGGTTGGGTTGGACAGGCCCTTAAAAATCATCTACTTCCCTGAATGTCTCCTGTAACCATGGCCCAGAACAGAGTAATGCTCATCACCTCATTTTAGAGCATATCTGTAGCAAACTGCTGGCCCCACTCTCTGGACTCTGCCTGGCCCTTTCCTCTCCAGTAGGAAAGCAGGTTAAATGGCAATGATAGCAACTTGTTCTACACACAGTACAATTGCAAACTTCACCTGTCCTTTCAGTCACGGCAACTGTGGACCTGCTACATTTGCATCTACTTGGAAGTGTTATGTTTATGCTGAATTCAGATTGGCCCTCTCTGCTCATTTAGTTGATTCATTTAGAAAGACATTGCTTGACATGGATAATAATAAGAATATGTCCTTTCTACCACCACAAACCACTTCATAGCTAGTTTGTCAGATGCCTGCATTAGGAGTAAGAAGGATGAGGTCAAGTCTATTTAGGGAAAAGCGAGACAAAACTAGATTTTGTGTGTGGGATAGAGCTAGTGCCTTTGTAGCAGAACTGCTGGACAAACTTTCTTCTCAAATGTCCAGTGCAGATTACAGTATGTGAGATTATACATGCTTATATAAGCAATGCTGTGGACAGGAGCAGAACCCTTAATCTGAAGAACCCCAAAGAAGAAACAGGTATAAAGAAAATTGTACGATCATGTCATGACTGGGATGCTTCTGTTAAATCATAAATATTTTCATTAAATCCACAAGGACCCAGACACACTCAAGATTATGTAGTTCACTCATATTTCTGATAATTAATTTTGCACTGCCAACCAACAATGTCAGGAGGTGCACTCCTGAAACTCTTCTGCAGATTAATCGTGCAGGAGAGACTATAGAGAACAAGTCTCATGGACTGAAATGGGATTTCAGAGGCTAATTCTTATGAGCATTTTTGAAAGTCAACCCACCAGTTTTGCAAACTGGCCTGAGTGTTTCTGCTGGAAGTTTTTAGCAGGTAATGTTAGATCACAACATTTTCTTTATCCATCAAATCAAGAGCACTAGTATATGAGCTCCATATACTCCATTTCTGCCTTCAGATACCAAGAACAAAAAAGCAGCAATCTTAATTAGCTAAAGTAATATAACAAGACATATACAATCATCCCTTTTTAGACCAAAACAGCTCCTAAAATGTCAACTGATGCAAAAATAATTAAACCAAGACAGATGTGGGGGACAAAAATGAGAAATAATGTATTTAGAATTTGAAAAGTAGTTAGTTTTGGCAGGTTATTTATTTATATAAATTGAAAAATTAGTTGTAGCAGACACAATAGTCTGTTTTGCTCTCTACTCACAACAGAAGAAAACAGTTATGGCAAAATAGTCCACTGGATTTCAAAGTATGTATACTTCCTCAGAGAATATGTAAGAGAGTGTTTTCCATAATGAAAAACATCTGGCCAACAAAAGATAGCATGCCAAGAGACATCCTTATTGTCTCTTGGGGGGGTTTAGGTTGGGGTTTGATGTTGGACTTGAGTTATGCTTTAAGCACCACAGTTCAGTAGGTGATACAGCATGTCACCTCAGCACCTCCATTTCTTGATTTGCAGACTTACAAAACATGCGTGCTCCAAGGCATGCTTAACATTTGCTCTTCCCAAGGGGATCAGCAGCCCAAAGGCAAAGCTCTAAGTACAAGGTAACAAAGAAAGGGTAGTTATTACTGCTATTCGCATTCACTGCCTGTGACCTGGAAAGCCCTTCAACCTTTGAAGCACATTTGAGTTGCATTTTAAGTCATTGCAATCCACTCTTTCTGCTCAAAAGCACAAAATAACAGGCAGCAGAAGAACTATAAATTGCTTTATGGATGCTATAAATACAAATAATCCTCACCCATAAAGTTACATTGGCATTACAAAGATCTAGTCATTTATTTAATGCATGGCACAGCCGCTCTGCAGAACTTGGAGGAGGTGGATAATCATGCTGTCACAAAGACTCTATCTTTAATATGTGAAGTGTCCCTTTGACTCACATAACATGCAAGAGAAAAAAAATGTTCAGAATGCAAACAATGCAGTCCACAATAGCCTTAGAACCATGAGGCAATAAAGATTATTCCTACATGTCAACATTGAACCTGAATAGCTGCATCGTGTGATTTATATCCTATCCCACATAACTTGTGAAATTGGTATTTAACTGCCTTTGTGTTATCCACCATTTTGTCTGGATCTTGATTCTAGTCTACATAGTGTGCAATCAGATAAAAGTCAGACAAGGCCTGGGAAAAAAAGCTTTGAAAAGAAAAAATAATATTCCCACGGAAACTTACCAGTCCTTAGCTCATACACAGAGTAACTTTCTTTTAGGTGATCTTTATACATATGGCTTCCCTGTTTTTTAAATTATTAGAAGTTATATTCAGCCTCCAGGGAACCTAAATTAGGCAAGAATTAGAAACATCCTGACACTTATAAGTGTACTTTTATAATCACTAAAACTAAGCAGTGAGAGTACTACCTAAAATAATTCAGAGTGAATCATTGAACTGGGTTCCTAAAATTAAGATCTGCCTAATTAACTATGTAGCCCCACTTGTGAATGAATAAACAAGTTCAACATTTAAAGAGGTAGCACAAGAAAGACAGACCGGGATATAAAGTGTACCCTAAATTCCTGTGTTTAGGATACTCCTGTGGCTGATGATGTTACTAACTAAAAGGTGAGCATGGACAGTAAGTGGCATCCAGGTGTCTAAGGCATTTCATGGCTCTTGCCTCTGATTTGCTAGAATCCTCATTCAGTGCTTATTCAATATGCAGTCGTGAATATTCTCCTAGTACAATTTCCCTAGTCCTTCCTTGCAACCTGTCATTCAACAACTCTTCTGTGAAATTACTGAGTCTTCAATCGAGGCAGTCTGAAAGTGAAATAAACCCAGTTTTCATTAATCAAATGTAAGTATTTTGCTTTGAATGAAGAGAACCACTTCCTTAGGTTCCTCAGAATTTAGCTGCCATAAAAAAGAAACCATACATTTTTGT
Organism: Sclerurus mexicanus; assembly: GCA_013396755.1. NCBI lineage: Eukaryota > Metazoa > Chordata > Aves > Passeriformes > Furnariidae > Sclerurus > Sclerurus mexicanus. Next base: position 136,508 of record VWZF01000688.1, read on the forward strand.
CCTGCTGTTTTCTCTGCCATTTGCCCACCACTCCCAGTATCTTCAAGGTGTTATAAAGAAAGCTTCTAGTATACACAGTTGTGTTCTAAATGAGACAGAAATCTTACTACCAAAAAAAGTGCTTACGATCATATCTCTTGTACTGAAATGTACCTAACCAAAGGAAATCAGTTGCATGGATAACTTTATTGACCTCACTTCCCAGTTGCTTATTGACTGCCAGGCTTCTTCAAATGTTGCATCTAGAGATAATGTTGAGTGCAGCATTTTAAAGTTGCAGTCATAGATGAGGTTCTGATCGTCTCTCACAGAGGTACTCTCACTGCAGATACAGAATTTAGCTGCAAATTTCTATGTAGGAGATATGTAAACATGTTTCCAAAGATTTTCTCATTAAGCCAGACATCAATGTCTTTGTTCAAAGCAGAATAGCATTTAAAACAACTAAACTTCATTTTCACTATTGTCATTTTCAAAAACACAGAGCCATTTAGGACTGTGTATTCAAAAACTGTATCTGCATTAAGCTGACATTCAGCATGGGAACAGTTCAGACCACACTGTAAAGTGTGACAACTGAAAACCTGTATCTTTTAAAGGAATTGACCTTTAAATAATGTGTGGTTCTCAACCTTAACTATTATGCAGCTACTACGATTGGCAGTCTAATCAGATCCACCTAAAACAGCTGGAGTGCTAATGATAAAGTGTTAACAGTTAATTCTCTCCCTTGCTGTCTATATCCCTATGCTTTAAACTCTTATCACCTGAACAGAGCACTGAATATTGAAAAAAAAAAAAGCAAACTTGAACATTACACATTAAGAAGAAAGTGAAATAGGAATCTGAGACATGAAGCTGGTATGTCCCATGTACACTACTACAAAAAGGTCAATTTGTCTCCAGGCTACCTGTACCAGCCCTTATGTAAGACTGATGATTTGATGAGCAGTAATACACTGCTGTCTACAAATTCTTGCCACTCCAAAGGGTGATGCCATACTTTTTATCCCACTTTTTAACAATTACCCAGAGGGAGAACGCTTTCCTGCAGTGATTTCTACTACATTTGGATGATTTCTGAATTTTAAGGCAATTTTTAAGGCAATCTTTCCATCTCAAGGGAGCATTACCTTAATAGGCCCTTCTAGAGTGATCATTTGGATAAAGTAAAAATTAGAGGCAGCAAGTTGGTTATAAAAAGTTTTCTTTAATAGGGCTGAAAAATCAAATCAGGACTTATACTCAGGCCCTGTCAGGGTCCAGATTTACTAAGTGTTGCTCAGTCAAAGATGCATAGAGCAGTTCCTGTGATGAAAGACCAGCCAGCAACATCTGTGGGAACTGCTCACCTGCTAAGGGAGGAACACAGTTGCTGAGAAGCAAAATGTGGCTGTAGGGAATAATGAAAGAGGAAGAGTTGGTAAGAACAATGTACAGCTAAACTCGGGTCATAAGTTGAGATCCTCAGTTCTGATCATTTTGTACTGTAATAAAGGTTCAGCACAATGTAACAGGACTCTAGCAGCTGCAGTTCCAGGTAGAAAACAATTTCTGTAGTACAGCTGCCTGATGTCCTATTAAAACACTGTAGTTGATCATGTTAGGGCTAGGCTTGGAAAAAAGCTTGCTCCCTAGGCAGAAACTCCATGCTTACAAAACAGTCCTAGAAAGCCTAGAGAGAAGTAAGCTGCTATCCAGGAGGTTATTTTTTTATCAACTCAAATCCGAGAAGGTTAAAAAAAAAATGGGTGGGGGAGAAGAAAAGTTTCAAAATGAGCATGCATAACCTCACCCAGTTTACCACAGATCAATCATCATGTGTGTGTCAGATTTATTAAGAGAAGTCATTGCACTGTTTGATCCAAGCGGCAGCTGCCTTTCTGCAGAGCAGCCATGGCTGCAATGCCAGGCTTTGCTCCAAATCAGGATGGAGCTGGGCACCCCCAGCCTGAAATGCCAGCTTGATCTGATGCCTGAACCCAGGCCCGCCCTGGGAGGCAGCACGATCCATGCGACTTTCACAGTCACTAATCATCTTCCTCCACACCTCTGCCTCAGGGAGAATTCCTTCTCTTTAATACCTCTCTACCATAACAATTTATGAAACACCATTGAGAGATGAAGCTCAGCAAACACCAGAAAGCTATTATGAGGGAATTGTAATGTATTAAATGTAGCTCAGGACTGCAAGGCTCTTAAATGATAGTAGCATTTGTTTTGGGACTTTTGCCTGGAAATGTTAGAAGACCTTTTAATAAATGTACTAAATAAGATGCATAATTTAGCTTCTTCTCAGCAGAATTCTGGCTGGCTGCCAGATCCACTCAGGTTTGACTCAACGACAGGGCTACCCGCTGGCCCAGTACAAATAGACTCATTAAAAAGTGGTTGCTGCTGTGTGCTTAGGCTCTATTTCTCCCACTAATGGCTCAGTTTATGTGCCCCCCCTCTTGAATAAATAGAGAAGCAGCCTCCAGAGAGGAAAATATTCTCCTGTACACATATTCTACACATATGAATGCAGGCAACATGCTGTGACGTGCAGGAAAGCAGAAGAGAAATGACTGCCTCATGTAGCAAAGGGAAGACACTCAAGCCAGTTATATTGCATAATATGGATGCTGAATGATCATGATATCTATTAATTGTAACATAGATCACAGCCCAGATTAGGTCTCCATTTCCATTGTGCTAGACATACAGAGAGACAGATCCATAGGCAAAGCCTGACATCTGAACAAGCAGCACAAAGTGAAGATAACAAAAAAGATAACAAAGCTACCCAGTGGCAACACTCACCTGCCTCTATTTTCAAGTCCCACTGAAGCTTGTTTCTTCTCTGAATTCAAGAGGGTTTGTGTTTATTGTCAAACGTAGCAGAGCTTAGCATAATGCCTTAAGATTCTTAAGATTTGCAGCATATAGATTTTTAATAATACAGCTGTATAGTTTCTAACACTTTAAAATAGAAGTTAACAGTTCCTAACTCCCACTTTCTCATTATTTGTATTAAATTCTCAAAATTCTTGAAATTTTGTTGAATGTTCTTTTCAAGGAAAAATATTTTAGCAAGGACGTCTTGTTTGGGACATGTACCTAGAAGGACATAATAAGATACCATTTTAGTCAAAGCAATAGAAGGCCCAGAAACCTTGGAGAAGCTCCAAACAAGGAATGTGATGTGAAGATGACGATGGCAAAGAAGTAAGGGGTCTTGAGACCCTCAACTCAGTTCCAGAGGGGGCGTGCTAAGCGGAAGACATGAGGGAGGTTCTGGGGGCAAACAATTCTCAGGTTGGATATATCCATTAGATATGATAATTAATTAGTGTTATAAAGTTTTAGAAGCCTTATACTGTATCCTGCATTTATGTATTTAGTGTACCTTAAAGCAGTTTAACTAAAGACCTCCTGTCTATTTTATCTATTATCTCAAAATATTGTCTTGAAAGTTCTTTTCCTCCATTTAAGGCATCAAGAATTCTATCATTTTCAGATTTTCTCTACTAAATTTCCTTTCAGATATGTTTTCTGGTTAACAGTAAAAACAGTGCTATAGGTAAAACTGGCTTTTTGATTCTTTTATATTAGGACAGCAAAGAAATCCTGCTCTAGATTCTACTGGACCTCTGACAATGTCTAATAACACTATTGTAGGGGTTTTTTACTTAAAGCTTTTGTTTTGTTCCAAGGGATGACAGAAGGCCGATCCTTGCGCCAGAGGGCACAACATTAGCAACATGTATTATTGTCAGAGGTGGTATACAAAACATATTAGTTTAAAAGTAGATGCAAATGCAAAGGCTTAAACAGTCTCAAAACACCTCCATCTCTTCACCAAAACTGAAACCTCATAACATCCAATAATGATGTTACTGTTAATGCTACAAGCCTTGGTAACCCCTGAAATGGCCTTAAAAACACCCAAACTCAAAACTCGGGCTAAAAGAAATTAAAAGCAATCTCCAGTCTTGCATACTGTCAAGACTGAAGGGCTACTATCAGTCCCTGCTTGTTATTTTTAATAGTCATGTTCAGCCAAATAAATGAAGGCACTGCACACCCACATAGCAAAATAAAGTAATGTTTCCACGTACAACTCAGTGGCTGTATTTCACAAGACTAGATTAGGTCTTTAACTGTGAAGCTAGAAAATGTAACCATCCCACCCTTTCTGGCCAGAAAATCCTGTCATCTTTTCTCCTTTCAACAGTCAGAAGCACCTAGACTGTACTGTGAAACACCCAGCCTTCTTTGAGACCATGCAAAGAATCCAGGCACCCAAGCCAGGCATCTGTTCACAATACTTCTATGTTCTAGGTGTCATTTATGCAGTCGCAGTTAGAATTAGTGACAGAACAAAGGTACTTCTTCATGCTTAAACTCTCTTTTTCTGCTCAAGCCTGCAGTGATATTTCAGGGCATGCTCAATTTCAGAGCTTGAGTCTTTGATTCTATCTTTAAAAAAAATTGCATATAGTTTTTAAGAGCTTTGCAGTTTAAATCTAGTATACCTGAATCACCACCCTATTAATTCCACTCTGAGAGCATGACAATGCTGTTGAACTAAGTTAACATGGGACTGAGCCTCTGAATTTTTAAGTTAGTTCTGCAACTATACACCTTCCAAGAGTATCTTGTTTATATACAATCCGTTTCCCAAGCCTCCACTACCGCTCTCACAGATCTTAACCCTTGCTGAAAACATACTGCTTAATACTACTTCTGTATTTTCTTAACATAAAAAGGCCCTATTTTAGCTTTCAAAAGAAGCTGAACAGACACGCTTGCTAATCCCTAGGACCTTTCAATTACATCTGACCTTTTTTTAAAGGGTCTCCTCTGGGCCCTACCTAGTCTGTTAAAAAAACCCAAACAAACCCACATGTTATTAGGGTAGTTATAGACAATGGCTATGAAGAAGATGTTAAGGTAGTTATTTGTTTTTCTAGCTGTGTTTTTGATTTGTTATACCTAATGACAAAAAGTACACTTACAAAGAGTTATAAATGTATATGGGATGACAGATGTGGGTATATAGCAGGGAATAGATGTTCTGCTATTTGTTAACTATACATTGTAACATTTTTTTCAGTTCTATACAGCTATAAAAGAAAAACTCTAAAATGAAACCTTCAGAACTGCAGCAGTGTTTCATTAGAACTGGTTAGCTATTTCAATGAATCAAAGAAATCAAGATAAACTGTAGTTTAAGGATGTTGTCTCTCCAAGTCTGTTTCAGTCCTACAGAACAGGCCTGCTCAGAGTCTAGTCATCATATTATTATTAGTGTAAACCAATTTACCCCTTTAATGTATGTATAACTGTTCTAAGTTTTTATAAGTTCTGCTTGATTCCTGTATAGCTCAAACTAAGACTTTAAATTCTGTGCTGACTGGAGCTCTGCCATCCCAGAAGTTTGTCTGTGTGCTGTCAGGTACCAGTACTTCATTTTAAGAATATATAGTACATTGTTTCCCAATTAGATGTTACACTAAAATCAATGGAGTCCTCCTTTGCAGAAATATAGCAAAGCAATGTTCCAAAGCCTTATTGGTTTTAAGAGGGCTTTGCTAGGACAGAAAGACCTATTTGTGTGAAATATTTTGTTGTAGCAGAGACTGGAGTTTTGAAAAGGTCTAAAAGGAAACGACTTTAAGGGTTATAGGCACTTGTGAGGAGTACGAAGGATGCTTTGTAGTTCGAGTGTTACTGTGGCAACTATCTTATCCCATTTGTCACTGAGAATTACAAGCTTTGTTGACAGAAATATACAGTGTTTCATAACCGGGATTTCAAAGCTGAGCATGCAGAAGAGAGTCAGGCTTATCTGATGTGTGCCCAAATGTTCCCAATTCTCAATATGCTAAACTTGCTTCCTTCACTCTCTCCTCCAAGGGATGTAATCTTTGAGTCAAGTTGTAGAAAATTCCCTCTAGTCCAAGTTGCATCAAATTATCCACAGTGATTCTGAGAGAAAAAAATTATACTTCTGCTGTGCCAGCATCTGGAAAGCAGCCTGATTGGCAAGACTAAAGAGCAGTATAATTGCATGTTCAAACATTTTAACTCTCCCCTTCCATATGGAATAAACATTCAGTTAAGAACAAACAGCAAAAATTCCCTGTGAGGGAGATATTGGAAAGATCACCCTTCACCAGTGTTAGGATACTCAGGGTAAAAATTGGGTAGGTTTGAAAGCCTGTAGCCTTAAAAAGCTTTCAGATTCAGAGGGGCCCAGTTTGAACTATTTAATGAGCTATATGTGCTTGCACTGATTAGCTGAATAGACTGTGCGGTCCCAGTGAACATGATTGCATATACTCAAGTATCCACGGCATTATTCACAGTCAGAAAACCTGTCTTTTTAGTTACAAGGGCATCCTGGGACAAGTCCAAAGAGGACAAAGCAACAGCAAGGCACTCTATTTTGCCTAATGCTATGACATAGTCATAGGAAATCCGGAGTTGTATAGCATAAACATCCCTCATCATACCCTAACCTCTGATTAGTAGGAAATGAATGACAGCAGTGGAGCTACTCAGTCTAATTATCAGTTTTGCTGCATTTCTAATAAGCTCTTAAAATCTAATTTTGGAAGCAGGAATTTTGTCTCCTGCAGGGAAAGGCTGATAGAAATGAGCAAGATTCCAGTTTGTCAAGCCTAGTCACTTCTCTAGCATTTAAGCTCTCAGTGAATTAATCGATTGGGGGCAGAGCAGGACTTGTGTAAATTCTAATCCACTTTATCACTATTATTCTACAGCTTTCTAGGGACCCATTTCCACGTTTAGACATGGCCCTGACAATTCCAAGCTACCCTACTAAGGCTGGGGTATTTATGAGAATGACTCCGTGATTTCATACATGCCTGTCTATTAGGAGATAGACTGGTCATCAAATAATTTCTGACAGCCACTCTGCAGTAACAGCTTTCAGCAAATGACTGTGTTGTGAAGATCAGAATGAGTGACTTAGATGGCAAATCAGTCTTCCACTGGCTTCAGGAACCATTCAGACATTATTTTAAGTATGCATTCACAATTACACTTGCTGTAGCAACAGGAATTAGGTTTTTGGTTGCTCTTAGCTCTAACTTCTCTTCCCTCAGGCTCCCTCTGACCAGCACAAAGCCTCTCCTCTGGCCAGTTAAAGGGCTTGGGAAGATGTATCAGGGGACACAAAACAGTTTATGACAGCTGATATGAACTAATTTCTGAAGGCTATTTGCAAATTTATTCTCTCTTAAAACTGGTAATTTACTACAAGGAAGGTTGAAATTTCATGATCAAAGGGGAAGTTAGGTGGCTGGTTCTTCCCAGCACATATATGTCTTCTAGGTCATAGGCGATCAGTGAAAGAACTGTTGGATTAAAGCTCTATGACTTATTAAAATCCAAATTCAAGAAAGGCATGGGAGGAAGGGAAAGGGAGTGAGCAAGTCTTCAAAACCTTCTCTTTTTTCCCTGCTGCTTTCTTTCTCATGTTTTATAAAGCTGTCCAGCACACAAGGATCTAAGATAGTAATCCTGAGGTTAAGGAGAATGGGAGAATAGGGAGAATAGGAGGAAGGCCATTTTTCCATCTAAATTGGCAACTCATGGCAAGCATCTGAATTGTTTGGTATTACTGGAGAAAGAGCAGATAAAGACCTCTATGCAATAGTACTGTTTATATTTCTGAAGTTCCTTTTCAAAAGGAATGACATTAGAATAATGAGAGAACAAACCTGGACAGAAAAGACATGACTAGTGCATCACATCCATGGAGGGACATACACATTGGCACTTGCTCAGGTTTCCTCATGTCAGGGAAGAACCTTACTCCTGGCTTCACTGTGTACAAGAGACTGCCCCAGGCTGCACTTGACATCTTACTGTAATTGGCAGTTTTGGATGGAAGATGTAGCCAGCCTGTAGAACAGTGATGGAAAATGAACTTCTGTGTAAGTTAGTCTAAATATATTTTCTGCATTGATGAGAGTAATTACCTCTTTCATAAAATTAGAATTTAGTAGGAAGAGGGATTGCAGAAAAAATGCTGAGATTACAAAATATTTTCTCTTCCAAAATATTTCAGTTTGGTAATTGCAAGTTATCGTTTTTTAGTACTTTAATTAAAATTGACGTTTACAAGTGAAATAAGCATTTAAAAAGTACAATGGAAACTTTTCATCTGAAAATCCAAAATGAGGTATTTGATTTTTTAATACCTTTTTTTAGAAAGAAAGGAACCAGAATAGACACTTTCCACCTGCTCACTCTCAATGAATTTCTGTTCTAAGAATGTCTCCAATCTTAAGGGTACAGGGCAGAAGATAGACATCTGAAGACTTCAAACCACCTCAAGGAAACATTTTAAAGATTCATCTTGGTGATATGTGCTTTCCCACAGGGAGAGAGAGAGCATATATAGGAGTCTCTTTGCTTCCTTCAGCATAGTGCCATTTTTATGTCAATGTCAGATATTGAGTGTTGCCTTGTGTGACTCAAGAGTTAAGTGCCTTTTTATTTGCCTCTTACTCCATTTCTGTAGCCCTGAGAAACTACGGGATTGCTTCCTCTCTGTTCCTCTGTTCCATGTGCCAGACAGACCTTCCTCTTAAGGAAGTCTGTTGTCTCCCTGAGAACCAGATTAAAATCATTTTACTGCATCCAGCTCTGGCATCCTCAGCACAGGAAAGACATGAACCTGTTAGAGCAGGTCCAGAGGAGGAGCACAAAAATTAGTGGAAGGCTTTCTTCTCCTATGAGGAAAGATTAAAAGAGTTAGGGTTGTTCAGCCTGGAAAAGAGAAAGCTCCAAGGAGACCTTACAGCAGTCTTTCAGTACCTAAAGGGGGCCTATACAGAAGACACAGACAAACGTCTTAGCAGGTTCTGTTGCAATAGGACAAGGTGTAATGGTTTTAAACTATAAGAAGGTAGAGATAGACTAGATATAAGGAAGTACTCTTTTATTATAAGGGTTGTAAAACACTGGCACAGGTTGTCCAGAGAGCTGGTAGGTGCCCCAGCCCTGGCAAGGTTCAAGGTCATGTTGGACGAGGCTGTGGGCAACCCGGTCTAGTTGAAGATATCCCTGTTTAGTGCAGGGATGTTGAGCTTGATGACCTTTAAAAGGTTCCTTCCAACCCAAACTATTCTATGATTCTGTGTGGGGTGATCTAGAAACTTGCATCTGATTCTCTGTCTTCTGGTGGCATTAAAGAGTCTGATGTCTCCAGTCCACAGACAGTAGCTAAAGGAAAGCTGTAGCAAAGACTCTTGGAGAACCTGTTGGACTACTGAGAAGTACTTCTTCATTTCATGTGCCACTTTTTTTTTCTTTTTTTTTTTTCCCCTGGTCAATACATCTGGAAGCAGAGCTGTGTCAGTTCCTAAGCCATGTTGCTCTGGTAACTTCTAAAACAGTCTTGTTTTCAATTATGCTATCTCAAAAAGATTCAGATTTTTAGGTGCTTCCTGGAACCAAAGTTCCAAATCATCCAGGCTTCACCTTTAGCTAATTTTATCCTTTTGCAGTAATGAGAGCAAATTGGTATTATATTATTTAGTCTTCTAAAGTTATAAAAAGCTAAAGCACTGTGATGCTTTGATGGTACTAAAAGCTTTGAAGTTGCTATTTCACGTTTTGACTGTCTTCACTTCATCCTCACACTACCTGTTGTACATTTCACTTTGAAATAGAGCAATCCCTGAGGAGCACGAGCACCAGCTGATGGTTTCACTTAAAAGGAACTGAAAGGGTTATGGAACCAGGACAGAGGTGAAAGTGATAATTAGCTATTTTTCAGAATGTTCTAGACTTGCAGCATACATAAAAACAAAGTTGTGTGGCTACACAGGAAAGCTCCCTACCTCTCTCTTCCTCTTTCATAATCATACAACCTTTTCCAGAATTTGGAAGCATTAGTGATGAAACACTTGAAAATCTAGGGATAGTGGTGTTAAAGTCATTCCAGTTTTTCCTTTTTTTAGCAGTATGGTTCCCATTGGAAATCCAGAACTTCTTTTTAAGTACCTGTCTCCCTTTGAACATTACATCTGGGGCCCTGGATGCTCAGTGTGGACAAACATACACCAGACAGGGCAGCCATTCAAAGATCAGCTCTTCCCTCATTTGACATGAAAACTCTATCTCTGAGAATTCCTGTTGTCTCCGTTTACATAAGCGTGCCTAAGAATGCCCATCAAAATCACTAAAATGATACCTACCTCTTGAAGCCTGAAGACTTGGTTTTAATCTGTTTATTTAACTCATGACCAATGCACTTTTTGTGCATGAAGAGAGCAACATCAGATGTCTCAGAATCAGAATACTTAAAGAGTTCAAAGACTTGTGAAATTAAATGGCAGTTGAATAAGGTTTTCAGGATTGCAAGATTGAGCTTAACTGTAGGATCTTAAATATAATTTTGCTGCCTTAATCTTATTCTAGGTATTGATATCTAAAAACATAAATTTTACACTAAAACACTAAACACAAAATTAAAATATTAAACACAAAATAGTGGATAACAAACAGATGCTATAAGGATGGCAGCACTAAATTTAGTAAATAGGATAATGAACAGAAATAGCTATGATTATTTAAAATCAGTTCTGTCTGTACAGACAAATTGATTAATGTATTTCTCAGGTGAGCTGAAAGTATGAAAAGTACACACCTAAAATACAAAGTAATCAGCACCGCATCACTGTTCTCTATACTGTATTAATTAATTATAACACATAACTGCTGCAGATTTATTAACTCTATCTGATGGATTTTGGTAGAGAAGGCAGTAGAGAAAAGCTGCATTTTACAAAATTTATGAATGTTCTACAATCACTTAATCCTAAAAGATTCCATGAGATACTTTTTTTACAGATCTTGGGAAAAGTCTTCAGCAATAATTGGCAGAGGTTTATGTGCACTCATTGATTTATTTTAATGCAGTATTTTCAGTGAGTTTAGTTTGGATTTGTTAGCATTACAACTGACATGTTAAGAAATATTACATTTCCCAAGAAAGAAAGAGATCTTTGTCTAGATCTGTTGAACTTACCCTAACTTGCTATAAAATTGATTTTATTCCAGAGTATAACAGGGAAAATAAAACTTTTGAAAAAAGTCACCTGAAAATCTTCCAGGTTTTCTGTGCCTTTTACAAAGAATCTGAATTCCATACCATTCCAACTATCTCCACCTGGGAAAAATGCTACACACTGAAAAGAGTACAACATAATCCTTTTCTAGATCTGGGTGGTAGCACAGCCCTTTTACCTTGTTCTTCCATTCTTACCTCCTAATCTGTACCTGGTTTTTTAATAGGAGCAGGAGTTCTAGGTTAATTGTCAGTAATTTATATTTTTTACAGATTACTTCATTTTTTCTCTTATATGTAACAAATCCATGACTATTTGTTTGATACTGAGTAACACAGTAGTCATATATTGTTTAGTTCAATTCATGTTTAGTTCAATTCCTCCTGCTTTGGAAAATCAATTTGTATCACTTGGACTCAAATTCATCTTCCCATCTAACAAGAATTTAGAAAACTCACAGCTTTTTTTGATCAAAGAAAACCAGCAATGGTGATGGACTTGCATTTAAACAGATGCATTTTCTCCATCTGAGCCTTTAGAAAATATCCTAAACAAAGGCAGCTAAGATCAGATACATTCAAGAGCAAAGAAAATTCCTAGTCTGTTTGTTCAAACCTTTTTTGTGGTCTCTGGCTGAGAAAACTTCTCATTATACTACTGAGTAATGAGAGAGTCTTCAAAACAGTTCCTCAGCTACATTCTGAAGGTGGTAAGCTGCAATAAATTTCACTGAAGAGGTGAAAATGACCCCCTAATGATTTGGAGATATATTTTCCTACAGTAGGCTCTGTCTTTATTTGCTCCCACTGAATATAGTCTGCAGCTGAAATGAAGAACAGGAATGTAGGAAAGGATACATATGCAGAAACTCTGCATCAGAGAGCAAGGAATTACTAGCTTCTTTCTCTGCCATTTCAGTGAAATTGCATTAAGGATACAGAATATAGCCCTGGACTGCTTACTAACACAAAGACCTGAAAGAACAAAGGGAATGTAGGAAAAGATGAAAACTAAAGATAGAGAGAGACTGATTTAAAGATATGATGAATGAACTAGTATCAGTGTTAGGATTCTTGGAACTGTTTTATAAATCAGTTACAGGCAAAAGTGCTTCAAAGAATATGCTGACAAGTCTTCCTTTTTTCCCCATTTCTGACTTGACAAGCAGATCATGATTTTGTAGAATTAATTTGCTATTCAAACTTATTTTCCAGTTAAATTTAGTGACTCATCCACAACTAATCTCTAAGGATTTGCTATTTGAAATTCCAGCTGTGCTGTTCAGATTTGATAGGCTGCAGCAAACACACGGCACGTGTTTGTTCCTAGGAGGATGCCTGTAACATCTCTGCTGGCAAGCTTGTTTATTAGAATATTTTTGGAAAGCAGGCACAAAAGGGGTAATAACAGTGACAGAAGATTGTGTTCAGGCATGTTTTCAGAGGATGGTTCTATTTCAGGACCCCATCTTCAAGAAAAAACATTCCTTAGGTCAGGGGAGTGTCAGACAGTGAGCACACCAAGAACAGAAGGACTTGCATGTTAACCTGCCAGTGGAAGAAAGGTCCATATGGCTGTGATGGAAAGGGTAACAGGTACTGGTCATAGAGTTGTCAGCCATATGGCAACTGAATTTCATGAGAGACTGTACATGATCATCAATAATAAATACTAAATGTATTGGCATAAGGACTCATTTACAGTCTAGATGTGAAAGATTAAATTAAGCAAAGGAAAACTGAATGAGACAAGAAGAGTGTACAGACTTGCTATTACTGGGCTATGGAATTAGCATTTCGAGGAAAGGTGTAAGCACCATCACTTCAGAATCAAAGGGTGGACACACATATTGCAAGAAAATACCCCTGTTCTATTAATTGTGAGAGAGATGGACAAGAGATAATGAAGTATCTTTGTACTGGATTTGCATTCAAGTATATAGAATTAATATTTACAGGGTTTGTTTTCAGGCTCCTTCCCTACCCTTATTACTGAGAGAGGGAAGTCTGCATGCAGTGAGCATGTTTAAATGACTTGCAGCTCATTTCCATTTAGAATGTCCATTTAAATAGTGATTTAACCTCTGGCTGTCTTTGGTGTTGGATAATACATGTAAAATGGTCACCAAGAATTGTGTGTGAAGCACAAGTTGAAAGGAACATACTGAACTTCTTGGCTTTTTCTGCCTGCTTGTTTTATTTTCTCCTTCAGCACGTCAAAGGAAGAGAGAATATAGGCAACAAATCAATATGGAAAAGAGGAATCAGGATATTTACAGCAGAAGATGAGGGAAAGGAAAACTGACCCGCATTTCATCATGTAAAATACGCACTTTCTGGTCGCTCTCCTGAAACCAAGAATGCAGTACTCCATTTGGTGCTCAGTTATGCTTATAAGTTTCAAACACTTGGCTTGACAAAGTAAATAGAGTCTTAAATAGCTCAAAAATGAAATTTTGTTGAAAAACTGAAGATTTACCATGAGAAAAGGTGATGAGCTTTCTTTCATCATTATAATAAAGTTTTGTTTCTTTACTGTGGACTTCCCTGAAAATACTGGAAACTAGAACATATCAGGAAGAATTGAGAAGTGGTTATATCCATGTATAGCAAGTGAAATTCTGAGAGCCATGTACCTCATGAAAAGTAAATAGGTCTTTAGGTTTGTTTGGATTTTGTTTGGATTTTTTTTCTTTCTTGTTTACATTTTTTATACTCTCTTTAAATTCCTCTAGTTCTTTCTTTTAATGTAAGCCACATATCGAAGTAAGATTTATTCATAACTATGTTGCAGTATCATGGTAGACAAATTTTCCTATATGAGGCAAGTCATTAACCTTTGCCAAATCATTACCTCCAGAGATAATTCACAGTGATTTTGCAGAAAACCTAACTAATAAAGTAAGCTCTCAAAAATAGTATAAAGAAAAAATGTAGTCTGCCTCCCAGCTAACGGGCTCATGTCCCCAGAGAAACCAAGTTTCTATGGACTTAAAAGAAGGCCAGGTGAAAAAAAGAGGATTACTTTAATCTAATAACCTCCCAGATACTGGTCATCTTAAAATCAGCTGTGATGTTAGAGTAGACAATTTATCTTGATATCAAATAAACTCTAAGTCACATTAATTAGACCATAACTCAATTAAGAATAATAAAAATGTTCACTAATTACTTAGTAACTAACCTGTTCTGAACTTGATGAGGTATGAATTTGCCTAGTTACACAAGAAATTTAAAGGCTTAATGTGGAAAACCAATGACCCTGCCTTGCCTATTGACTTCAGTCTCACTTTATGAGTTTTTCTTTTACTATTCTCTAAAATATGTACAGAAATATTGAATTAATTTACAGGAGTATTATAAAGATAAATACATACTAGTAGAATCCACCAGGTATAGCATACCTTAGGTTCTCTCATCTCCTGGCAATTGCATGAACTTTATGAAGTTGCAGGAAAAATCACTGTGATTTTATCACTCTGTGTAATCCTTCTATAAATCATTTATAAGAATCTATTAATATGACACATTGATTCATGCTATAACCCTGTAAATAATAAAAAAAAATAAAATTGTATACATATCAGAATCCAGCAAATTAAAATGAATATTTACTGCTGTCACAAAGGCTCAGGAAAGTAATTTTTTACAACAGATTATGATATCTGACTTCAGAATAGTATCACAACGGCATTTCCCTCCTAATGAATTAACTCGAAGAATAGGGACTGGTATCAAGAAAGACCAACAGCGTCAACAACCTATCTGTCTCCTTTACTGTGGTACTGCATCAGTCAGTTCCTGAGGGGAAAAATAAGTGGAAATTAGGCCATTCATACAAGGTAAATCAATGCTTCTCAGTCATTCCTCATTCTGATACTGAATCCTCTGGGGAGCAATATGAAACTTTTCACATAGTCCATCTACTTGATGAATCACTGTCTTTCCTGTATTTGAAGTCAGTCACAGTCTGAGTGTAAGGGGGAGTGCAGCAAGGGTATTAGCTGGTCATCTGGAGCATCTCTTCTCAACACAGAGCACGTAGGACTGCTCTGTGCAGTATTGATGAGGCTAGAGGAGCAACAGTCATCCTCCACATGGGCTCATGTTTCAATGATCATTGTCATTAGAGATGACCATGTCATTAGAGAACTAAAACAGCAAGGAATATGCTATGCATTTATAGGAAACCAGGCAAATTGTATTTTAATATAATGTTAATTACTGAGGCCTCTCCCATTTCTGATCTAAGCAGATCATCTTCAACAGTTGTTAGCAAGACAGTATCTTGCACAGTTAGAAACAGCAAACATCATTTATAAACTGCCCAATACAAGATAAAACTTTGCCAATGACCCAAGCCTAAAAAACCTGTGTTCTCCACTTTTTCTGCCACTGACTCCTCTTCCTTGGATAAGACCCTGGCACATGTTTTTTCTTCATTTTGTACACAGCTGCCTTGATGAGACATTGATATGGGCAATGTGACATTGATGTGAACAAGACATCTCGATGCGGTCTTCTTTCCTCAATTTATTTCAACAGTTAAATATATTTCTTTATTCTGCTTTTTGTATCCTTGGGCAGTTGGGCCTCTGCACAGACAAATCTAAAAATAATACATGGAAATGAGTGTTTTACTACCAAAACCTCTCTTGCTAACAGAAAGCAGTGACCATGAAGTCACAGCTTTATTGAATCTGTTAAAAAAACATTTGTGTAGTCAATAACTGCAGATCTTTCAAGCTCCTTAAACTGGGCTGAGTAGTTTTCTGTGAGTGTTTCAGCATTTGCTATAGCTACAAATCAGAAAAGTACCAGAGCAGTTTGATAGATTTTTGTATTTGGGGTTATTCACACATGCATGAGGTTAAGCTGGGGCTTACTGAAACGCTGACTAACTAATTCTTCTGATAAGCTACATGAGATCTTTATTCCCAAACTGAATAAATGCTTATATACTTATGGATCAAAGATTTACATTAACAAATTTAACATTACTTTTCTTCTAAAGCTTTTACATGTAATGGGTTTTGCATATAATGCTACAGCACCTTCATGACAACAATCTGTCGGATATTTTCCTGAAAGCTATGCAAATACATGAGCATGTGAAAAGTGAGCAAACTCAAAAACTGACTGAATATTGGCAGGAAATTCCTGCGATATTTAGTTCTTATGCATATGTAGAAGAGGATATAGTCAGGAAGAGAGTGGTGCAGAACAAGGAAATATCAAATTCTGTATAGTCACACTGATAGATAGAATGTCCTGACCTTAACAAATAAACCTAATGATCAGATGAGAGATACACATGTATACTGAACTCCTAAAGTTGGAGCAGAACAACTAAAGCAA
The DNA here is from genome assembly GCA_013396755.1 of Sclerurus mexicanus. Lineage (NCBI taxonomy): Eukaryota > Metazoa > Chordata > Aves > Passeriformes > Furnariidae > Sclerurus > Sclerurus mexicanus. Next base: position 152,958 of record VWZF01000688.1, read on the forward strand.
ATTTAAAAATCCAGAAGACTTGTTCTGAAAAAATTTTAGCTTGCAGTAGCTTGTAGAGGTGGCCTCATAACACACTGAATTTGCAACTGTTATGAATAATGTTCTATGTCTAGCAACTCCCAATTTTTAGTGTTTGCCAAATTGTTTTATTTTACTTTCAGAATTTGATTCAATGCTACATCAACAGGTAAAACATAATTAAGAGTGCAATCAAGGTCAATATTGAAATTTGTAACTTCATTAATAGTAAAGAACAGCTAATGGTATGAATATGGAATTAGGAAGAATTAGGGCCCAACTATTCCATCCACTATACCAAGAAGAATCCTGTCCTCATCACTGTCTGCCCGCTATTGAAAAGACACCTTTTCCTCCACCACAAAATTTCATAAGAATTTTTAAAGTAAACTTGTAATTCCATATTGTCATGAGGATCTTCAATTTTTTCTCCAGAAAGAAAAGTTAAGATTCTCTGAGCTGATAAAGATATTATTTTAGCCATTTGTTCACATTCTGTTTAATGGTTAATTTGGGATGGACTTCCCCCCTGTTGTCATGTTTAGTTCTGGTTAATTCCCTCACTACTAAGCCATAATATTGAAGATGTTCATCTCTTCTTTTTATACTTTTTTCCACAGTGTAGAACAGCTCCAACACAATAATGTCTTTGAGTCTCAGTATAAAACAGACATGTTTTAGGAAGTCAATAAGTATCAGAATGAATGAAATTTTTCATCTGAAAGAAGTAGCAATAAGGCTTGAACATGATTTCATTTTTCCTGTTGCCCACAAAAATTCACCCTCTACTCAGAAACAGTTTTTTCTAATCTAACTTTTATCTAACTCTCTACATTTCTAAGTGGAAATGTGTGTTTTTACTGAAGAACATTTCTCTGATTCTAATGTTTCAGCAAAAACATCTTGAATTTCATTGCATCTATGTGTTCATTTCATTGTATCTATGTTGAAATATGTCTTCCCCAAATCATCAGAAACACTGTCATCCCAGAGAAACAACCTCATTTTAAATTCAGCGCCTTTTTGTGGTACTTTTCTATATCAACTACATAAGTTTATATTTTATTGTTGAACTGTACTTTTCTATCTCTAAAAAAAAAATGTCCATTTTTAAAGCTTTAAGGTATACAGAACTGTCTGTTCTAAGTAACCAGACCAGCTCTGAGGTAATGTTCTCAGGAATAAATAATCAAAGTAGGCTGAAAGTTATTCTCCGTACACGGAAGAAGATAGTGCAATCTTCTTCTAAACAACTGTGAAATGACCATACAAGAGGTTTAAGAATCAAAGAAATAACACCATAGACAGGGCTGTGTTGGAAGTAAATAGAATCAGAGAATAATAGAACAGAATATACCGAGGACAGGAGTGCACTTGTCCAGGAAGTGCACAATGCACATACCAACCTAAAGATAACCTCTACCCACCAAACTCATGCTCTATCAAATAGATTACTTCTTTGAAGAAACTTCTTGTCAGGCAGATATAATCATATCATAAGTCCTATACTGTCCCATCTGGGAAGATATATAGAAAGTCAATCCTCAAACTATAAACTATTCTGGGAGAAGGTCATAACACAAATCTCTTTTTCAAATTCTCTTTTCTTCAAATAAAGCTATTCCTTTGCAAAATGCTCAGAAACAAGTTTCTGTACACCCACACACACCAAATAAGGTCTGACTGTGGCAAGGCAAGAAATGCAAAATCCTACAATGCATTTCTCATACCTGCCACAAAATACGTTCACCTTGCCCCCATCTCATAGTACTTCCAGAATGTAACCCACTTCCTTCAGTGCATTACATGCCATCACAGAAGGTCAGTGCATGAAATTGATCAGCTGCTTCCACAGCAGAGCAAACTTTCTCAGAGCAATCAGTAAGTCAGAAACACTCATTTACAAGGAGGATAATATCCTTCACAAATCAATCATCTCATCTGACCTCTCGATCTCCGACCTTTCAACTCAGATCTGCAACAGAAATCTACAAAATACCCACAGAAGACAAGACTGAGAATGAAAATTTATGACTACTAGTATACCAACCACAGTTTTAAACTGTGGTTTTAGGCCCACTACCTGGGTCCATTTCCAGATGCAGGTGATACTGTACCTACTGATATGGAAAACTGAGCTTGTTTCATCCTGATATTAGAGTGACAGGATATCATGTTTATCATCTACAACAAAGGCAATATTTGCTAAACACAATGTTCCTAAATTGATGACCTGCACAGCTTTCAGTACTCAAGATTTTTCAGGGAGCAGCAAGTGCAGCTACTCTTGAAGGAAAGGCAAGCCAGCATCCAAGTGTGATAACAGACTATGGAGCAGTGTCCTAACCAACAAGTAGCCATGATGCAGAGCAGTGATTTCAGTCCAGAAGAGAGAGTGATCAAGAGACTCATCAGGGTTAGACACAGTACAGTGACCACCCAGCAAGTCTAGTCCAGGTCAGACTTGCAGATGTGAGAGATTAGGCAGAGTCATAGCTGCTACACAGTTCTGGTGTGTCATGGGCAGAGGCAGCACAAAAGTTTCAGCTGAAAGAAGTTCCCAAGAGAAAGAAATGGCAGGCCCTCACTTGTAGGTCTAAGTTTACTCACAACAGCTCTTTAGCAGCTACCTTCGCCAGCTGAATTCCTAGAAGGGGAACACTCTCCAGGACCTAACAACAATCTTACCAGAATTACTGTGAAGTGCTTTCTAAACTATAAATGTCAATTAGTAACTATTTCTGAGAGTCGGAGAAATGTCAAAGAATGGAGAACTGTGACTAAAATCTCAGTAATCAGAAAGGGAAATCTTGACCAGGAAGTCTCAGACATTCTAATTGAAAAACTAGAACACTATGACGTAAAGATTTCTGAAAAGAATTGTGGAGTGGTTTAGAGAAGACAGCCAGAACTTACTAGACAAAATTTCTCCTTCCTCTAAGTTTTACTAAGTTGATTCTTTAAAGGCAAATGAGTTGATATATTATAATTGGACTTTCATCAGCATCTGATTTAACACTGCAAGAAATTTTGATTTAATGTTTTATTTTTTAAATCTCCCTTTCAGAAGGAAATAACATTGTAAAGTCTTGCATGCCTACGTAAATAACCTTAAATAAACAAATACAAGGTTTAAATAAGAAACAAAATATCTTACTCCAAGAGAGCTGTGTTTACCTTTGCCACCTTTTAGAGAAAGAAATGCACAAATGCACTTAGTGGAGAAGACACATATACATGAAGCATCTCAACCAAATCCCTCTGGTCAAAAATTTTGAAAAGTATTTCTTTCTTCCTTTTTTGAAAGATTATGTGTTTTCCTTTTTCACTTTCATTTATTTCCCAGTTTTTCTGATGGACATATGATACAGTCACCTCACTGTCACTTTCTCATTTTAATACTGAGTACAGTCTGGCAGGTGCTTATCACACATGTGCAACAGAGACATTCATTTTCAGAGCACTCCTTTGAGATATTCACTCTGCAGCCTTGTACAGTACAATATCATATTTGTGCCACTCATGGAGCTTAGAATTCAACTTAATAAGACCAGTTCTAGTAAATATTAAGCAGTAAACACATTTCCAGGGTAGCATATAGATAGCATTGTTGAGTGAGAAGGAGGTAAATAAAAAGCCATAATCATTCAATCAATAAATGAGGTCATGAGTTAAGCTATGTCTCACTAGTGGTCCACCTCGTTCAATATCCTGCTTCTGGAAGGACCCCACATTTAGTGCTTCAAAAGAATGAAAAGCTATTGACAGAGCCCATTATTATGTGACAGAACATTCTTGTTTGACCTGTTAAAATACTTACAAATGCATGCTGATCTCAGCATGAGTGAAGGGCAAGGTTCAGAATGCTTCAGGAGTCACTTGTTCCAACTGAATGACATTGTTCTACTGTGTGCTTTTATGATTTTTCAAACACTTCTGAGCTCATTATATGAGGTATTGCACAAATGACTGCAGCTCCTAATGAAAAAAAGCAGTGAGTGTCAGCAAATAGAAAGCCTTAAAGGATATCCCCTCTTCTCTGCTTTTAGCCATATTGGTCTTGGCAGATAAGTTAACACGCTTCAAACTGCAAGCTTGGTCTTGTCAACATATCAAACTGAAGTGCTAATCATTAATAACTTCTTCTGAGACAATATTGACATCTGCTTTGCTTTATTACCAATGCCATCTGTGCCCAGCAACCCATAGGTTCCTTTCCACTACTTGTAAGCTTGCACTCCAAATGTTTTTCAGGCTGCAACAAGCAGAATGGAAATAACAGCTTGAGCTTCTTGAGAAATATCACCAGCCAACTCATAGAGCCCAGAAGATAAGGAATAAAATGAGTGTAGAGTTCTACTGAGTTTTCAGCATAAGCCAGCTTTATGAATACCATGCTGCCATATGCCTTTTTCCTACTAATGATCACTTCCACTGCTTCTAAAGACCAATACCATGCACATGATGTTCAACTGGTCTTCCGTTCTGAGCGGTACTAAAGCCTCAATAAGATGGATTAGCAGATAACAGTATCTGTAGAATTTCTGGGTCTCCTTACTATAGTAATAATAATATTGTTTTGATCACAAATTTTTCTCATTCTCCCAAGACTGAAGTGAACAAATATTATAAAAAGGTGGCTCCCACTCTTCTGCTGTGCCACTTGAAGATTTTTCACTTGTGGGTTTCTGAGGTGTTTGCACTTCAGCATAGAATTAATAACACTTGTCCTTGCTAACTAAAGTGTATTCCTGTGAACAAATGAGAAACTTCAGGTTTCAGAGGTAAATTTAGCATAACTCATGAAAGACAATTCAGTTTTAAACAGACACCTACCTACCAAAATTATTTTTAAAATTCTGAAGAAAAAGAACTGAGAGTATTCTTTCTAGCCCCTCTTGTGAATCAACTCAATTGGGATGAAAATGCTTAGATAAAATGTATAAATAGACAGATAATTGATTGTTCTGTGCTAGCAATTTGGAAGAGGAAGGATAAAACAAAGATTTTCAGAAGAAACGGAAAAACTTTTAAGTTTGGATGGCTTTTTAAAGTACATGCACTTTTGATTTTTCTATAATTCTATTCTAAGCAGAGGTGGAATGAGCCCAGAGGTCTACCATTTCCCTTGGAAAAACTGCCTTGTGTCTAAGTGAATTTTATCACTTGCAATTTTTAATTCAGAGAAAAGAAAAAGATAAATCATGCTTTCTTCACACATATGTACGTATGAAAATGTAAAAATTCAAGTGCAAACTCAATCCCAAGCAGAAAGGTCTGAAACAGACGGCAGAAAGTCTTTGGAATGTCAGTTGAAAAGAGCTTTCAGTGGCAGACATTGATACCTTCATCAAATAATAAAGGAAAAACTCTACAACAAAAAAAGGAGTTTAGGTAGTTTGTTAAGAGCACTTGCCAGGAAAAGAAGGGAGTGAGTGCTTCCTGGCTGAAGAAGATACATTTTGAACTATCCAAGGAAGGGACTGGGAGCTCAGAAAGCTTGTCTGCTTTTACCAACCTCATCACTGATCTAATAAAATACACTGCCTCTGCAGAACTTGCCTCTATTATATATTTAGAAATCATAGGTTGAGCAGCCTCATTACTACCATGTAAAAGTCACAAGTCAGAATGAAGAGAGGGTCTTTACAGGTTGATTAGAGGCTGCCACTTCAAGGTAAGGGTTTTGTAGGCCTGTCGTTGGTAGGCTGAAAAAGATGATGAACAATATTTACTACAAATTCAGTGTATGCAATTATCTCACACGGGTTACTTGCCAGGACTGATAATATGCAGGCAAATCCAACAGAGAAAATTTATTTAGCCTGAATAGTGAAGGTTGACTTCTGTGGTCTTCAATTCTCAATAAATGACCACAATTTCTGTTAGCACATTGTTCATTGTGCTTCCTCAGCACACTTGACCCTTGACTGTACTCATTAGTAGGCAGCAGAAAGAAAACCAACCAACATAACCCTGCCTCCTGTGGTATCACAGGCCCAACCTCAACAGAAACAGAATCTACCAGAGGGTTATAATGCTTTGAAAACTGGATTGTGTGTCTCTACCCATCTGTAACAAGACTGAATCCTGCAAAATCAGTGTCTGTTTCATGTTACCCAGGCTCTCTGGACCAAAACAGGAGACATAATGAAGAGAGGACACACAAGAAGGAACTGAGCTGACAAGACCTAACAGCCTACCAGGGCACGAAACACGCCCAGGAGCTACTTCTGTCGTGAGCTTCTCTCATCTGATTGAGGATTCTGCAGGACACTGTAGTGGCTGGTGAACAGTATGAGACCTGACAGGTCCACTTTGAAAAAGGAATAGAAGAAAGGCTCCTCTTCATTTAGTCATTACTCTGTCTGTCACACTGTAAAACACCTCTCCCCTAGATCAAGTTTTCAATACCACACACAAAGTCATTGATAGTTCCTGTTAGTTTTTATAGGTTAAGTCCAGGGAATATTTGATCTTATGTCTCAATTCTCCATCCCTTTTTGCCATTCACAGCATTAAAAAATTTAAAAACCACCTCGTCTTTCTCCAGCAACTAAAAACATGAAAACAAATGTCATTGATTCTTTCAATAATACTGAAAACACTTAGGAATAAAGACTGAATAATCACTCACTCAGTAGAATTCTAATTAAGAGAGTGATTTACATACTAACAATCAGGTAGAAATCTTAAGGATTGAGTTATTATTGCTTTGGTCTATTCTAAATACAAGGAGCTTTATTTATGGTTTTGTAGCCTCTGATGTACATACATTTAGCTACATTTCCACTAAGTTATCCCTCTATTTCATGACATTTGCAGTCTCAGATAGAACAATTATCTTCTCCCTTCAGGCACAATTTAAATGGCAAAACAAAAGGCTGTATCAATGGTCTTTAGAGCTATAAATGTGGCTTTGGAAATCATACTGGATGTGATGTATGGAAGAGAAAGTGTTGACTGTATCTATATCTAGTCTAGCCCAAATGGTGTGTTAAGGATGTGTTTATTGAACTTGAAATTTCCCAAAGTGCAGACTGACATAAGGTCCTCTACCAGGTGTCAGATAGAACAAGCTGCACTGCAAAGATACAAAAGCGATTTTCTTTTACTTCTCATTTTAGTAAAAAAACCCAAAGCTTGTTGAAGCGATTCAATTTTTACCTCAGAAACAACAACTGAAAGAATTTCCAGGTTTTGCTGGAGGACATCTGAGGAGGTCAGTGAAAGCCAGTCTGTCTTGGTTAACAAATATTGGATCAAATACTGACTGAATAATCTCCAAGTCACTCTGAGGGATCTCTTCCCTGTATAGAGAAGTGTTCTTTAATGTACAGAAAAGTTGCATTCAGGCAAATCAACTTACTACCAATACATGATAGACCTGAAGGTATCAGACCTGACCTGTCCCAGAGAACTGTCCAGACCTGACATTTTGCATCTCTACTGTCTTAGAGGCTACTTAAACCTGGCCTGTGCTCAGAGTGCCTAGAAACATCTCCTATCAAGCTGATACTTGGGATTCTCCTAAGAAAATCATCAGTGTCATCTGGGTTGTCGGCCATTAGCCATGTAATACTTCTATGGGAGCAGATGGATTAGATGAAAGCTGCTCATCTAGGCAGAGCCTGAAGTTTATGTGAATAACATCCAAGTGTATCCTGGAGTGGTGTGCCCTGGGAGTTGGCTCTGGCTTGCTCAAGAGGAAGCACTGACAGCACACACAGCAACAAATTCAGACACAAATTATATGGGTCATTACTCAATATGACTGTGTGCTTGGTGTTAGGGTCAAAAAAGTGTCAATGCAGTATCTCAGTCTGAATTCTTTCATTCTTCCAGCAGTTTTGGACTTGCTGGAATCTCCTGAGCTATGTCATGTAGGTGGATGAAATTATAATAATGACAGAAAACAGGTCTGAAAGGGACCCCAAAAAGGGATGAAATTCAAAGCCAAACTTACTAATGTTTCCAGTCCTAAAGATTTTCCAGTCATTTTTCAAGTGCTTTTCTTTCCATTATTCTTACAAATAGAAAGTCTCTCCTGCTGCCTAAATTCTTTGTCCTTTCTCACCATAAATTATGCTAGTCATCAGCTGACTGGTTTTTTAAAACCCTAAGTATTTTTCATTTTCTCTGACTAGAACCTTGGACTGAACAGGGCAGGAAAGGGTAAATTCACTCCACATTTAAGAGCCCTAGATCAATCCTACTGATTACAGCTATGGCATAAAAGTTCTTCTTACCCTATAATACCCTGTTACATGCTAGAATGGCAATGGCTTGTTGTTCCAGTTTGTTAGTGCACCTCTGATTTGTAACTCATCTTGTAAAGGCTACAAAATTCCTTATCTAGAAAATGTTTTATGACCATCTTTCTCATAGTCTATGCTACTAATATGTCTATCACAGAACTGCCATCTAAAAATAAACCTAATGCAAATGCTAATATTTTGCATTATATTGTGAGATACCACATAGAAAAGAAAGTCTATAAAGAATGCCTGAGAGGTTATTAGCGTATAAGTTGTGGCAATATCCACAACACTAAGCCCACTGAAATCTAAGAAGCAGTGAACGGAAAACTTTGGATTTTGTCACTCTTAGGAAAAGCAAAATCCAGTGTCACCTAATATTGAAAGGATTTGTTTATTTAAACTTGCAAATCAGTAAAATATTTGGGAAGAAAAAACTATCAGTACATTGCAGAGCAATCAGATAGACAAATCTCTCTTACATTTCCTCTGACGCCTCTACCAGTGTGTTCAGATTTAGTGTGACAGAACCACCTGATGTTTTGGTGGTGAATCCTCTATATAGTTGCTTCACCCTGACCTCTTTCAGCCACTGCTTGTGACTGTTGATGACCCCCTTACACTCACCCAGTTGAAAATCAGTCTCGCCTGCCTGGTTGGTGTAGATATACCAATGCTGACCATCCAATTCCACCCTGTAGCTGTTGTATTTGCTGTTTCAAAAGCATTAACTGCTGTCCATCACAAATGCCTGTCCCAAGTTTGGTATCACTCATTGATCATTTTGAAGTCTACCAAAATGTATAGTGAAAGCTCTGGTACAATGTTACATCTTTCAGCTATCCCTTTTGTTCATGCTAAGGGTTCTGCTGAAATTTTTTAAGATCACAATACATTGCCACTGTTACCTCTCCCATGTGCTGAAGAAAAGTCTCTGCAGAAAGGTTTTCATTAGAAAATGTGTATCTGGATCTCAGAGAGTCTCGTTCAGTCTGAAGTATTGGCTTACACTATCAGGGAAGGTCTGTTCCTCTTAAAAGTAGCAGCAAAATGTTCTAGATTAGTATCTCATGGAATATAATATTTAATGCAAACCTAGTATGACAACTGACCGAAGCAGTGGCAGCATATATTTCATTGACATTACCCATTTACAATTTCATTCCCAAGAAACAAGCATTACAGAGTAACTAACTATCTAGGACTGAGTGCACTCCCAATTCACATTTAAGCTCTTGTTTAGCTACTGAGATTATTCAACACTAGTTCTTCTAGATCAGCTGGCAGTCTTAGAAGAAAAGTGACTTCTACTTATAACCAGACATAACGACGGGAACACTTTTGTTACTAGGTCCTTCTAACTCCATTACACTTTGCTACCATTTGGTTACTGCTTGGTAGTGAAATCACTGGGCACTGCTGAGGCTGGATACATTTAAGCAGGAAACATAGGAATATGTAAGTCCAGGTACCAAGCACATGGACTATTTCCAAGCACATATCCACCTGCAGAAGTTGACTAATTCTCTGTACCAAGACTTCAATTAATAAATAAATAAATAATGCCTATCATGAAAGTAAACCTGTCCCAAGCAAAACTTAAACACTTTTGTTAACATGCTGCTGAGTCAGAGGAAATATATTAAATGTTTTTCATTTAGGAATAGAAACTGTACACAGACATCTGGAAAAATTATTACATGGAACCAGTTTTATGCCAAGATCTTCTGCTTTCCATTGGCATAGTGGCCTTTCTGGTCAGAATGCCAAATCCGCTATAATCAGCAGAGTTAAGGGCTCTGAACACTTCAAAAAATTAGGACCTAATTGCTGCAAATTTAGTTAATGCCAAGGGGGAAAGACAGGCATCAGGATTTGGGCCTTTGCTCCAAAAGAGCAGTACAAATAACATCCATAATCATTAGACAGTTGTCAGCAAAGTGCTGAGATCTGGCCTGCCTGAAAATTTGATGAACTAAAAAAAATTAATAAGCTTTGGGTTTGAAAGGTTTCCTTTAATGTGCATCAAGTATTTTCATGAAATAGAAGCAACTACACAAATTTGCTATTTAGCAATAATGGGTCATATCAGAGCTGGATATCTCTTGATCTCCTGTTGAGATGACAGCATGCACCATGCACTGGTCTTTTGCCAACATGAAACAAGTGTTAGCAGATTTACTCTTAATGAGCTCATCACACTGAAGTACCAGTTAAAGGGAGTAGGTCACAGATTATGTTTGTTTAGTTGTCCCAATGTATCTTGCTAATTCAACACACAAATGTGGTGTTGCAGATAGGAAGCATCTCCAATCCATCTTGCATGACCAACCTCTGCATAGATATTTGTATGCTTTCTCCCTGCCTGATCTTGCAGTAAATTGGCACAACTCCAAGGTCAGGTCTACAGAATGAATTTTATCCATGCTAGCCTTGAATCTGGCCCTGCACACATGTACTTTCTCCTCTCATCATCTTTTCTGACCTCTTACACTACTGTAAAAACTATTAAGCAAAGTTGGTAGCAGTCTTGGTTGGATCTGATGATCTTAGAGGTCTTTTCCAACCTTAGTGATTCAAAGTTTGGGATAGGGAGACAGTTTCCAGCCCTACTATATTGGTACTTTCAGATCATATTTGTGTTTATGCATTTACCTTTCTCACGCATGTTTGAATGTAGTAGAAGCCGTAGTCATGCAACCCTTTGGATTCAAAGATGATTAGATCATGAAAGGAAGATTAGGAATGAGAGGAGAGTCCTATGATGCAGGGATCTACTGAAAGACTCACACTACATTCTCTTCAAGGTATATAAGAAACCTGGGATCAGAGCATGGGTATTACTACAGCACATAACAACATGCACAGCCACATTAGCAGATATTAATGTCTAGAGAACACCACAGTCCTTCATTCTCCAAACCCCACTCTGCCATTGAACCATGCCTACCTACCTCTTGTTTTAATGCCTTTCTGCACAAGAGAATATCCTTCACATGAAGGTAGAGTACTTGCTAGAGGAAGATCTTAAAGACTCAGAAGCTCTGCTGAATCTCTGTATTTTATTTTGTGTATGGGAATGAGGTTTACCATTTAATCCATGACTTCATTTCTTTGTTAGAAAATGCTTAAAATTTGATGTACAGTCTTAATCCCTTTCTCCTGCACAGGAAGACATTATCCAGTGCTATATTAGTAAGGAAAGGCACAGGTTAAGATGGAATAACCTTATATAACCATTAGACACCGGCATGTTAATTTTCTTGCAGATGCATCTTCTCCCCTGTTATTCTTCTAACACGAATCTCACTTTAAATATTCTGTCTTGGATTTCATAGAAGAAGCAGTATGTCATAATGCTGGATGAACACTTAACAGCATATGCTATTTAGACTGAAATCAATTTTGTGTCATAGCTCATTAGGTACTTCAAGGCAATGGAACATTTGAAACTACAAAAGCTTTAGAAGGGCATATAGATTACACAAGAGAACCTTCTTGTCACTATATGCTTAAACTGCAACTTTGATGATGAAGATAGCTAAAAGAGCTTCTATTAATTTCTACTCTTCAGTTTTGTTTATGGAACCATCTTGGAAACCACAGCACAAACTGAGTTTTGAAGTAATTCATCTTAAATATAAGCCTTTCTCTCTCACTCTCTCTCTTTTTTTTTTTTTTGGCATGAGGAGGGGATGAATCCAGAACACAGTGCTTTAACCCCACTAGCAGTTGTACTTGCACAAAGAAGAGACAACACAGTGTTGCGTGAGAGCATTAACAAGAGAGCAGCAGCTCCTTAAGCCACATTCAGTGCTTGTAGTCAGTGCCTTCTTACTTCACACCTACCCAAAAACTTGTCTACCAAAGACTAGCTCTTGCAACTCAAATTTTGGTCAGTAATCCTTTTCCCAAGGATTTTTTCCTTGTGATTCTAAATGTATACAGTGATTTTTCAGCAACTAAGACTAAAGTATACTCCACAAAGGGCAATTATTTGGAATGCAGATAAAATATAAGAAAACACTACATATTAATGGTGTCAATGCTGACTTCCTTTTGAAAACAAGGGAGTTAAGGCAGGAAGAAGTTGCCATTATTTGTAAATGATCCATCTCCAGAGCAAAAGCATTTTAGTGAAGGAAAGAGTCAATACACAATAGCACACCTGTGGAGCAGTTTACAGCGCCTGCACAAGACAGAGTTCAGTAAGAGTAGATCAATGAGAGTAGAAGTAGAGTGAAAGCTCTGAAGATAAAAAGCATAAACTCTCACCTGGAAGTACAAGTTGTACACAAAAGATATTTGGAGCATAAGCTTTTTGCCATGAGAAAGCTGTAGCAGCAATACCGCTTATCACGTGTTGCTTTTGCTTCAAACAATCTTCACTTTAGACACAGCATGACACTTCACTATACACCTCCATAGTTTTCATCATGGCTATTCCTCCAAGTATTTTCTATTTTCCTTCCCCAGAGTTGATTGGCTTGGCTCCCAAAAGGCATCTTTGGCAGTTTGTTCTCACCAAAAATCCTCTGCAAAGTTGCTTCAGACACTATGTCACACACCCTGTAATTACCTCACCTCTTTCCTCTTTTCTGAGCTTTTCTTTGTTTATATATTACTTAATTGCAGGGACTGAATTAAAACAAAAGCATTGACTGCTTTCTTCCCCTCTGTATACTGAACCAATATATGCAGCACTGCAATACAAACATGGAGGTTAAATCTGTGTTTATCAAATAACTCTGCCAAAACTTGAGGTGTTTGTTCTGTACTAACACACAAATGTTATTTTGCAGAGAATTTAGCCAGCGTAGGAGTCAAAACTGAGTATTAAACTCTGCTTCATTCAGTCAATGCACCATTCAACTCTGCCAATAGTTCCATTTATTATGAGCTGTTGCTCAAGGGTACAAGAATACAGGAGTCAATGTAGAAAAAATTGCAGATCTGATCCACAATGTATGAAGTTCCATCAAGATCCATGAAAAATCAAGATAAATGAAAAATACTGGATACTGTCATTCATTTAATGTTTTGGCATCCCCGATTGCCCCACATTACATTGGTTTTGATGTGTTTCTTTAAGGCAGCAATGCTTAGAAGCAATTTTGCAAATATATATCCTCCTTAGTTTTTGCATACTTGTTACCTAAATCAATATTCAAGTAATTAATCCTGTACTCAAAGTCTTAGGCATCTCTGCTGTCTTTTATCTGTAAACACATCTCTTGATCATCTCCTTTCTCTAATTGCTCTAAAGGTCTCACAGGAGACATCATACAGCTTCTTCCAATGCCTTCGACTTCTGCTCAAACTGTGTCAGAAGTTATACTGCTTCACTTACAGAGAAGTTGCACTGTTTCTCTTACAGACTCAGTAATCAGATCTCTCCAGGACACACCATCCTTTCAGCTTTACTTTGTTTTTTGCTTTTGGCAGGTTCTGTATTCTGTCAAGTCCCTTGATGTTCTCTAGGCTTATATGTGATGCTATATGAATACTGTATATCTCCTGGAAACAAGTAACCCCCTTAATTCTGTATTTTTCTGCTATATACTTCAAGAATTTTTCTGGACTATATTTATGTTGTATTTTGAAATCACTCAGGTTTATAAGATAACTTGCACGGAGGGTACAAGAACCTAAACACAAGGAAAAAAAAAACTATATGAGAAAAGATCAGGACTCTGGACTGAGATATAAAAGATCTGGGATTACTTCTTGACTCACAGATTCTGTGTGTGATCATCAGTTACATCTGTATCATTATAAAACAGGAGTCTCTAAAGGGATAATGAAGTTCTATCTCCAGCCATCCTCTCCAAACCATCACCTTGGAGATGAATTGGAGAGATTCTGCATGCACTAGGTTGTTAATGTATTGGCAGGAAATTTCAACAACCAGATGTTTGAACACTTTAGTCCTTGTGTCCTTCAGAAAAGTACAGCCTAGATCTATATTTAGGCTGCATTTGCAAGTTTGCAATCTGTACTTGCAGCCTGTTAGAACTTCCTTGACCCAGTGGTGTAGATATAACATTGTTATATTTTTAACTTTTTTCCTTACCTTCAACATCTTTTTTCATCTGTTCTTAACCATAACCATTGAGATTACAGCTTACTCTGGGTACAAAATTCTTAGTAAGATAACAGGGCATACATATACAAAATACAAATTAGAACTGCAAAATGTTCAAACAAATGCCTTATATTCTGCACAAATTCAATTACTACTTTCAGCATGAAAAAACACATTTTTCACCTTTTAATATTTTCAGTACAAATTTACAGCCTCTTTAGTTTATCAGCCTTTTTGTTACTAATATTCCTCACTTTTGTTTAAACAGGAGTATCAGGAAAACTTTAGTATTTTAAATCTTTTCAGACCTGGAACAATCCAATCCCAAAATGTTTTCAATTCACCTTGCCTTTAGTATCCACTGTATGGCATCTCTTAGGAGCATCCTTATGCTTGTGCAGTGTACTATTCAAACTCATTAAACATCTTTAGAGCTGTGCTAACACCAAAAGGATTACTTACACTCTAAACAGAAACTTGGTAACAAATGTGGACTACTCTGAACAGATCCCATGACACCAACATGGCATAAGACAAACAACAAACAAACCAGCAATAGTGATCTCTTGGTAGTATCAGCATTTACATTAGCATTAAAAAAAAAAATAAACCCAAGGCCTTTTTAGTCCTTTGTTGCTTCTCATAAGTGGGGAACAGAGTTTAGAGATACCTAATAAATAAGGCACTTGAGGCACCTCACAGGGTCTTGAGGCCTTGGGTGATTAGTGCATCACACTTCTGCCTTAGGGGACTTCCTCTGGGTTCCCATCAGACAGTCCACCATAATGTGCCCTCGTACCAAGGACACGAAGTTGAAGCAAGCAGCAGAATCTGAGTTCCTGGAATTAATTTCACTAATCAACTTATTTAATTTAAATTTATTAATTTAATTAATTGTTGTTTAATTAATTTAAATGTCATTAATCACTTTACTTCGTTATTTCAATGACAGAATTGTAGCGGGAGCCAAAGCACAAAGCAAACAAGCAATCTGGAGAGTCAAGTCAAATGTGAGGCAGTTAAAGCTAAAATAATAGTATAAACACAGCACACTAATGTATTGCAAGGTCACAGATGCTCAGACGGATGAGGACTGCATCCACCTTAGCCTTTCAGTATTTTGTAAAGGATAAGTATTCTGAGGGGATGAGAACCTGTCTCCTCCTGGCTGCTATGCAGACACATACTGTGATGGAATTTAACCAATAAACTCAAAACAAGAAATGCACATTCCAGCAGTGAGTATAGCTTTTCCCTGGAAGAAAAGAAGTGATGCTTCCAAAGGACAGTTAGGGGTCCTTCCTGTCCCTGTTTGGCCTCCCTGGCTCATCCCTATGGCCCTACCACGACCAGGCTGTATCCAAGTCCCTTCTCACTGGGCCTGGTCCTGGTTTCGTACAGCTCAACCCTGGACCTGTCTCCTAACCACAGACTTCCCTGATGGCCTGGACTCTGGGCTGACTCTGGCTGCACCCCCAGTCAGGCTGTTGCCTGATCCCTTGTGTGGTGCCGAAGCTGCACTAGCCAAACAAAAGAGGTTACTTCAGATCTACTTCTTTCCCGTGGCTGATCAGGAGGGTCACAGCTTGCCCAGGATGGAGTCCCACTGCCCTGAAGGGGTGGGATGATGGTTTATCCATGGAGGTTTCAAGTCTGCAGTAGATTCAGTTCATTTCCTGCCACAGTGAGGTGCGGAGCAGCAGCCCCAGGCACCTGTCAGGATCCAGCCATAACAGTCTTGTTCCGTGTCGTTCCAGGGATGTGCAGGTGGAAAAGAGGCAAGGTGACATCCAGACATAAGCAAATTGGGGCACTGGGGATACCAGTAGACTTCAAGTCTATATAGATTTCCCCATTCCTGGTCTTCCAGTGACTAGGTGACACTTGTTTGCTGACATGCACTTTTGGAATCCCAGGAAATCCAGCCCAAGACTGTAGATTTAAACAAAGTTTTTGGGAGATTTTATTGTTTGTTTGTTTTCTCTAATGGGATGCCTATCCCAACAATATTTGCTAAGCTGCCTTCTTCTCACCTGTCACCTGAGTAACTCCATTGCGAACCCATAGTTATGATCTAGGAGATACTGTGTCTCTGCCTTTGACTGAGGGATCACAGACAACGAAGTGGAAATCGGCAGAAAATTCCTGGTAAAATAGATGCAAACTCAGTTTCTTCAGATATGTTGGTTCTGTAAGAGCTGCACATTCGCAACGCTTGTTTCAGATGATTTCTGTAACTTGGTCTGTGCTCCTCTGTAACTCCCATTCCTCTGTAAGTAGAGCTCACTCTCTTCCATAATCTCTCTTCCATAATCTCTTTCGTGTGTTCTACTTCACAGTCTTCATTCTAGGGTTTAAATTGCTGGAGCTGATTTTTAGGATAACAGTACACACATTTAAATATTTTTAAAAGATGTATGGACCAAATCTGCCAGAGCAAGTTGGTAACTGAGTTGATTTAAAGTCCAAATCTGAGCACAGAAATGCTTCATATCTCCCCCCCCCCAAACTGTCAAATAAAATACAAACAACTAAAAGCAAATTTTTTAAATACAAGATACCTTATTTTCCTACAACCCTCCTGCTGTTGCCTTTTAATGGCTATCACTAAATTAAACATGTGATCTTAATGCCTTGTGGATACCATCAAAACATTAATAAGACAACTCAGAAGCTGGCTAATGTGAATTTGAACACAAAAAGCAAATCTCATGATGCTGCCATAATTCTTCAGTGTAGACTCACATATTAAAGATTTGAACACAAATATAAGGGGTTTTTTCCAAAGCAGATAGCTCTAAATATACTAAATATTTACTGTGTCATCTATGTAATTTTTCATTCATTTGAATTGAATTCCACTCCTGCCTTGTGGGTCAAAAAGAGTCCAGGAGCTACACTACTCTGCAAAGTGAAGTTGTTAGTTCTTGTGTGGTGTCTAGCCTATACCCTTGTACTAACTTTAATCATTAAATAAATATGTGGCAGTTTTCTGCTCTTCAGTGAAGCATACAAAACTGAACCTTATTATTTTGCAATCTAATACAATATTTTCACAGAAAATAATTGCTGAATCATTTTTTTCCTCCTTCTGTTTCCTCTCCCCTTTTTTTGGTCAAAACTACACTACTTGGTTTAATTTGAGATTTGATGGGAGATAGTCAGCTGGAAATATCTGTTTGGATTTTCTTGAATTGTAACTAAACCTAGAAATTGTTTAGACTCACACTTGTCAGAAGCAGAAGTGTATCTTAATTACTCCAGAGTTAAAAGAAGATTGAAATTTGGATGTGGAAACCAAGAAACAGCTTCAGCATCTAGCTAAGTACCAGGTTTGGTTAGTCAACACTTCTGTAAATAGCCTTAGTGATCTTGATAACACTGTATTTTTTCTCTGTAAAAGGATGATGAAATTGCAGCTGACAAAGTACACAGGTAGTGGGAGTTTTAAGTCTCACTTGTGACAAAACTGAAGTCAAAGGACTGAGATACTTAACTTTGAAGACATCAAACTCTGTGTTCAATTATAATTCTGAGCAGTGCATGTTGCCAGTAGCTAGAGTGAACTGTGTGAAAGAAGCCAGGAGCAGATCCAAGCTCCATGAGGGCTTACATTCTCCATAACTGCAGAAAACTGGAAAATATCCAAACAGCTTTGTGTACTGTACCTGCAAGGAATACATGATAATTAAAAACACAATACATATTATGTACTTGACAATGAATGGTCCTCAAGTCATTTGATGTGGTTTAGCAGCTTCAGCTCACTCACGTAAGTAGGCTGTTTATGAAATTTTGATACAGAATCATGAATTCCAGGCAAAAGGAAAACCAGAGGCTACAAAACCAGCAGAGGAGTATGGGAGATTGTACAACTGAGAGGAAGTCAAGGAACAAATCTTGTTATTTCTGGAATTCAACACTAAAGAAGGATGAGTTCACAATAGTGATCATACACCAAAACAATCACAAAAATGGCACAATTAAATGTTGACAAAGAAAATAGAATTTACCCGGCACAGACAGCCATGCAGCCCCATAATAAAGTGGTTTAGGGTAGAGTAGCCTTCTGTCAATGTAGATATGAAAAGAACTTTGAAAGTGAGACTAAGTGAGAAGCACAATGAGCTGCACACATTACTTGCAAAGACCAAGGTTTCCTTTCAATCAGAGAAAAGAACATTCATTTAAGGAGTGAATAACCGTTGCCCATCTCACTACACAGCAGAAATCCAAGGCAATTAAGAAAATATCTCAGGATATTTACATATCATAAATAGCCTTATGTTGTGTCTTGTTAAAGAATTAATATTTTTCATGTGCTTAAAAACCAAGCTCTTGTTAAAAATCCCCACTGAAATTGTCTAAGACTGTAAAGGAATGATATCTGAAAGGCAAGTACACATGCATGAGAAAAAAACCCTCATGATTATTATATCTTAAAATACAGCATTCAATCCATCATAGTGGATAAAATAACCTTCAATTTACCAGCATACCAATAACATCTTTAAGGAACCAGGTGGAGAATCTACAAGCACAGCTGAAAAGTTGTGTGGCATGTTTCATCAGGATTGCTCATGAATATTTATGTAACATATTTAGACTAATGTAAAAGGCCACTGTCAAGCAGAAATCATGAGTCAGATCCTAGGAGCCTATTCAAGGTTCCAGGATTCTTTTTCATTTTTGATATTGTTTACATTGCACCTTTCAGTCAACTCGAAATACAACCCTAGGCTCATCTTGCTCTGCCCACAGTACAGATGGCCAGAATCAGCACCTAAAAATCAAATTACATTTGGTAGACATAGGATGAATTAGAGGTAATTAGGGCCTCCTTTTGTTGCAGTAATTACAATTCTGACATTCTAGAAAGTTCTATCACTTTTAAAGACTTTTAATTTTTATTTCTAAGGAAAAATAATTCGCACCCAATGATTTACTTTTCTCTCAAATAATTCCACCTTGACTCACACATTTTTATATTATTAACCAAAAAAAATAAAATTCTGTGTATTCAGGATGGTGTTGATCTTGAGTACTGAACTATGGAAGGTGGTACAAAAAAAGACCTCAGGACTTTTGTCATTGCTCCAGAGATTGTTGGAAAGAAAGATGTTTGTGTGGTGATGCAGAGCTGTGCAGGGAAACAAGTTGGGTAGATTGCAAATAACCCCACTGACATCATTAAATAAACAAACCTTTTCCACTACCTGAGCAAAGACAATTCTGGAGCAAGAGAAGATTAAAAATTTAGAGACAGATCATGACAAAACCAGTCCTCTATGCTCTAGAGGGAGCAACTTAAGAGCACTCCTGTATGGTTACAGGGAATCACTGGCAGAACTTCTATTACTACCTCATGTTTAGGTTAGAAAATACCTTTTAGGTCATTGAGTCCAACCACTTACCTAGCACTGCCAAGTCCATCAAGAAACCATGTCCCTGAGCACCACATCTACACATCTTTATAGTATTTCCAGGGATGGTGACTCTACCACTTCCCTGGGTGTCCTGTTCCAATCCTTGACAATTTCCTCTGATGCAACTTGAGGCTATTTCCTCTTGTCCTGTCATTTATTACTGGGGAGAAGACACTGACTTCCACCTCACTTTCAGAAAGTTATAAAGACTGGTAAGGTTTCCCCTGAGCTTCCTTTCCTCCAGGCTAAACAATCCCATTTCCCTCAGCCACTCCTCACAAGATTCATGCTCCAGACCCTTCACCGGCTTTCCTGCCCTTCTCTGGACACACTCCAGCATCTCAATGTCTTCATTATAGTGAGGGGCCCAAAACTGGACACAGCATTCAAAGTACAGCCTCACTAGTGCTGAGTACAGAGGGACAATCATTACACTAGTCCTAGTGGCCACAGTATGTCTGATACAGGCCAGGATGCCCTTGGTCTTCTTGTCCCCCAGGCACATGCTGGCTCATGTTCTGGTGACCAGGACCCTCAGGTCCTTTTCTGCTGAGCAGCTTTCCAGCCACTCTGCCCCCAGCCTGTAGCACTGCCTGGTGTTTTTTCGTCCCAAAAGCAGGACCTGTCACTTTGCTTTGTTGAACCTCACACAGGTGGCCTCGGCCCATTGCTTCAGTCTGTCCAGATTCTTCTGCAGAGCCTTACGATCCTCCAGGAGGTCAATACTCCTGTCCAATTTGGTTTCAGCTGCAGACTGACCGAGGGTGCACTCAATCCTCTCATCTAGATCACAGATAAAGATATTAAACATGACTGACCCCAATATTAAGCCTTGGGGAACACTACTGATAACTGGCCCCCAGCCAGATGTAACTCCATTCACCACCACTCTTTGGACCCATCCATCCAGAGAGTTTTTAGCTCAGTGACGAAGACACCTAGTCAAGTCAGGGATAGCCCTTTAAGGAAAAAGTTAGCTCCTCTCTTCCTTTCTCCTTTTTGTTGCAATGTTGGAGGTTAAGTATGGATAAGACAGACAAAAAGGATCTGTCACTCATTTGTTATTCTGATGTGTCATGCTGTAACCTTTCTCTGAAGTAAGCTGAAGCTCTAACACAGTATTTGAAATTCTTCACTGTAGACAGCTCGTAACTAACATAGTGATTTTCATTGCATGTTCCTTTGAATACAGCAAAGAAGAATGGATATTAAACTAGAAACACTGGCAGCTGCCTGGGCCTGGAAGTAAACCACTGCTTAATTCAGCACCATCATGGCCACATGGCAGTAATGCTCACTAGCATTCCAAAAAATAATAAGGAACTAAGGACAAGTCCGATCAAAGCAACGCCATGTCTCATAGGCATCTCCTAGACAATGTACCTCTGAGCAATCTCTCTTTAAATCACTGCACACATTTTACTTCTCCCTGACAAAAGACACTGTGCCATTCAGTTTCCACACAGGATCAGCCAGTAAACAAGTTCAAAAGAAAACTAAATCTGCTTCCATTGCTCCACATGATTTGGAGAGCCGTGGAGCAATCTTCAAGGGAAGATCAAAACTTACGAGGTAGTGGAACTACTCCACCACAATCCAAGCCTTGAGGTACAGAGCACAGAATTCTAGCTGTGCATTCAGAAAAGAAATGATAGTGAATAAAAAGTTAGTAGACTAATGAAGGGGCAAGAACCTCTGCTTGGACATTGCATCCCATCTAAACATTTCCCAATGGTGTTTTTATGGGTTGTTCACACTGTATTTTTAATTCCCCAATAAAGCACAAAGAGAAGAAGAAAAGATAGTATGTAGGATAGTAGTTGTCCCAATGTGAGAGCTTATTCAAAATGCAATGTTCCAATCAATTTGAATCTCATGGCTTTTCAGAATCGTAGTGTAAATATCTGTACTGTCACTTCTGTCTCCCAAAAATGGCCACTCATTTACTTTTTCTGAAAATCTGTAATACCCATTATGGTGGTTGAGCCCAAACAGACGCAGGGAAGAAGTGAAAGGAAAAAAATGCACAGTTATGTGTTTAATATTCAGTGTTACTATAAATATTCCTACCTACATTGTTTCTTTAAGCCAACTTTGAAAATTCAACATTTAAAATTCAAGTGCTGAAGTTCTTCATTTCTCAAATATTTTTTTCTAATAATGACATTGAAGGGAAGCAGTGCCTTATTAATCATCTGCAGTGCCAGCAAGTATGGAACAACTGTTGGCATTTCCACATTTCATTGATGTATAATTACGTGAAATGAAATGACAAATGCTTTCATGCAAAACTCCACAAGGGAGAGACTGAATACAGATATATCCAAGACACTCTTCTAAGTTACTGAACAGCCTCATTGGTACAAGGAACAGACCTCTTTATGTTCTGATTTTGATTCACAGACAGAAATGCAAAGAGATTGGGTTTGGTTTGTTTATTGCTAAGTGTTTCTTATGGTATATGAACTTGATGTAAATTCTTTACCAAACTCCAGGTCTGTTATCTAACTTACTTTGCACAGTTCTGTAAAAATGCACTGGACTACAGTGAGTTCCACTCTATCGGCCTCTGTAAAAATTATGCCTAAAACACCTCTTCAAATCTTTTTATCTGTGAATGATTTAGTTCCATGGATTAACAACCCTAGAAAGCAACAGCTTCTGTATAATGCAGAACAAGCAGCACCAGCCAAATGCAATGTAGGGAAATCTCCTTCCTGGCCTGTGAATAGACACTTATTTCTACTTGGAGATATGAATATATGCCAATAAACAGAATAATCTTTTGGTATTAATCTAAATATTTCTTTCATAATATTCAAATAGAAATGATCCATTTGATCCTTTGCAGTACTTACATTGATCTAAACAAAGGGCAAATGTTGCATAAATCTCAGACACAGACCTGTCTATTTTTCACTCAAAAGCATTCTGACATGCTACTGTGGACTGTATTTCGCAATGAAACATGCTGTGCTTTTGGCAGATCATGGCTTGTACCCATCTGGCAAAACATGAATCACAGTCAGAAACACAGCTTAACTCTTTAATTTAGGGAAAGTCAACGCTACAGAATTAAATGAAGCTTTGAGATTTACCCTGGATGACCTGGTCTCCTGAGCTTCAGTGTATAAGTTCAAGCCCATGTTTATTATGGGTTGATTTAAACACTACTAGTAAACATTGTGTCACTCTCGAGCAGTTGGTAGAGATAAGTGCTTATGGGATGCAGAATGGAAAAATCATTGCCTCAGTTTATGCAGTAAGTGGAAGTCCCCATTTGCTTCTTTAAAGCCAAAATTGGCCATAGAATTATAGAATAATATTTCCATATTATCTATGGGGTTTATGGCTTGCAATTCAATACAAATGTGAAAATCAATTAGCTTAAATTGAGAAAATCTGTGCAGGTTCTTACTGGCTTTTTGATAAGGATTTAACCAGAAGGAGTTGGCTGCCACAACACATATCTGAGACAACAGATGACCAGTATCTTTTTCAGCTATTTCAAACCTGTAATGGTCTTGTGGTACATTTTTAAAGACTTTTTGTCCCATAAAAAGAGAGTTGGTTTTTTTCCTCTGTACTTTTTCCCTGGTTAGTTCCATAAATGATGATATAGCAAAATCTGCTTTTATTTGCCACAGGAGTTGACAGCCTGATTTATGCCAGGGAAAAATCTTGCTTTGTCCAGTAAATTTATCCCCTGAATAATATCACAGACTTTGTAAACATTGTATTAAAGAAAATTTGGCCTATTTTCATGCTGTATAATTTGCTTGGTGTCAAACACAAATTTAATTTCAGACCAGCTGGAAAATATGGATATTGATGCAAAATTTAATAGACCATTATTGGTCTGTATTTTCACTTTGGCATATATTTTTAAATTTAAAAAAAAAATATTCCTCATTCAGGAAGTGTAAGCAAATAAAAATGTTACAAATTAAATGCTTTTTGAGTTAGATGTATTAGCAGCACAAAGAAATGGCATGTAGTCAAACAGTATTTATTGCACAGTAATTGCACATCCATAAATGTTTTCAGAGTATTTTGGATAGGCTATTAGAGTGAGCCTGTAGATATAATCTAGTACAAGTTCCAAACCTCTAGGAATCACACAAATTAAAAAATGTACATACTGCTAAAATCCTCCGAGCCACTCCAAGTGTTACAAAATAAAGCTTTACAACAGCATCTTAGTATATACAACAACTAGCTGAAGTCTCTTAAAATTTTGCCTGTGGTTTTTAAAAAATAAGTAATAAAAACAAAACCAAAAAACCACAAAAGCTATAATTTTTCTTTACTGGGTATCTTTTCCACCTGCAGGTAAGGGGCAGCAAAGCTCTCCAGCGGACCAAGAAGGAGCTCTCTGAATAGAGTCATAGCAAAACTACATTCTTTTAAAGGACTTTTCTTCAGCAAAAGAAGCCTAGAAGATAGATAGGAGCAAATAAAGCTGTTTCTATACAAAGAGCTCCATTAAATGCTTGAATGGCCCTTACTAATGAATAAAGCTCTTTGGGATGACGCAGTAAGTCAGTAAAGCAGGTGCTACGCTGAGGGGCAGACACTGGAATGTAATTGCCAGTTAGGTTGCCTCTTTTCTGCCCGTTCAAGATAATCACTTCAGCACCCATAATGCATCTTTGTGGAAGTTATTGCCACAAATCAAGAGTTTTAAACCCTTTAGCAACAGCTGAAATTGTTCAGTTTGGAGACAGAATGGAGAACACTGAGGAAATACAAATAGCAGAACAGAGGCAATTCAGTTCTATTACAGTCTTTGTGAGAAATAAATGGGCTAACCTGGATTAACAAAGCTAATATTACACAGTGCTTTGTCCTCCTCCAACAGTTTCCATCTGAGCTCCAGCATTTCCTTGAGGGAGGAAAACATTTATTTCCCTTTTGTGTTTGGAGAGCTAAAGAACAAGAAATGAAGGTGATTTGTCCAAAGCAGCACAAGTTTCAAAATGAGCTGAATACATAACTCTCAAACCTGGGTTCTCTTTCTCTAAACTCACCAGCATTTGCAGAAAGTACCACATGGACTATTCAGTTATGAATAAAATAATTAATTGATTAAGAAAAAAATTTTAAAAATTGTGAGAAGGGAAGTGTCAAAGAATTTCTTCATGCTCAATATAACTAAATTAAAACTGTAATTTCATATTGATATTTATAAGATGGACTTATTTGGGCACTTTAGTTGCTGTTTTTGTGATGTTTTAAAGTGTTTAAACCAAAGAAATAAAAGCTGATCTTCCCATTGAAACAAAATGACAGGTACTTTTAACTAAAATCATACCTGTTGCATAAAAATTGTCACTTTCATATTTCCTGCATAAAAACCATCACTTATTAGTTCTCAGAAATTACAGCTGTTTTATTAAAAACTTGATTCAATTGCAACTTTTTTTTCAATTGGAAAACTTCCAGCATGAAAGCCACCAGTGACTTGTACCATTTACTGTTTCATTTGGATCCGTGCTAGAAGTAGCTCAGTAACTTACTAAAGCACTGTGATAATGCAGTTCAGCAGTCTCATCCCAGCTTTGAATATGAAGGAGCTATAGAGTGAGACTGACACTGGGACTCCTTTCCATACACCTAGTAATTCCCAGAATTCATTCACCTTCAAAAAATGATCCAGAATACGGCTCCCACTGAATCACAGAATCATAGAATCAGTGGGGTCAGAAGAGACCTCCGAGGTCATCAAGTCCAACCCTTGATCCAACACCACTGTGATTACTCAACCATGGCACTAAGTGCCACATCCAGTCTCATCTTAAAAACCTCCAGGGAAGGTGAATGCACCATCTCTCTGGGAAGGCCATTCCAATGCCTGATTACTCTCTCTGTAAAAAATTTCTTTCTAATATCCAACCTAAAAATAAAGCATCACTTATTCTACCATAATGTCAATCCTGTTCATGAAGGCAGAGAAGCAAAGCAAAACTACTCAACTCCAAGCCACAGGACTTTTCTTACCTTTATATACACAAACCTCTGGCCAATATTTTTGAAATTAGCTTAAAGTTAGCTATTAGTAATTTCATATTTTGCTTTCTTAGCCTAAATTAATTTGAATTTGTGAAGATTAAAATGTATCATAGAACTCTCTGATAACTCCAGGTTACTCCTGGTTACTCCTCTGATAACTCCTGCATCAAGCAGGATTTAAACTCTGACAGCAGATGAATCCTTTGAGAATTAATTCATACTTTTTTTTTGTTTCATTTTTATTTAGAATAGTTCAACTGCTGCTTCTCAGGGAGAGGAAGTGATTTCACTCCTCTAACATATATCAGAAGACATGTAGGAGAAGAACTTAAATTCTATCCCAGAACTTCTCTTGCAATTTGGGATAACTAATTTTACCCTGTATTTCCCTTGCTTCATCTCTAAAATAAAAATAATAAATGTGACTATGTACCTTGCATGGCCTTATCATCTTTGGGGAATCCTACTGAAGAATCTATTTTTAAAATACACTTAATTCTACTAAAATCTCTTGAATATTTATTTGATTACAGTAACTTGTAAGCATTAGTATAAATTCTCTGTGACGTGCACATCTCTGCTGTACCTGATCAGAGCACTGTACCCACGTGCTTTGTTGATACCTATCATTATATCAACAATCCAGTTAATACAGATATTTTCTTAAACCACCATTTTTTCTCACCAGCTGCTACTATCCTCTTATTTGGCTCCCTGCTGTGTGGATGGACACTAATTACTGGTCTTCTCTCTTGGCACCTCAATACCTTTCAAACGTGATGGAACTTCTGGTGTCCCACGTTTTCTTTCAAAGCATAAGGTAGCTATTTCATCACTGCTGAAATCTTTGCTTGCTCTTAAAAGTAAATAGTCCTTCAAGCTTGAAAATGGAGAAAGTATGGCAATGATCAGTGATTCAAAGTGTGGGATTTAAACGCTTCATTTTCATCTTACCTGAAGTATTTTATGCCTTTGAAATAAAGAAGCTAACATGAGATGATTTACCTTTCTGCCTAATAGCAGTGTATCTTGCATTAAGGATCAATTACACCTACATCCAAGAACAGACTTGAGCTAAGAAAAGTAATAGGATTTAAACTCGAAATTACACAATAGAATTGTGGCACTTTTGCACCTCTTTTCACTTATATGAGATCTTGCAACTGGTATGATAATTCTATATTTAACACAAAGCAACTTTTTCTAGGTTTATAGTTGGACTCAGTGATCTCAGGAGTCTTTTCAACAGTAAATGATTCTATGATTTTTCAATAAAAAATATCAAGCAGTGTTTTATAAACCCATGACTCACTAATTCTTTCTGGGCATCAATTGGAGAACTCAAGAAACTGAGCTTTTGGGCTTCTGTATTCAGTTTTTCCTGAGACTCATGTTAATTTCCTCATGACACTTAGTGTGCCTCTTTTCTCTTCTGCAGAAAGAGAACACTACTTTATCTTTGTCAACATAGTGCTGCAAGTCCTACTCAATAGTATTGGTAAATCACTCTTGGTATCTTCAAGTGCACTCAAAATGCTTTGGCCAGTAGTTTGCTGTTATACAGAAGAAATGCACACTGCACTTCCAGCTATCCTTTAAGATGTACAGACCCAGTGATTTTTCTCCCCCACTGAATCCCTAACTGTAATCCAGACTTAAACATTTTTGAAACATCATGTCTTTCTTTAAACACAGCTGGAGTCTTTATTTCCTTTTTAAGGCAACAATCTTGTCCCCTGCTTGACAGTAATTTGGTTTAAAAAAAAAAAAAAGCTGGAGATGTATTTTCTTGATAAAGTAAGGACACATAGTAATATCACAAAAGAGAGTATTAAACTAGGAAAAAAGGGGGGGGTAGTTAGTGCAATTTTAAATGAAGCTAAACATATTATGACTTTTATCCTTAGAATAATAAAAGCAATGTGATTGTGTTGCAGATTTTGAAGGGAAGATGATACTTTTTACAATATGACTTTTTCAGTCTAATTCAGAAAGACAATACAAGAAGCAATTCCTGGAAAATAAAAAACCTTTATAGAAACTAACCAAAAAAGGTAGCAGACTACCAATTTTTTCATGGAGCATTGTTTTGAGTTGATAAATTTCAGTCCAGTACAAGGTGCTAGATTCAACACAAGAAAACCTGTGTGTGAGTCTAACTGGCCCGTGATATACACAAGGCTAGATGGAATGATCCTTCTTGGCTAAAGAAAACTATGAATACATCTTATCTCCAGCATTATGCATGGATCCAGTGACAACTTCCTTCCTAAAAACTCATCTGAGAAGACATTGCTTCTCCATCTTTCAATGAAATTTGTAACTCAAAAATATATAGTACAGGTTTTCATAATGACAGGCCACTTAAATGACTGGATTGTGATTCCATAGGTTCTAGAGTATCCCTTGAAAAAGGCCACCTCCTATTCCCATGCTGTCACCTTAATAATCCAATTCACTCACACAAAACTCCAGCTGTTCCCATGCAATAAAGCCTGAGAGGGGGAAATGGCTCATGGCCCTTCTGTGAACAAATGGACATCTACGTTTCTTTCCTGAAATAGCAGGCTGCATGGTAAAAACTGGATTCATTATCAGCCAAGTTGACATTTCTGCCTGTCATTATAATGAAAATTGTCTGGCAGCCCAAGAGGTTATGATGTCATCCCACTTACAGGGTCTGATTTTAAGTTTGAATGCCAGGTACCTGCCAGGCTGATCACCATTAGTGCTGTGTAACAAACGAAAAGTTAACCAAAGCCTGTTTCCAAGAATTCCACAGGAAAATATTTAGTTATATTAAGATATTATTGAGACTTTCTTTTATTTGAAATGTATGTTGCCTTTCTACTTTGAATCAGACATTGAAGTTTGGATGGGAACTGAGGGATTTCTTTTGCAAACAGAGCGGTAGACTTTACGGATTTTAGAAAAACTTGTCATTTAGCTAATAAATCTGAAAAACTGAAGCTCTCATGCTCAGCAAGGACATTTTATTAACATGAACTTTCCAAAAGTCCCAGCCCTAATGAAAATTTTCCATTCTCTTGGACAGTCTTGTGCTGAGTCTCTGCCCTGTTCCCACACACCACATTTGTGGGTTTTCAAGAAGGCATATTTAGACTACATATGCACTCACAATATACCTGATGAGGGCATTTCCATGGGTTCATTCAACACTACCATTTTGTAATCTTTCAGTGATAGGTTTGGACAGATTAAGAGTCTGCTCCTTTTTCCTCTAGTTGCACTGGTGAACTAAGATGGCACTAAGTTCCTGATACATCCATGGTTCCTGAAAGACCAAAAATCTTAATTTAGAAAGTTGTTAACAAATTCAACATCTTAAAATAGTGCTGATCCCACAGTTAGTTACCAGTGGAATAAGCAAGAATGAGAATTCTTTGCGATACTTTAGGAACCACCGAAGTGTTGAAAAAACAAATAGGTCAACATTTTACCTTCTTACAAAAATGAGCCATTTCAGCAGCTACACCGGACTCCAAGTATTTTCTCTGAGAATTATTTTTTCTATTATTTGCCTTTCATTGCCCTTCTCCTCTGTGTCTAGGTTTATGTGCTTGAATGGTCAAAGCTGAAAAGCATGGGTTCTGAAATCTGATTTTACCTGCGTTTCAGCAATGGAAATGGACTGATTTTGGCACTCATAAAATGATTTCATTGCACTCAGAGCAGTCTCACAGATTCACCGCACACATATTCCAGATTTAAGGTGCAAAGAGGCAAAGTAAACATATATCTTAATCCTGGGATAGAGATACAGTAAAATCAGTTCTTGGGTAATTATTATGGTGGTCAGTCAAAGCAATGGACGATCCATTTCAGTACAAGTTGACATTGTCTGTTTGGGCACAGAATATTTCTATTTCCAGTACCTGAGTCCTCCTTAGATTTTAACAAACACCCTTAAAGATACAGACATGCAGAGATGTAATTTTATTTTTGTAATCACCCTTCCTTTGTCTTGTCAGCACTTCTGCTACCTTCCCAGTGGGACATTTACCCAGCATGACTGATGCCATGCATTCTTACAACTTATGCATGGTCTTTCACTGAGATCAGTGAACCTACCCTCATTCACACTTGTACCACCTAGAGTCAAGCCAAAAAAGAACACAATCAGAATTCAGACTTTTGTGACACCAGAAGTGAGGCAGAAACACTCCAGACAACTGAGATGGAGGATGAATAGCAAGGAGACTAGAAAGTTTTGTGAGTAATACAGTTCTGAACACTGCCTGGAGACCAGAGAGGAAGAAGAGGACAGGGAAAAGGGAGGGAAGGAAAAAAGTGGTAGATTAATATTCAGCTTTATCCCAAACTTTGACTGGAAGGTAATAAATTCAGAATGCAGTTACTGAAATTCATACCACCTCAGTTTAAGCTATGAAGAAATTAATCCACTACAAAGTTCAAAATTGCCACCTCTTATCCAGAGGTAGTTGCTGAAAAGGTAACAGTGAACTAACAAGAGAACAAGGGATCACTGCCCCTTACAAAGCTTTATTCTCATTGCTTCAAGATTTTTCCAGCAGCACAATCAGAAGGACTCCCAAGACATGGTTGTGGTCCTGCCACACAGACACTTATTCAAGGTCTGCTTTCGTTCAAGCGCATAAAAGTTAACTATGTTATTAGATGTGGGTTGGCAGTAATACAACTGTGTTTACAAAGCATTCAGAGGTAATGTGGGAGGTGGGATGATGAACTTGATGAGATTCAGAACAGGAGGACATCCAGCCTAGGGGTTTGGACACTCCAAACTGATGTGTTACTCTTGTAATTACACCATGTAAACAGATGGGAACATATAAATTGAGTTCTCAGGAAAAACAAATGAACAAACAAACAAATAATGCTAGCTTAACCACAAAAACAGTAAACTAAAGATTTTTTTTTTTTCCCGAAATAAGAGTCTCCTCTTCCTGGAAACTCTTTATTTGCTACAGAGGAAAAAAGTCTCATTTAAGGCTTCAGAATTTTCCAGAATCATTGTGGGATTTATCCAAGATCAGCATATAAGTGTCAGGGTACTCCAGAGAAAAATGCTCTTAGCAATATTTTAGGATAGAATTAATAGCATAGACCACTGGATAAAAATGAAATTTCCAGCCTTTTTATGAGTCAGACAAGAAGTTCTGATGTGATCTAGCATCCAGTAATCCAATTTTTTTCATAAAGAAGGAGGGATACAGAGTTGAGTAGGCAAAAGCAGGATCCTGGAATAAGTAACTGATTTTTTCTTGTATAAGAATGTCTGCATTCAGATTTCTTGTCTTTTCATTTATTTGCCATCAAATGGCATGTACAGGACAGCCAGGGGATCAGGTCCAACCAGCATGGATTTATGAAAGATAGGTCCTGCTTGATTAACTTGATTTCCTTCTATGACAGAGTGACACACCCAGTGGATGAGTGAAAGGCTATGGATGTTGTCTGTCTGGACTTTAGTAAAGCCTTTGACATTGTCTCCCACAGCATTCTCCTGGAGAAACTGGCTGCTCAGGGCTGGGGTGGGTGTACTCTTCTACTGAGTGAAACCTGGATGAATGGACAGGTCCAAAGAGTGGTGGTGTATGGACATAAATCCAGACGGCAGCTGCACACTAGCGGTTTCCTCAGGGATCAGTTTTTGAGGCCAGTCCTGCTTAGTGTCTTTATCCATGATCTGAACAAGGGCTATTGAGTGCATCCTCAGTCAGTCTGCAGTTAACACCAAGCTGGACAGGAGTACCAATCTCCTGGAAGGTAGGAAGACTGTACAGAGGGATCTGAACAAGCTGTATCAAGGCCAGCTGTGTGAGGTTCAACAAAGAAAAGTGATAGGTCCTGCTTTTGGGACAAAAAACCCCTCATGCAGTACCATGGTCTGGGGCAGACTGGTTGGAAAATGACCCAGCAGAAAAGGACCTGGGGGTGATGGTTGACAGCCACTGAGCATGAGCTAGCAGCGTGCCCAGGGGGCCAAGAAGGCCAAGAGCATCCTGGCCTGTATCAGCAATAGTGGGGCCAGCAGGACTAGGGCAGTGATCGTCACTCTGTACTTGGCAATGGTGAGGCCATACCTTGAATCCTGTGTCCAGTTTTGGGGCCCTCATGACAGGAAAGGCATTGAGGTGCTGGGAGCATGTCCAGAGAAAGGCAACAAAACTGGTGAAGGGTCTGGAGCATGAGCCAAATGAGGAGTGGTTGCAGGAAATGGGGTTGTTTAGCCTGGAGAAAAGGAAGCTCAGAGGAGACCTTATCACTCTCAACAACTTCCTGAAAGGAGGCTGCAATGAGGTGGGGGCCAGTCTCTTCTCCCAGCTGACAAGAGACAGGACAAGAGAAAATGTCCTCAAATTGCACCAGGGAAGGTTTAGATTTGGTATAAGGAAAAATTTCTTCACAGAACATGTTGTCAAGCATTGAAACAGGCTGCCCAGGGAAGTCGTGAGTCACCATCCCTGGAAGTACTATAAAGATGTGTAGATGTGGTGCTCAGGGACGTGATTTAGTGGTGGACTTCACAGTGCTGAATTAACAGCTGCATTCAACAATCTAAAAGGTCTACAATTCTATGATTTTCTTTCCTTTAGTAACATTTGGACAATTCAACACCTACAGGACAACCTATTCATATTTTTTCAATATTTTCAAATGGAAAACACATATTTCGTATCATATTTCATATCAATCCCTGTTTGTGGGAAAACCATCCTTTCCTCACTTACTTGTTAGTAGAATTTTCAAAGACAAATTTGTCCCCAGCATAAACAGAGACAGCACCTATTGAGCTCTGCCTGGCTGTTTCATTTCACCCACATAACTGTGGTTTCATGCAAATCTGGCTATTTCTGCCTCAGATCAGTCTCTAATATAGGAATCCCTGAAAGAAGAGACATTTCAGTGCTAAGAAGAACATGTTTTGACTTTTTTACCTTCAGTTACTCAGTAGCTGCTAAACTTTTACAACTTAAATACTACTTAAGGTACACAAAAATAAGAAAGAAATAGAGCATCAGGAGCCAATGGCAAGAAACATGAAGGCAAATACAAAGCAAATCCCAAGAAACCAGAAATCCATTAAAAAGTACTTTCAGTGGATCACAGAATTGTTTCCAATGTTGATCCATCTTCTGGGATCCTAATATTTCAGTATTTCAGTATCCAGGAGGAATGAACATCAGAGCTTTTCACTGTAACACACACACATTTTTGATAGCCTATTTGGACACTCATTTTTAAAAAACCAATGTCCTCTCATTTTAACCAAATACTGTTTTGTACCCTCCTATGTGCTTTATTTATTAAATGGATAATTTATTTTTAATAAGTTTCCTGCTGGCACGGGGACTAACGACATGAAGTATCACTGAAACAAAGAACACAGGTGGGGTTTTTCATGTGTCTGTATGCAATTTAGAAAATATTTTCAGAATCTCAGCCTTTTGGTCTCCAATTAGCACATACAACACCAGTATTATCTCCATTAAGACTGAAAGGTCTAGTTTGATGGTGAAACTAGATTTTCAAAACAGTATTTTTCTACAACCAAAGCAGTCATATGCCCGCTTGTGTGAGCAGATGGAAAGCACATCTGTTTTAGTTCCATCAAAAACCTTATTTTAAAGCAATTAAATATTCCTGCAAAGTATGTGTGATACAAGCAGTGGAGTTACATGAAAGTGCACCAAAAGTGGGGGTTAAAACAAGTGATTAATCAACAAACTGACTACATCCATTCCTGAAACTGAGAGATATAAAAGAAGGAAATCATTATTACAGAAAATAAACTTTTTTAATTATCTCCATCACAAAAAATATAGCTTTGTTATAAATAAATATATCTATACACACTTGAATAAATCAGTATAAACTTATACATTTCTTACAGCCTAAGTCTTGCAACTTCACATGTAAAAAACCAAGCCTCAGTACCAAGCCAGAGTATCATAAAATTCCAGTCTTCATTGAGGACCCAGACAGCCACAGTTCTCATTTATTTTTTCCTAAGAGTATCAGTTATTCTCCACATGCATGAAGTGCTCAGAATCTGGTCCTGATAGAGGGCAATTCTTGTGATTATATACTTTTTATAGAACAGAAGTGCTGTCATGTAGCAAATAAATCAACTACGTGAATTTGAGGATGGGAGGTGAAATTTTATTCTCTGTGACACTGAGTGTTCAGAAAGTATCTAATGATACTGCCCAAGAGATAGACAAGCTAGAAAGAGAGACTCATGAAAGCAGGTAAAATCTTGGACCCTTAGTTTTTCATTGAGTCTAGCTTTTCAATGAACACTATGCAGCATCAAGGATGAGCAATTCTTATTCTCTTATTCTTATTGCAACCTTTATCCCTAAGACTGAAGAGGAATTTAGACAAGTTTTCAGTATATTTAGTGGAGCACAATGGACCTCTTGAGGTAATTAATAACATCACAAGAAATCCTTGTAAAAACAGGCTTGCTTCTCATGCTTAATTCACTTTTCCCTCAGTACACTTCTGCAAAGAGTACGCTGAGCATTAAATGAGTTTCTGATCACCCAGGGCAAGGTCAGTGAGACTGTCACTGCTGTCCCAAGCAGAATAATAGAGCTATCAATAACAGTTAGATCAAGGTTAATAAGTGGAAGATAATGAGGGGGAATGGGAGGTCACATTGAAACACACTGCAAACTCCTTGTTTCACAACGATGTTCTCCAGCAGGGCTGGCTTTTATTTCCACCTTGTCCATAGAAAGAATCTATTTTTTACTATGCATTTAAACTGATTCAGTCTTCATCAGATGTTCATTTTCCTGTGAGCTTCAGACAAATAAGGTCCAAATCTTGCTGCATAATTGAGTTCCTGCAGTTCAGAAAAACATCAAAATGAGACCAGAACAGAGTGAATCACAGAAACATTAGGGTTGGAAGGGACCTCTATAGATCTAGTCCAACCCTCCCTGCCAGAGCACAATCACCTGGAGCAGGTTACACAGGAATGCATCCAGGTGGGTTTTGAATGTCTCCAGACAGGGAGACTCCACAACCTCCCTGGGCAGCCTGTTCCAGTGCTCTGCCACGCTCTTGACACCTGCCTTTGAATATAGATATAGATTGCTTTGTCACAAGTTCCACTGGTTAAGAGCAATGAGATAAAAATATCTTCTTTTTTTTTTTCCTTCAGTGCATTGCACAAAGGCACTTATTTCATTCTTACAGCTCTGCAAAGCCTGAGATTCAAGAGGTCTAGTTTGTCTGGTAGAGCCCACTAGATAAGGTCATGGCAGAGGTATCACCCTATGGTACCTACATTTATTTAGCCCACTGCCTATCACTTCTGTTTTTTTCTCCCTGAATACACAGTTGAATAAAACATCAGATTTAGATTGTGCTTAACCTCTATATGTTCTCCAAAATGCTGGACAACAAAAGTGGAAGAAATAGAAAAAGAAATAAGTGGAAGAAGTAAGTAAAAGAAATAAGTGGAAGAAGGAAGTGGAAGAAATAAGTAAATTCCTGAGTCTAAAGCTCATGAGCCTGGAATATTTTCACTTTTTCAGAGCTCAGCAGCCCGATATGTGCAAAAGAAGCATAACCATACCACCACCTTGCAATCACCAACACTCAAGGAATATATGTTCTGCTCTGTGAGAGTACAGGTCTGTACATGAGCCAAATGTTCCACCCTTCCGTTCTGATCCAGTCCCTGGGTGTTGCCAGAAAGACCACTAGTTGCAACCAGAGCTGTAACTAGAATTTCTAGATGGGCTGAAATGTTACAATATGCTACTTGTATGTGGTTGCATGAAAACTTCCTGGAAAACATTTCTTTTCCTTTAGCTTCTGAATGTTGAAATGGTTTATCTAACAAAAGCCACTGGGCTGAATTGAAAAAAACGTTAATGGATTAATTGAATCCACGTAGCAATTTACCCACGGAATTTCTGTGGACTCTGCCAAAAGCCATTTTGTGATAAAATGTGTGGTTTGCCCTGTACCAACCAATATGTGGTAATTAAGACTGCTGACTGAGTAGTAGCTCCACTTAATGAGTGTGAAATTCCACACAATAGGTTGCATTAACACAAACCCCTGTCAAAGCCTGCAATACTCTGTAGAGACAACTGTCTCCCAACTTGCCAGACAGATCCAGACAACTTCCTTTCCTGTCTGACTGGATGATGAGGGAGGCAAAAGCATTATAAGGCTATAAGATATGTCACAGTAAGGAACAACTGAGAATTGTTATGGTGGACATTCCAATCTCTAGTTACAGAGACTGACTTTTCAAACTCTACACATCTTTTCATCAAGGTTTGGACCTAAAACAAACAAACAAACAAACAAATAAATAAATAAATAAATAAATGGCATCTATTAAATCCACCAGCACTTAATAATAATGTGCTTTAGTACCAGCACAGCATAACTGGACAGTATTCAAAAGCATATCCACCTGCTGTTCCCTAGTTTAGTTTTATGATGCTGTCTGGTGCAGCAAACTGTGCCTCTTCATTCTAAACAGTGTGGTTATGCTGAGGTATGGAATTATTGCTGAGGTTGAATCAGAGAGATACAAATGGAAATGGCTTCAGTATAGAGATGCATGTTGTAAAGATGCTGAATGAAACAAATTGTTACAAAGCTGTTTTTCACCTCGAGAATAAAAGAGGCTTATGAAAAATGGTCCACTGTATCTCCTCTCGGTACTTTAAGACTCATGTGAATTAAGATTTTACCATATTTGACTGCCAGTGAGCAATTTTAATATCTTACATGTCACCATACACAGCAGTTTCAGCTAAACAGGCTGGGACAAGGGCTTCTATGCCCAACACCTCTTCATGACCACTTCTTTTATTCTATCAGTGTCACTGTGAGCATCAGGATTATCTAAGAGCTGCTCTTTGGATTCTTGTTCATCTGATCACAATTTATTCAAAGAGAATATTAAAACTACACCAAAAAGTTATTTAGGTAGGTCAGTCTCAGTGCTGCACTGTTGTGTTTACTCCTCATTACTGCATTAGCAGTGAGCTCCCACAGACACGTATCCTGAGATTAGCTCAGTTGGTTAGAGCATGGTGCTAATAACACCAAGGTTGTACATTTGACCTCTATATGGGCCATTCACTTAAGAGTTTGACTCAATAACCCTTGTGGGTCACTTTCAATCGAGAGTATTCTGTGAAATCTGTGGGGTATAACCTGCATGCTAGTTAATGCAGAGGCAATATTGGACCAGAAATAAAAAAAAAAAAAACAAGGTTGGCAGTTGATTTATTAGTGGAAAGGAGGAACAAGACCAAAGACATTGCTTAATAGAAAGAAAATGGCACTCCCTTCCCCTTACACATGCATATTCATGTATAAATCCACAGCTAATGTGCTGCTGCTCTTTGCATAAGTGCAAATCAGCAGTATCATCGAGGAAGTGTTTTAATCAATGTGGGGACAATTTAGTTCCTTTAGAACTATATGTAGTTTAGGTAAACATATATTTCCTGATATGGATTCAACCCTACCTAAATCTATTTGATGAAGATAATTCTCCCCACATGAATATTTTCCAGTGAACTTTTCTGATTCTCTCACATCCGAATAAGTGTTCATGCCACATGCCCAACCCTCCAACTAAAAGCTTACTCTCTTCTGCTTTCATACTATGTGGCATTACATCCTGGTTTCTTTGGCAGATAAGGATACAAGGTTAGAAGCACCAGCTGCATTTTTCAGGATCTATCTTTGGTAAAATTTCCATACTGAGGAAAGATATAGCTAGGCTGCTAACTCTCAATAGCTCTCAAACTAAAATAATAGGTATTCCAAAACTAAACAAATCAGGGAGAGAATTCTATGTTATAACACAATCAGGTTGCAATGCAACTGTCAACAAAAATTCATATCTAAATCTGCATAGACCTGACAACTAATTGGTACACTGCTGAGCAGTCTTTTCAAAAGAGAGACTATAAAGCTGCTTCAGACCTGGGTGTCTTCTTCTTGATGACACAGTATCATGTAACACAGGAGAGGAGACTTCATATATCTATTCTCAGAAGATTTGAAGTCTAGAACAGATGTGAAAAGCACATTGGACAGTCCATTTTCAACAGGTAACTTGATAGACTTAATTTGTTGCCAGTATGATATGTTTTATACAGGTATTGCTGGTTTTGGGGGTTTTTTTAGGGAGAAGGAAAGAATTGAAGTTTTAAAGTTTTACTTACTGGATAAAGGAATTTCTCATAAAGGCATAATGTGGTATGTGGGCTCACATTGCATCTCCTACTTTCTTGAAAACATATTCTAACTATGTTGCATCACCTTTTTTTTTTTTTCATGATACACTTGCAATTTAAAAGTCGCAAGACTACTAATAGAGAGCATATAAGCAGATGCTTACACATATAGTCAAACACACAGAGACCAAAAGGTACTCCTACACTGAATATCATGGGGGCTTTTTTAACAGTCTGGTATTTTAGCATTGCCAGAGGATTATAACATCCCCACTCTGATGCCAGGCAGCTCAGGGATTCTCTTTTACTCCCTGAAAAGGTTACTCTGCAATATGCTTCTCTTCTATTTCACTGTGAAAGTGGATTTCCCTCAAAAAACCTTTCCCAAACATGTGCTCCCTTGCCTCAGTTTGCACAGTTCCAGGACTGCATCATCTTCGGCCTTACACCAGGCTTATTCAGGCGATCAGTGGACTTTTCAAACAGGCATCTCTTTCCTCTTTACCACACTAGACTGGATGAATTAGAATGACAGCTTGCCTGCCCCCAGGGAAATTAAACTGTCGATCCTAATCCTGTCGAGCTGTAAGAGGGCACTTCTCCACCAGCTCTCTCCGTGATGCTGTCTACACAGTTGGAATCTCTTCTCAGAAGAGAAAGAAGAGCAATCAATAATGTCTCTGAAGAAGATGCCGTCACCAGCACGGTAGCACTTAGCCACTGCAGTGAACCACACGCTTCTGATTAAGATGCCCAGGCAGGGGTCGATTGATTTGTCTGTCTGCACAGCACACTAGCCACAAGTCAAACTCAGCAACTTCCCTGCCCTGTCGTCCTCTACCTTCCTCATGTTCTCCTCCACTTCAGAAAGGATGGAGCGTACTGGTGAACAGAGTGCTTAAAACCACAGATTGGCAGGAGAAATGCTGATAGCTGATCTCACACTGAACTCAGTAACTGAAGCAATGAAATGCATGGCTACAACTCCTGGAGACACATAAGGAAGAGATAAAAATGGCCTGTTAGATTACACTTAGCCCATCTCCCTGGAGACTAGTAAAAAACAGTGTGTTCTTTAAAGTGACTTGAGCAATTCCTCAGGAGACTATTGCAGACCCTAGCAGGCTCCACTGTTCGTAACAACATGGGGTGTATTTTGTCTCTTTTGCTTGGGCTGACTACTGCTGCCACCACCAATTAGGAAAATTTAAGGATATAGGAGCAGTAATTTTGGAGCAGTAGTCAATACAAGATTGATTTCCTCCCATCAATCACTCATAGGAACAGCAAACTTGACCCTTGACAGCTGTCTTCACATCACAGCACAGCAGTTTCATTTTTTTCTCCCTCACCCTCTTTTCCTTACAACAGAAACAGTTTAGCCACACCTTTGTCTCAACACATCATCCTTCTGGGAGACAAAACTGTTTTACTGGCATGCTGAGAAGTGATAGAGCATCCTTGCCTCTTAACTTCTTCAAATCTGATCACATCTTACAGACAGCAAAAAGAAATCATAGTACTTCACTGTAATCACTTCTATGCTATAAGCAGTTTGTCCCCATGCAAACATCCACTGCATCACTTAAAACTAACCAAAGTTCTCAGAAAAGTGCTTAAGCAAAACCTAGGTTACAAGTGTCTGGTCTGTTGTTCTTTCTGTTCCTTGACAGCTCAGTATGTGTGTTTCCAAATCTTTCTCCAATATACCCTTCAGATGCAGTTTCAGATACAAGTTATTATTAGCCATATTTTTGGCATTACACTTTTGCATTGATTTGCATCTTTCAGAGACTATATCTGATTCCTTCCTACTCCACCTGTCAGATTCTTTTCCTTTATACAGCATAACTCTGTGCATGTTTCCACATGCATGGCAGTGACACAGACATCTATGGAAGTGATGGCATCCCTGGAGGCTCCTTTCAAATCATCCTGCCATCTCATATTTAATAAATGTCTTGGTGCTTTACGTGCCTATCAAATCTTGTTCTTCTAGTTTAAGAGAACTGAAAGTGATCAACATAGCCTACATACCACCTCTTCTTTTTTCTTCAACTTCAGTTTTTCCTTACTTGCCTTAGTGGTATCTTTAAAAATACAGAGGTATAGGCTTTCTGACTGTTAGTATCTGAACTTGTTTAAATTCTCTGTGTTGGCAGTTCTTGCAGATTTCAATAAAAGGCTGATTTATTCTACTTTTTATATCAGCAATGTCTGTCTCATGTAAAACCAAGTTAGTGTAGCAATTTGCTTGACACTATCTCTTTCCAATTTAGTACATTACTGTTCATTATTACCCCTTCTGTTCTCTGCTCCTTCAACCACACTTCAATCCATAGTTCCATAGCCCTCTGCTCATACATAGAGCTAATTCATATTTGAAATAGACTTCTTTAGCAATTAGGGAAAACAAAAAGGAAAATAATGCCACTGATTTCTGTAAGCCATAATATGAACTAAATCCAGAGGCAAGGGTACATCTCTACACCAATAATATTGGAATATTAAAAAATAGTCTATAATTATACCCTTGGGAGCTGTCCCATATCTCAACCACCAGGTGGCAATTTTATCCCATTATATGTTCCATTAAGTAGGCAATGGCCTAAATGGTGTGAAAAGATGAATGTGTTTTCAGTTGACTTAAGTCTGTAGAAGGACAGGCAGGAAAAACGGCTTTTAATCGTAGAGGAGAGCTGATGTCTTCACATAAGTGGAATAGTTTTCCTTCTTTAACTTTATTTGTGGGTAATCTAGTGTTCCCCCATAGTCAGAGAAAAACCCTAGCTTCTCACCTGGGAACTAGCATTATGTAAAACTTGGCAATCAAAACAGAAGTCCTGACCTCACTGAAGTTATAAGGAAATTATCTCTCCTTCAATAGGGGTTTTGATCAAGAGGACATGAACAGAAAATAACTCTCAAGAAAGTAAACTAAGTCCTTCATCAGCCCCTTCTCAAATGAAACTAAAACCTCACTTTTTTGTATTACTTGGGTTTTAAAATTATGACATATTACATGGTATTTCCCAGCCCTCAATTTTTTCTTTGCAAACACCATACTCTCTGAAGTCTCTCTTCAACTCCAGTGATGTTTGTCTTCATCTTTCTTCCTCAGTAGATCTCCTAGGTCTGGGGCTGAGTAAGAAAGAGAATGTATGTCCTTTGCAAGGCATATCAAGGAGTGGATTCCTTCCTCTGAATTACTCATAATTGATCTTTTCACACAGCATAACAAAGTAACTAATGACATCCACTGCAGCAGTCAACTGTTCTGTACTTCAACATCTCATAAACAGCTCCCCTTTGTGCCCATTTCCAAAAACTAAAGAACATTACAAACCCAGAGACAATTTTAACTTTGTTCTGAATTCTCTAGTGTCAGTGAGTTAAGTTGCTCAAAATTACTAATGAGCTATGTTTCCTATTTTGTTTTTAAAGCATAGTGCTTATCAATCTACCTCTGATTTTTGAGTGTTTTGTATTCAGAACTATATGGCTTTGATATCAAAAAGAGAGATGAGTCATGTTTTATATACATCTATATACAAAGTTCTGCTTTGTATATAAAATATACAGACATTTTAAATCATTGATACTTGAGTTAAAGCCTCTATGTGATCTGACTGTGTTCAGCTACCAGTTTTAAATTCTCCAACAGCCTTGAAAGGAATAATTAATATACCTATTTCATATCAGTATTGAAGTTTTGGTAAAAATACCCCACACCTACAGATGAAAGGGTGTAAAATAACTTGCTTCTTTTCAAATCTTTTTTTTTCTAACAGGAAAAAGAATATATTGATGTGATGAGGCTATTTTCAAACCTTCAGCAATTACGGATGATTCATGCTGCACTTCCTGAAGTGCTCCTGATCAAGTTTGTCAAGCAGAAAAGTTGTCTCGGAAGCTGTGTTCTGGTAGTGATTACACGTTTTCCACTGATGTTGAAATAGTCAATATTTTGGAGGTAGCAAGTTGTGAGGTTTATGTATTTCCCTTTGATGCAGTTATGACTTGAGGATTCAGTTCTTCCTATGAACAAACCAACACTGTAGAAAACTAGCTTGGGGGAAAATCTCTTATTCCCTTATATCTCTCCCATATTTGAAGTCTGAAGCCATTGTGTATGACAAGCACCTGGGAGCCAAAAAGGGAAGTATTCTTCCTACTCCATCATCACAGAAATACTGTCACATCAGAACAGACTAGTTTCATTTTGCTTTGGTAAGTTGATCAACAAGCGTAACCTTTGTTTGAATCCTCTAGGACTTTAACAAAATGAGTGCTATGCTGACAGCAGAAAGACCTTGTAAATGTACTTCTCCAGTGGGGCTATCGCACAGCACAGACTAAGCATGTTCTTCCTTAGGAGAAACCAAACAGACTGAGAAGAATACTTGTCACGTCAAGACAACTGTACCTTTTTTGAAACGTAAACTTAGGATGATTAAACCTGTATTGGGTTTATGTGGCAAGGTTTGGGTAGTAGGGAGTCTGTGAGAAGCCCCTAGAAACTGCCCCAACGTTGGACAGAGTTGGGACATATGGTGGTTTTAGTTTTGTCTCTGTTTCTCACTATCCCACCCCATTCTTAACTGGCAATAAAATAAATTAAT
Source organism: Sclerurus mexicanus (assembly GCA_013396755.1). NCBI lineage: Eukaryota > Metazoa > Chordata > Aves > Passeriformes > Furnariidae > Sclerurus > Sclerurus mexicanus. The sequence goes on from VWZF01000688.1 coordinate 195,615, forward strand.
CTTCCCCAAGTGTTTTCCAGACAGCAGAATGTCAGCTTGAATTATCATTTCAGAAGCTCCATCACCTCTGTCAGAAGGCCCACATAGAGGTTGTTGCTCAGGTACAGCCATGACATCCTGGTGACTCAATTCTTGACTAGCCTACTTGTAAAGACGCCTTCACTTGACATGCAGCAGCTCCCTGAACGACAAGCACCATCATGGCTCTAGAAAGGCATGATTTAGTGGTGAACATGGTGAACTACTGGGGACATGGTTTAGTGGTGAACATGATGATGCTGGTTAACAGTTAAACTCAATGGTCTTAGAGGTCTTTTCCAACCTTAATGATTCTATGATTCAGCTGTACAGAAGTGCATATGCAGCTGGGTCTCCTGTCCAGTAAATAAAAGGAAAATCAAAGCATGTTCACTATTTGGGAGGAGTTTGCCAAAGGCTATATTGCATTTGTCTTTTCTCCTGATCAGATGTGCACTATTCACTTATTAATATAGGAAATCTTAAAACAGAACCAAACTTTTCAAGAACTTAGTCAATCTCTGCTTAATGGTGCTGTGTATGAATTTTTTGGCATTTGTATAGAGAAGAAAATACTTTTTTAACTACATATGACAATGGACTCCCACCCTCCAGACTTCACAGACAAATTCAAATGCATAAGCCCTGATTTCAAAATGGTTTTGATTTGTAGTGGCATCCTGCTTTTTCCCCAACCTCATTCTCAGTATTCTATTTTACAGAAAGGCTCTGAAATGCTTCCACAGGGATACCCTGAGAAATACAGAGTATTTCAGTCTAAAGTTCAAAAATGTCTATTTTGTGGAGTAATTGCTCTACATTTTTGAAAATGAAAGGGTTGTCTTCAGAACACATTTTGAAAGCATATTCTAATCATTTAGTATGGAAAAAAAAGTAATGGTGATGCCACTTATAAATATAATAATATAATAAATAAATAATAAATAAAAATAATAATAATAATAAATAATAATAATAAATAAAAATATATTACAGATGTAGACAATTTACCTGTGCTAAATACACATATTATATACATTTCCTATGCTATACATACACTCTAGGCTAAAGAGAGTTTTTAACAGTCTTGGTTGTTTTAAAGCCTGTTTCAACAAATCCACTCATGCCTCTGCAATTACCACATTCTTTAAAAAAACACATTGCTGCAGTCTTGTGTTATTTTTAGACACTTTCAGATATCCTCTGCAACAACAGGGAACATGCTAAGAAAATATGGAAAGATTTATATAAACGCCAAAATAATTATATTTTTTTTTAAAAAAAGACAGTTATATTTAACAATGTCCACCTTTTAGTTGTTATATTTGAGAATTTTAGTATGCAGTTGACATTTCAGGTGTATTCTCAGTATTATTTGCATGTAGCAGAAGATGAGCTCTTCAGTCAGACCACTGCTTTCACACAAATATTCCCACGCTTCATAAAAGTATCCTCAGCCTTAGGCAGGTCTTAATAAGACAGACTAGATTCTGGAAGTCACAACAAACTAGATTTTGTTTTTTATAACCATTAACAAGAGTGCCCTTCATTATCCAGAGACTAAATGTGTCTGCTGATGCATATTCCTGAAAAGACATTTCTGCCTAAAATGTGTTTCATACAGTACAAGGCTTTCTGACTTACAGGGTAGGTACTAAATTTGTTATGGATGTCTATTTTCTGCTTGTTTTAGATGAAAAGTATTGACTTTCCCTTTATCCACATCATCCTGCTTCAAATGTCAGACACTTCCGAAGCATAAAGAAGCAAGTCATATCTTTCTCAAATTCATTTAAATGTAGTCTTTAGAAAACAGTCTTCAACAACCCAGCCAAGACCTGCACTGCTGCAGTTCATATGTTCTCCCCCTTTACTAGAAAAGTCCCTTATTTTCTTGCTTGTCATTGAACACCAGATTTGATTTAGACTGTGCACCCATTTTACTGTCTCAGGTTAAAACAGAGAAGCAGAAAATACAGGAAATTTAGTAACAGTCTAATTTACACCCCTTGCCCAAAAGTTTCACTGCCATTGCTCCTTTTAAGAGAAAGCTTTCTATTCCTCAGACATCTAATGAGGTTTCTACCCATTTTTAGGGACTCCCTATTTTGAGTCGCATCCAAAGAACATTTTCTGTTAAGATGTGACAAGTTATTTCTGAAGTAGTTGCTATTCAGCAGTGTGACAGCAAAGTGAATGTTGCTTTCTGTGTTGGGGGGAAAAGACTAGATGAGTTTCTTTAGAAGGGGTTTCTTTCTCTTCACACAGCTGGACATGTTTTCCTTCAGTAGACACAGGCTTTAAAACAGTCTGCTCTTACATCTTAATTTCATACCCAGCAGTAGCTCTTTTCAATATATAAACCACTAGCCAGCCTGACAAAAGAACTCGACTCTTAATCTAAAAGCTTCTGGTATAAGAACATCTAAATCCATCAGCAATTAGCCACAATATTTTTGGGAACATCTTCAAAATTTTCTAGAAATAGTTAAATGCTACCAGTGTATATGAGTTTCCTTACAGCTGTTACTTGCCTGTTACCCCAGGAGGTTTTTAAAAAAAATCTATATTTTGTGTTTAAATTAATGGTAAATATTTCTTCCTTATTTTTTTCTCCTTGGGACTATGTTCTGGACTACCCAACTACTATTCAATTGCCTATGATTTAGATTTTCCCAGTTTCATAACTTTCACAAGCAGCCCACAACAATCTACAATAACTCATTTATTTCATGACTGGAAAACATCTGGCTAATCAAAACAAAAGATAAGACCTCTACAGTACTAATAAAAGGATATTTATAAAGCAAGTCTTTATACAGAATTGCCAACTATTATAAGTCTATTCTGCTTTTGCACCTAACAATGTTCCCTTGGCATTATTCAGTACTTTTTCCATAGAATAACTTTTACCAAAGTTGCTGGTCCCTGTAAATTTTCAGGAAAAGGGGTATTTACATTGTGTATAAATTTCCAAAATCCATCAGACTCCAATTTGTCTTTTTGGGCTTAAGCCTGTAACATGAATACCACCAAGCTGATGACTTTTCTGAAAATGTTTTTGTTTCTATTGCCTGGTAGTGCTCTTCCTAACAACTGGCACCTGTAGTGGCTCTCTAGCTTTTTTTAAGGTTGTTTCCCTTAAGAGCTGAACCATAATCTGAGACTGAATTGTTCAAAACTGCAAAAATTGATTTTTCCTGACTCAGAATAAGTTCTTTGCTTTATATACACACCTTTCTGCCTGACATTTACTCATACTTTTTCAGTCCTGCTGACATACACAGCATGATGTGTTGATTTTCTGAGATCTCATTTATGAGTTCCTTTAAATAATCACCCATTGGATGGTTCAAGTCTCCATTATGATTCATGAACATCGCATCACCTGTCAAGGTACTGGCAATGATCTTCCATTTCTATAAAAAAGTGCTAAGTGATTGTAAACAGGGTGAAATGGGCTATGAAAATGTTTTCATTACTAGTGTGTAACTGTCTTTGGCACGCTTCAAAGGCAGGCAAACTATTTCATCACATCTACAATTGTATAATGAACCCTGGTAATTACTGGGAGGGAGAACATTTACTGGAGTCAATGACAGTCCTAAAAAATAAGAAAATACTTATTCTTTGGAAACTTTTACTATATGAAGAATTTTAGAACAATTTTGTATTCTGGCATTTAGGGCTCAGTGCTTAAACTGTATGATTAAATTCATCTACCATTCTGGCCATGCAAGTGGAAAGAGAAGCCACATATGTTAATGCTGTCAATTCTCAAAATAACTGAGGGAAGAAAATGTGTCGTCAAAGTTTTGGGTTAATAATCCCTTCTTTTGCTTACAGAAAGGAATGGAGTATCAAAGAAAAAAAAAAAGAGGAATAGGTGTCATAATCAGTGTTAATTTGTAGCACAAAAGGATATTACTACATTTTGCAGCTAGTATGTAACTGGGCACTAAGGGTTGTGACAGCCAAATCTTTTTTAGAGAAATCCCTAATTCCCCACTTCATGATGTTCTGCTTGTGCTCCCAGCAGGTTCTACTGGCACCTGGCACAATCTCATCTTTTAAGGTAATTGGCCTTTTTCTGTGTCTTGTAATAAAGAGGGTATGGGTTTCCTGTCTATTTAATAATCTAAAAAAGACTTACTGTCAGTTCCCCAGTCTGAAACTCATAAGATATCTTAGCTTTTTTGTCTGCATTGCACAGTAGCCACTGAATAGATGGAGATGAATACCTGTCCTTTCTGCTTTGAGGAGGATATACTGTGATGCTCTAAAACATTAAGATGTAAATAGCTGTGAAGATAGATGCCTGGGTCATGTACTGAAAAAGATTATGGTGACACCTTAACAATATAAATTTCCAGTCCCTTCTTTTTACAAAGTACTTATATACTAAAAAGCCTACTTCTTATTTAAGTCAAAAGTTTCATTTCCAACACATTCAAAATATTCCACTTTTTCTTCCCAGCACATAGATGTCAACTCTATAGCACTTCAGATTCTTTCCAAGCACACTGGTATGTTCCACATGCCTCAGACTAGGTAAAGAACAGCAGATCCATGAAGATCTTCCTAAAGTCCAAAATGTGTTGACTGTCTTCTGCAAACAAGAATATTCCTTTCTACTGAAATGCATCCAAGAATCCAACCCCATGAGCTATCAGTGCTCATAACACTTCCTTTCACAGGTATGACTGCTTGTTCCATAAGAAAAATGACAAAACTTTTAATTTGGTTATCAGACACTTAAACTCCACATGTCACCTAAACAAACTACAGCCAGGGCTTGCTTGAAGCAGTTCTTGGTGCTTTTTCAAAGAGACGGCACTCAACCCTGCACATGGAGTTACAGCTACACATTTTGGTGTGTCTGGCATGACTTTTGAGATCATTTCATTCCAAACAATTTTTTAACATCTGGACCACTACAATTAAGGCTATCAGGAAGGTAACTGAAATAAATCTTGAAGTATAAAAATATTCCCCTTTTACAGAACTACTGTATTATTGGGCTGATTGCTGTTGGTTTTTTTGGTGTTTTTTTTTTCTGGCTACTCCAGTGTCTCCTGCAGCTCTTTTGCTGCTGCTGCTATTTCTGTATCCATTGGGACCCCAATAGTAAGGCACAGGACAGCACAGAAAGCACAGGTCACTAAAAATATTACTTGCATCTGTTACATGCTGCCTCCTTTTTGTGGATGAACATGTTAGAGGGGATGAGATTTACATCTATGCAACCTCAACTGGAATGGCCTGATGTGTCAGAGGAGGCTTAGGATAGATATTAGAAAGAGATTCTTCACCCAGAGCACTAGGACAGGCTCCTCAGGGAAGTGGTCACAGCACCCAGACTGACAGAGTTCAAGAGGCATTTGGACAATACTCTCAGGCACATGGTGTGACTCTTGGGGATGGTCCTGTGCAGGGCTAAGAGCTGAATTCCATGATTCTTGTGGGTTCCTTCCAACCTAGCAAATTCTATGATTCTGTGAACTACAAACAGAGGTGATTTCAGATTGAGATGAATTCCTTTATTCTTTTAAAGCACTTACTGATCAAGTTAAGAAATCCATGTCAGAAAATCCCCTTTAATTTCTTTTAAATGAAAAGGTCATTCAAAATTTCAAATAGTAAGTATCACTGTAGAAAATAACCTTCTAATTATTCATTATGTCTAGGTCTTCAGAAAGCAGTTGGGTCAGTACATGCCCCACACTGACAAAATCACAGAATATAAAATCATAGACTATACTGAGTTGGAAGGGACCCATCAAGATCATTAAGTCCAACTCCTGGCTCTACACCCCAAGAATCATATCATGTGCCTGAAAATATTGTCCAAATGCTTCTTGAACTCAGACGGACTTGGTGCTGTGACCACTTCCCTGGGAAGCCTGTTCCAGTGCCCAACCACCTTCTGGAAGGAAAACCTTTTCTAATATCTAACCTAAACCTCCTCTAACTCAGCTTCATGCCATTTCCTCAGTGCTGTCACTAGTCATGAGAGTGACAACATTGGTACCTGCCCCTCCACTTCCCCTTACATGAATGCTGAAGACTATAATGAGGTCTTCCCTGTCCTCTTCTCCAGGCTGAACAGACCAAGTAGTCTCAGACACCCCTCAGACCCTTCACCATCCTTACATCCCTCCTTTGGATGCTCTAATAGCTTAATGTCTTTTTCAAACTGTTATGCGCAAAACTGCCCACAATATTCAAGGTGAGGCTGCCTCAGTGCAGAGAAGAGTGGGACAATCCCCTCCCTCAACCGGCAGGTGATGCTTTGCCTGATGCCCCCCAAGACAGGGTTGGCCCTCCTGGCTGCCAGGGCACTGCTGACTCATATTCAACTTGCCATCAACCAGGACCCCCAGGTCCCTTTCCATGGCACGGCTTTCCATGCTCTCATTCCCTAATCGGTACTCACAAACAGGGTTTCCCTGTCTCTAGTGCAGAATCTGGCACTGGCCCTTGTTAAATTTCATATAGCTGGTGATTGCCCACTTCTTGAATTTGTCAAATCCTTCTGAATAAATCCAAGCTCTTGCCCCAAAAAACAGTCTGCTCCATCTCCTCAGTTCATCCCTTCTCCACCAACACCCATCGTAGGGTCACTCTTCACCTTCAGCCTCAGCAAGCTTTGCTACCATGAGGAGACAGATCTGCCCTGGGGAGAAGACTTCTCTCCATCTTTACCCTCTTCAACAGGATATCTGCCATTATTAGCAATGAGGGAGACACTTTCTCTGAGGTATTTTCAGAGCACTGCCTCATCAACTTCCCCCAGGAACATGTTATGCTAATAGGTCATCTTCAGAGCCTTTCCTACTGTGGGATTTGGGGGTTTTGGTCAACAAAAGCCCCCTAGCTTTTTTCACCCTCTCAGACAAGCTCCAAATCTTTAATTTTTCTGAAAAAGAGTTTTCCTCATGAGGTCCTCACCAACAGTATTTACTGTTTAAAAGGTCAACCATGTCACTTTGAAGATTCTATACTTGCTGGTAACACATCTAGTTATATACTTGCCTGAAGTTAGGAATTCACATAGAATTTTCTTCCCTATTTCCGGTCCTTTGCTCATCCTTGGCAAATTTTTTTGAGAAAGCACAGGCTGCACAGTCTGCCTTGCAGAGGCTTTACTACTGTTATGAATAAGGTTCAATGGTTCAAGTCCTTTTTTTCCTTCAAATTCTTATCGTGGTATGTCTCAATAAATATTACAGCAAATATCATCCTGTATATAACATTTTATTCAGCAGTGCCTGCCTGCTAAGCAGAGAGTCCTGGGAATCTTATACTCAGCCCTGAAATATATGCTTAGAAACTGAAAACCCTGAAAAACTTAGCACACACATAAAAAAAAAAAATCAATCTACTTCTTATCAAGTTCTCAAGTATCTTAAAAAAGAAAGCCTGAAATCAAGAGCATCTAAAATGTGGTTACTTCAGCTCTTGTATGTATTTCTCCACAAAATTTCAGATATTTCCCTTTGTGAGGTCTCATTTTATTTCTTTACAGCTTTTCAGCACCTTGAGTGTAGTTTTGCCAGAACTATCATTATTACACTTTTATTACATAACTAAAATAGATTTGCAAGCTGTAAGATTCACAATATGGTTAGAGTTTTTCTTGAATATCTATTGATTAAAACATTTTGAGCTAGCTGAGACGAGATAGTAGAGAAAACAAACACATCGAATGTAGTATTAGCACACAGGCTACAGACATGCCATCTTCATCACAGATTCTCCTGTAGAATTTTAGAAATTTTCTTTCTACACTCATCTTAGTCACAGATGGCCCCTGGAATTCCAGAAAAATCTGTGCATTTTGGTTAATAAGCAAATAAATGTTAGTATGCAGTCATACAAGAGTAATATAATCAATGGCACTGACACTTCGAAGGGGCATATTTTTCTGGAGCAAAGTGTTGCAAAGTGTTAACTGTAGCACTGCTGAGGGCAATCTTACCTTGCCTCAGAATTGGTAAGGATTTCAGTAATCCACTGTCAGTGAGAAAAGCCTTAAAGCAAGATAGAAGCACTGATTACTGAAGGTAGATATACACAATTTTCTCTGTCTGAACACATATAAATGTAATTGTAAAAGTAGTTATAATCAACACTGCAGTTTTTTTGGTAACCAATCTGAGGGATTTTCAGACACGAGAGAATGAATAAATTTAAGGATTGAGTTTTCCTATTCTGCAGAAGGAAAGTTACTTTAAACCAAAGTGTAGTGCAGTGTGAAAATGTGAGAAGTCCCAGAAACATCCTGTGGATGGATGGTGGAGATGACCTCCATCCCCCATCACCTCTGCAAGCACATTTTACTGTGAACCTCGTAGCTTTTTTCCTTCTTTTTACTGGCAAGTGTATTTCACAAAATGTACAATTCTATATTTCTGTGTTACTTTGAAATGCAGAAGAATAATCTAGGCTTTCTTCTTCCAGACGTGGGCAAGACAAGCAATGTTTTTAAAGAGAACAGAAACTCACAAAGGTGGCAGAATCTCTAGTAGAAGAAAAAGCCATCATATATAGCTGTAATCTCAATATATTTGTGGCAGAAGTAACAATAGGTGATCACTTCTTGAAAATTAATATTATTAGATAGAAGTTCTTATGAGTCTCCATGTGCTTCAAACTCACATTCAGAGAATCTCGTTTCCTTCTCATGACGTATTACAGTCTTTTTTAGCTGTTTGTTTGTTTATATTTTACACCATTTTGAAACTTCAGGGTCACAATACTACACCCTCAGACACAGCTTTGGCCTGCGACTTCTGTGTGTGTGTATTTGTGTGCATGTCTTTGCCTGCAGAAGCACCACTACAATAGATAGTTTCTTCACTATTTCACAGAATCCCACTGGGTGGAAGAGACCTCAGGAGCTCTTCAGTCCAGGCTCCCCATCAAAGCAAGGTTAGCACTGAAATTAGACCAGGTTGTTCAGTGTTTTATTCAGTTGGGATCTAAAAACGATGCACTTGCTCTCTTCCCTTTTCACTTGTGCTAAGGCTTCAATTGGGGTGGCTTCTGAAAACTTGAACTAAAACTGACATTATTAGGCATCAAATCCATGCAGATTCACATTTGCTACAGTTTAAATGGTACTTTACTACCTGGTATATGACTTTTTAAATTTAACTTGATGTACTAATATATACACAAATGGAAAACAATTACAAAAGGAGAAATATTTTTTCCAGCTTTTTTTGTCATAGAAGTCAAGTTTCATTAAAAGTCATATATTTGTTTCTTTAGAACCTCTGGGTTTGTTTTGGGGTTGGGGTTTTTTGTCAAATAAACAGTTTTTAGGTAAGTAGTTTCTAATCTCTGTTACAAAGAATTTGTCATTCATACTGTTTTAAGGGTTCAGCAATCTGCTCAATGACATTAATTAAAAATCATAGTGTAAGAGTTCAGATTCTTCTACGACTTTTAAGAAAGGACCATGGCAGGTTTTTTTCAAACTAAACAAACAGTCTGTCACAATCAAAGAATCATATCCCAGAGCTAAATAACATTAAGACTGATTTCCAGGTTTCATTCAGCATAGGAAAACCATAGGTTTTGTTTCAAGTTCTCTTTGTGAAGTGCAAGTCATGCAACCAAGAATCTACTGGCCCAGGGCATTTTTCCCACAAACATCAAGATATGGCTAAATATGGTGTGTGACAAGGATTTTCTGAAAATATTTCATAGCTAGGAAATGCAAACATTCTATAACTTTTGAAGTACTTGAAATTGCTTTTGTTCCCTCTCCCAGGTGCAACAAACCTTGTTCTATGAACCTTTAGCAAACACAGAATTGTCAGGACCTCTCAATCTCTAATACACCTGCTGTCACTATAAACATTACCTGCACTTCACAGGTAGGACAGGTGCAAAGACACAGCGATTTCCCTAATGAAGCTACTAAACTGAGACTTGAAATCAGATATCCCAAGACTTCTGTTATCTGTCTTCCTTTCTCACTGTCATGGCAGGTTTTATAGTTTCACTGCCACACTAAACCTCACATGCACCACTGGCATCTGAAGATATCAGCCATTTCACTTGGCCTGATAATCAGGATGTATTCAAGGAATTACTTGGTGCATGCATTTGTCACTAGCACCTACTTTTTCTGTCCATCTGTACAGTACACTCCATGTGGAGAAGTTCTCCATCTCTCCTCTCCTTCCCCTGCTTTTGGTTAGCAAAAACAATCACTGCAGATAATCTGACAGGAGATGATTAATGCAGGGAAAGGCAGCTTGTCTTACACAGATCTGTAGCTAATAAATCCACTCACGCTTTTCCCCTTGCTTTGACCAATCAGTTTAAAATTCATTAGCTTGAGCCACACCAGCTCTGGGGGCAGCCTCAGCACAAATTAAAGAGCCATCCATCCTCAACCAAAAAGAGAAAGTCTGCTCAATAGTCAAAGTCACAGTCTCCACAGTGACCAAAGCACAGAATTGTCTTATCACACCATCAGCACAAGGGGAGTTCATAGGGCCTAAACACAAAGTCATGTGGTCATATTTGCCCCATCACCATAAGCTTTAATGTAAGCCTCAGAAAATTCATCAGCAGAAGGCATTTAGCACAAACTACAAATGTTCACAAAGTTCTCTGAAATCTTTAAGTCCAAACATTGCACTTCTTTCCATGGCATGCAAGGGTTTCAGACCTTAAGACAGCAGGTGGAATAAGTGGGGCAGAGTTCCTGTGACTTTGCAATCATCACTGAACCTTCTCCAGTATCTCTTCCCCCAGATCCTATTTAATTGAGACATAGGTCTTCCTCTCACGGTGAATTAATGAAAGATAATACAGTTAGCTTTTCTCAGAGACATGTCATTTTTTTAGCAGAAAATTTCAGTGAAGCAATGGCTTGCAGGATCCTGAGGATACAATTCTCATTTTGTGCCTTTTAACAGTCAGTCACACCTACAGTGTTCTTGAAACAAAGGTGCTGTTGGATAGTTCACCTGGGTGAGCTGTTCATTCAAACCCACATCAAGAGCATATATACTCATTCCAAGGACTCACAAAGGTCACAGATCTCATGTTAACTCCCGTCAGTCTCTTCTAACTTGTAACACTACTACTGCAAAAGAGCTAATGAATTGGAATCTGTGGTTCATGTCTCCTGCCTCTCTTCATCCAGTAAAAAGCAGGGCTAGCTGCAGGGATTCTTGCCTTTGGGGTCTATGTGAACATGATCAAGTCATGATATGCATGGAAAAATCAGCTTAGTATTGACTCCTATTAACTCCTGCTGGACTTGTCCCTGGAATACATAACCAATGCAGATGTCAAAGGGAAGAAAATTCACTTGGAATGAAAGATGGCATAAGAAGCTCTGTTTCAGTGCCTTGACAAGGCTGGGGAGAGCTTAGCTTTCACCACATTCTACTTGTCTTTAGACAGATGTAGCTGCTTTTCACTTCTCATGGAAACTATCCTGACAGCAGTATCTGAAGGGCTTTGCAAAAAGCCTGTCTCTGTATCCCTTGCTTCCAGTCAAAAGCCCTAATTCTTGCACCTGATTTCCCATCCCAGTGAGTGTGTTGTGAATCTGAGGTCTGCCATACATTTGAAACATCATTCTGGAGCTCATCTCCCAACCTGCTTCTCTCTCTCATCCCCCAGACTCTTTTTTAATTGATCTGCTGTCAAGTGTCTTGTTTTATATTTGTCTTGCTTTATCTTGGGGAAGGTAATGTCTCTTTCTTTGTCTCTAAAATGTATGTGATTTGATCCCACTCTATAAATGTTTTAAAATAACAAAAGTACCAAAGGATGCTTGGACACCTCAACTGTCAGGGAATAAAGGAAGAACATTTTCCACTCTAAATATTAACTGTTAGAGTCTTCTATTTGTAGCATAATTGAAAAACATTCTTGCAATTGGTTAGCAAAACCACCAAAGACATAGTCCTTTGCAAAATGGAAATGAATGAAGCAGCTATGGAAATGGCATCCTAATAAGAATAATGAAATTCAAAACCCTACTCCAAGTACAGTGTATAATCCATTACATGGAGATTAAATGAGATATAAATACCTGAAGGATACAAGATTATTGATCTGACATAAGTCATCTGATTTTGTAACCAGAAAATGTCAAACAACAGGCATCTGGACACTGTAAAGTGCCTAACTACAGCTTTTTCATGGAGGGTGAGAAGGGAATTTAACAGCCTGCACTGTCTGGCAAGGTCTTACTCCATTCTGGGTGTAGCATTTTTCCTGGGTTTTTTTCTCTTCCTGTTAACCAAGAAAGTATTGTGAGGGTCTGAATAAATTTTTAATTAGCTCCCTGGATCTGAAACTCAGTGGATGAAGGTTCAATTCCCAGTCCACCAATAGTGTTAACCTCTTTATAACTCAATTTCTTGCTCATGAGACAAGCAATAAAGCTTCCCTTTACCACTTACATGTGGAGGAGACACATTTTCATGACATGCCAAAACACAGTAACAGTTCTGGGTACCAATGTATTTAGACAACTACAAAACTTCATGTTTTTATAGAAAACTAAATGTCATAGGAGAAGGAAGCATCAAGATTGAATTGCAGATCATGGAAGCTGAGGATGGGTTGACTCCTGGAAGAGGTTGATACTCCCAGGGTACTCAGCTGAAAAAGCTGTTAGGTTTTGTAGATTGCCCCTTAGTCTAAAAATTCCCTGTTTCTCATTGATTTTGAAGTGAGAACAATGAGGATTGACAAGTCTTCTAAATCTCTCTCTATTCAGCTAGGAAGAAATACTTATTGACATGGAAGTTAATTCAGTGGAAATTACCTATCCTGATATTTGTATCATTCCTATTTCTGCTGTGGTCCAGCAACTCATACTGGTGGTCAACCAGTATCAAGCATGGAGGTAACTCAACACAAAAGTACTACAGGCAGCTGAAAATTCAAAGGGTGGCAAAAGTTAGAGATTGTTTATCTTCCTTTACAAAGCCTCCAATGCCTCCATAATGCACCAGAAAACATGCAACAGAGCAGAAACCCAGATGTTTAAACACTAGGCAGACATTCCTGATTTCACCCAAATCATCCAGCAGCTCCAACAGTGGATGACAGTAAGGGTATTTTGCAGCAAAGCATATTTCAATTATGCTCATGATTGAAGGACACACCATGGTCAGTCTCGCTGAGTTAAAGGGAAAACAAGAAAGATGATGCTCCTACTATGCATCTGCTCTAGACAGCTTTAACCTCAACCAGTCATGCTGGTGGTAGCTGTAGTACACATACCAACACTGTGTCTCAAGTGCATGCAGTCATTAAGTGCATGCTCAGGAAAAAAGATCTCAGCCTTAGCATGGGCCCAAATACACACATAGCTTCATTACAGTGGGCACATTTTCAGTTTGACCATGCTATATTCTATCTCATCAGATTCTGGCAGATTTTTGTCCTGTCTGGGGCTTGTAGCATGTCAGTCAAAGGCTACTGATTAGAAAGATCTTTTGTCATGAGCACTGCAAAAGAGTAGAGAACAGCTGGGATAATTCACTGAAATTGGATACTAGCGTAAGTAATACCCTTCGAATAAATACAGATTGGAGGTACTTAGCTAAAAGTAACGTCATAATCTGCAATAATCATTAATGGTAAAACCTAAAATCCAGTCTTACTTCTTTATTCAGCAGTAACTAAACCCTTTGATCTCCAAGGCTAGTCTCCTTTACTCATAACAACCTTACGAGCAGACTTCTAGCCATAAAAGAATGAATGAACTATTGGGACTTATTTGGGAAGCAAACTTGCACCAAGATACGCAAGTTGCTCTAAAGACACTTAAAGAAAATAAAAGGACTATTTTATTTTCTTGAAGTCTTTCTAACTTTAGTCCAAGGCTCAGCTGTTGTGCAATATCGCTCCACAATGACTGGAGAAGTGCTTAACATTCTAGGAAGGAATAGTCTGCTAAAGTGTGGTCTGCATTTATGCTGTGCATTTTAGGCTGTCTCCACTTAAGCCATGTGCACTTTATACAGATTTCATTATTGTCAGAGCCATTAAATTTGTTCAGAAGCTAATGGGAAATATTAAGTGTACTGGAATAAATAAGGCTAAGTGGAAGAGGCCTTAATGTTTGGCTTTCAATAGCCTGTCTTGTCAAGCTGTCACTTTTCACATGTTATAGTCTATACACATTCCAGAGAACAAGCTGCAGGGAGGAAAAGCATGAATAGGAAGACATCAGGACACTACTCCAGGGTAGCTACAGGTTACTCCTAGGTATCTACATCAGCAGTAGCAGCAGTCCTTTTCAGCCCTTCCATGTGGAAAGCGTAACTCTGCAGTAGCTCACAGGCAACTAGCCTTAAAATTGCCAGAGCCTGGAAGACCCTTTTGTGTTCTAGAGATTAAGAAGAAATTGAAAAATTGGAGATTCTATTCTTGGCTCTGTCACTGAGTTATGCTGTGTGACTTTCAGGGATTTTTTTTCAGTCATCTACACCACCACATCCTTCTGTCTTCTCTCTTTAGACTGTTGCTACGCAAATCAGACGCTACATCCCCAGCATATTTGAAAGCTTCCTGATGTAGTGGGGATCCTCTCTGGGTAGACAGTTAAATATCAGAAAACATGAAGTACGAATAGTCCTGGTTTTCATAGCTTTTTAGGCATAACCTGATTGAGCACCATGCACCAGGTGCAGTCTTGGTAGAGTTACTTGACGGCTCCATTCCTGGCTGCTCCAAAATTTACTTTGCTGCTATATCACCCTCCTATCTAATTAAGATAATCTCAAGGAAGAGAGGCATTGGGAAGAATGAAGTCTTCAGAAAATATTATTTCCTTCAGAAGAAAAAGATTCCCTAGTGAATTCAATTTTGTCTCATTTAAATGTCATAGCATTTTATTCTCATCCCCCTCACCCAGCTCTCAGCTTTCAAGTTCTGCAGACTGTTTGAATGAGCTGAACATGTTGGCACATAACCATGTTGGACCTGTTTTTATATCTTTGGCTTATTCACATGAATGTTTTTCTGTCATTGCTCTATCTGATACTTCTAAGGTATCAGATCAATCAGTAAGCCCACTTAAAACACATCAACCACCCAGCAGAAAAGACTAGAGAAGCCAGCAAGTCACCTTAGAATTCCAGTCTTTTGCCACTCAGTTTCACAGATAATGAAAAGAATTAAAACTCAACTTTTGGGGGATTTTTGTCATCCCGAATTCTTAGTGGAAATAACCAACCAGAACAGTGATCTAGCTGCTTGGAGTTCTTCCAGACTTATCCCTGTATTTCTACTGTTAATCAAATACCGTTCATAACCAGCCATTCTCCAGGCTATTGAGGCCCATCTTGCTTGCAGATTGCTGTCTGCATCAATTCAATGGTGCCATGAGTCTGGTACCAGCATCTCAGTCCCTTGAACCATCTGTTTCTGCAGAACATGTTACATGCTGGAATGTGCCACTTTTCAATAATGTGTCCATGACAGGGAGAATTGATACTGCTTTTACATGTTTTGACAACAGACGAACAGTTATTCTGTAAGATTTTCCTCCAAGCAGCCCTAACCACTGAAATTCCCCTTAACAACTTAAGTGGCTCCTTCAGCATCTGCTGTTTAATATCAGTGTTACCCACCCTTTTTTTCCTTTTGTTTGGCTCAACCACAACAAACTTCTCAATTCCTACTCCAGTTTTATTTAATCTTGTCTCAATGGGGAGAGGAAGTCAGAAAGTTATACAGACACGTACATAAAATTGTCACCAGTAACTTTCATAATGGCACTAATACATTCCTCCTATTGGAAATCCTTTGAGAAATATCACTCTTAACTTAGCTGAACCTGACATTTAACCATGAGTTTACTTCAATATGTTTCCTCTTGTTTCTGGTGATCTTGAGGATATTTAAGTTAAAAATTATATTCCAATATATTCCCACAGATGTTGTTTCATCTGCAAGCTCTTTCCATTTTTTTCATAGGTATTAATCAGATATCAAACAAGATTGACTGCAAGACTAATCCTTGAGGAAATTAGCTATCTGCATCCATTATATTGGTTCTTCTCCAGTTCAAATTCTATTGTCATCATAAAACAAACAAAAATCAACCAATCAAACTCACTGGTACAAAAGTAAAAAATAATCTAGCATAGAACAGCATGAAATGTTTAATCCCATTTCCTACTCCCTAAATGTATTTAATTATGCTCTCAGTTAATATTTTTACTAATAGTCTGTATCTATTTCTCATATAGAATTTCCCCTTTTTTATTTGTATTATTTTTTATCTTTTCTGGTGTTTGATTTGAATCACAGACTACAAGTCTCCAGTACATATTACTACAGTCTCTCAAATGAAATATTTCATGCTCTTGAGTTTTGGTTTTAACTCACTATAATATTTTCAATTTTCATTTATTCATCCTTACTAGTCTTTGTATATATCCTTAATATCAACAACTTCATCACTATTTCCATCAAAAAACTGTCGCAAAGAATTCTGCTTGCTTTGAGGAGTATCTAAATTACTATCTCAGTCATGTCCTCAGTGAAGAATGACTCAAGTTTTCTATTTTCTCATCTTGTCTAAATGTTTCAGGAACATGTTGCTGCCCTGTTCAAGACCTAGCTCAGCTTGACTTCTTCCATTGCCCTTTTTTTCTACACTCTACCAGACTGTTTTGCTGATTGGTGTTTTTACACTTACTTTCAGATATGTTTCACTGGTTTGCTTGAACACACTTCAAATGCACATTTATCTATTTTCTCTTCACTTTTTCCCATCCTAATCTGTTCTCTGTTCTTTGAGAAATAATATCCAAAATTCAGCTCTAAAATACACTACAGAATATTTGCACTGATGACTATTTTAGCTGACAACCAGCTCTAAGCCCTCTTTTCTATGCTTGACAATCAGAACCACTATTGCGTACACTACAAAGGCAGATTCACTAGTCATTTAGAGAGATCCCTATTTTGTGTAGAGGAAGAGGTTGCCTAAGACAAAGAGGTTTTTTCTATTTCTGCAATGAATGTAGGCCAGTGTTTCCTGTGCAGATCTCAAAGATTTCCTCAATACAGTTCTTGCCATCTAGGCAGATTCTCTATCTTTCATCTTCTTTGCAGGTTCAGCTGTTCCTATGTGACTCTCTTTTATACTTGTGCTTATCATTTTCTGAAGGGTGCTCCTGGGACATAGTAACATAGTCAAGTCTGTATGATACATCTATAAACCAACCTCAAATAGTCCAAGGAAGATTCCAGGGTTTTGGGGTATTTTAAAATGTTTCTTAACCTTTTTCCTCCCTTTGGATGCTAGACAGCAAGAAAACTCAAGACTAGGTCTGCCATCTTTTTAATTATGTAAATGAAGAATTTTGTGGATGAGTCACATGCAGTAATGTCTTAGGATCATTGCAGGGCTAAATCCATTCTTTACACTCAGGTTGGTCAGCACAACCTTCACAGATATTACTTATACTTCTCACAAGCTTCTTCTTCAAAGTGAGTATTAATAGGGATTTTAACTTGTAAGAGATAGTCCAGATAATGAAAATGTGTGGCTAATTATAATGGAAGCCCAGCCACTGTACTAAGGGTAATGCAGTGGGATTTGCTGGTTACTCTGCCTTAAGGAACACTTTAGATTCCTTTTAATTTTTAATATTACTTTCAAATCCCCTTCAAAGTGTTTCTAATAATCTGGAAACTTTTAACTGCAACCTGCATGCTTCACCCATTGGCAGTAGACTACAGATGCACATCTCCAAGTGCTCGTTGTGAACAGGGTTAGAAACTTACATCAGGCTTAAACTGTAAGCTTGTGAATGTAGAGTAGTATATCCTTAGTTAGTGGCAGCAGCTAAGAACCATAATTTCTATTAAGTATAAAACCAATATTAATGTCCAGAGACTAAACAACCTCGGGTTCCTGCCAAATTTTGGAACCATCAAATGCTATTCAGAGCTACTCTTGTTGAGGAATACTTTTAGTGTAGATAGTTCTGTTTTGCATATTACTGAAGTCTTTGGTCCCATGTTTCTCTCTGAACACACAATTCTACAGCTTAATGAGCATTTCTAAAGCTTAATGAGAGAGTGAAGGTAATTTGTGCATTTTCTTTTATACGTATGCAACCTCTAAACAACAGACTAGGTCACACAGCCTCAAAGAAGTAATTTGTCAAGGAGAGGTAATTTTTTATTACAAAATCATCCACAAAAATCTATAATTATATGAGACAACTGATCCAGGAGCCACTGCCTGGAGGCCAGAAACTACTCTGCTTCAAGAGATAGGTGGAGTGGAGATACTCATGGCAAGAGAATTAGCTTGACAAATCAGGGGTAACCCTGTCTTTCTGGAGTCAGACAGCACCCTGAGTCCAACGAGAGGGGTCTCAGTTACTAAGTTACGCTTACTTTGCTGTTTGTTAAAAAACTCCTGTTTTGCTTGGTAGGTAAAAGGCTGGCACTGTCTTGACTTCTGCTCCCAGCTAATATCTCTGACTCTCTGCATGGAGCTGGGCATACGCCTGACTTGTGTAGCTGTTAATCATAGAATCATAGACACATAGAACGGTTAGGGTTGGAAGGGACCATGAAGATCAACTACTTCCAACTTCCTGCAATCTGCCGGTTGTTTTCGGGAAGCAGGTGTTTTAAATGACAGAAGACTGAAGACAGCATTGCTCCTTTATCTCTGTACCTGGTGGAGTATACCTGGACATCAGTCAGGCCTGGAGCCTGGAACAGTGCCTGAATGCTGTCCTGGAGGACAACATCCATTTGACAAGTTCAGTGGCTAAATCCCTCGCCACTGTGATCACTTGAGAGGGCAAAATGACCATACTTCAAAACTTCAAAACTTCAAAACTTTGTATTAGCTTGTAAGATTACAAAAAGGCCATCCTTTTGTTCTGTGGAATCCTGCTTCATTGTATATATAATGGAAATTTCTTGTCCCCTTCATTATAAGCCATGGTAATGAGCTACAGCATTTAATGAAAAGAGTGTTCAAAAGGGAAAAAAACAGTTCCTCCGGGTTTCTCTGCTCTAATAATGAAGAGCAGCTTCAGAGTAGCAAGTAACCAAATAAGTCATTTGAAAACACCTTGGTTTGTAAGCACATATGCACGGAGCGAAGTTTTAGGAAAACCAAAAATAAACACGAATGCTGTATTTTGCAGGGAAATCTAAGCCTCCCAAATTCTCCTGTGCTTATGGTTTGATGGGTGCATGTCCAAGGCTTCTAACAATCGCCCATGTGTGGAAATGTAACAACAAAGAAAATGAAAAATCCTTCTGGGTAATTGATATAGAATATGTGGATGATCTGAAGGGAAAATCAGAACCAGAGATGTGTCAGGGAGAAAAAAAAAAAAAGAAAAAAAAAGATTATATTTAAAATGCCAGCCTCCTGTGCGCCCGTCTGCTTCCTATCACTTATTTTGCAGCTCTAGATTCCCACAGTGGACTACTGCTGCCATCTACTGACACCCGCACTGCAAGGGGCTGAGCATCCCTCCTGCAACTTGGTCATGGGAATGGGCACCAGGAGGATGGCAGATCATTAAAGATTTTGAGTCTATAAAGGAAAAAGAAGAAGTTTCCAAGGAGAGAAAGTATCACAGCCAAGATTAAAAACTCAAGCACAGCTTTGTCCATTAACAATATAATGCAAAAAATATCCATGTTCTGAGGAGGGAAACCTAAATGGAAAATCTTTTGCTTCCAAAAGGGAAGGGGAAGCCACATCTGGATTCACACTTCTGTCATGTAGTGACCTAAACCTATTCTCAAGGTCCTAAAGGTTATTAGTTTAAGTGACATGGCTGACAGTCTGTGTTCCACTCAGTTAGATGATGAAATGACTTGCACAGCAAGAAAGCTAATGAAGCACAAAAAGCCTGGGGGAAAGTCCAGGTTTCCTAATTCAGTCGCCTGTGTTCCCCTTGTTCTAGGAACAGAGGGCTTCAGATGCTGGTGATAGAAATCCTACATCTGACTTCAGCTTAAAATTCACATCAACAAATACTCAGAGAACAGATAAGCCTCCAATTATTGCAGGTATTTCTAGATTAAATCTGGAAGAAAAGCATACTTTTATACTGTGTATTGAAAGACAAACTAGGGAAATAACAGGAAAAAAATTCAGCAGTGGAACTATATCACATCTGTTACTATCCAGCAAGAGATATGCTGGATTTCATAACCTCTGAATTTTGCAGTACTCCGTTGCAAGTGGCAGCAAAGATCAGACTCAGACCTTCCTGATCTTAGATCGTATTTCTTTTCTGGTGGTGTTACATAGCGGTTATCATTAGCAGTACCAATCTACACAACATTTGCAGAGAGCTGAGAAAGAACATAAATTAGCCTTTCTACTTCTCTGTGCAGCTCTTGTTAGACTGATCTCCGTGTCTAAGTCAACTGAGTTTAGTAGTCTCTAACTTGCCTTTATTACACAACTTGAAATGCACAATGGAATAATTTTAAATTGACTTAGCTGAGCACAGTGATAAATTCAGGTTTTAAATCTTTATACCATTTATCTTTGATAGCTACACTACACCATGTGAACCCTTTCTACATGAATTAAAAAGCAACACAGTCTGTATGGCTAACATGGATTTCTGGTACTAAGTTTTCATAAGAATGTCATACCTAAGCAAGTCATCATCTTTATTCTACACAAAAATCTGTGATATAAAGAAGTACTAAAAGAAAAGTTATAATAGCAATGATGCTGTGCCCTAGCAGTGGGATTGAAGTCAAACTGCTGGCCACATTGACATAAACATTGAAATATTCCCAGGAATACACTCTTTCTTCCCTCATCTCCTCCAGGAGATGATCTACCAAAACATGTCTGAGAAGAAAGGCCTTTGTAGATCTGCCTTGCTCTGCACTTCAACAGCCAGATTCTACATAGAACCAACTCTATAAGGAAATAGGAACTAAAATTTTACAGAAGCTTGCCAGGCAAGAGAGAAGACAAAAAAAAAGCTCTGGAAAGCCCTGGAGTTTGTGGTGCTATTTTTCTTACAAATTCTCCTTCAGAACCAAAGTGTTACCTTCTAAATCAGTTGACCAAATATGTCAGTCTTGGTATGGAAGCTGACGTGGGTAGGTGGCCTGCCTTGAGACAGTGTCAAAGGCTGTTCAAACAACAACAATTCGTTTGAGTGGTCGTCTGAAGCCCAGAGTAGTTTTTTGGTGGTGTTTTTTCTTTATTTTTAGAGTCTTTGTTTCTTGCTCAGGCTTTGCTTCTCTTTAGGTTCCTGATTCAGTGTCTCCCTGCCTCATTTCACAGTGGGCCAGAATCCAAACCAAATCCCAAATCCAAATCCAACCCCTCCATCTAAAGCTTCCGGAGGACTACAAATCATTACATCTATTTAGCTCAGTGTTTTACAGTGTTTCAGGGAGATGTATGGGAAAAAAAAAAATTCCAACAGTTCACATGAGCAACGAGATTGGTGTTTTATCCTGACGAGCAACAGTGAGTTTTGGCCTTTGCCTGGAATAGCCTAACTCAAAAGAGAAGAATTCCTAACCCAGTGCTCCATAATGCTCATCCCTTCACAGAGCCCACAGAAGTGGGGAGAAGGGTGTCTGTCTGAAGGCACTGCAGTCCTCTGGCCATTTTCTCCTGGCCACACTACTGAACTACACAGACACTGAAGCCAGAGCCAATGCAGGATTAATTCAGTGTAAGTGAGATATTGTCCCAAAAGCTATGCAAGTTAAGTTCTTGTGATGGGCAAAGTATTATCTGTCCCCACTTACAGTAAGAAACAAACACAGCTTTGTCCTGTCTTTTCTTCGTGATATTTTTTCTGTATGACAAAAACCACACGTGCCATTCCAGATGCTCAATAATGAACAAAAATATTATATGGCAATGAGACAATAAAAAATATGAATAATCTATCTAGTTAAAGTTGTCAATAGAATTAGGCAGCTACTATAAATTTACCAAATCATAACAATGAGTATTCACTGTACAATATATGTTACAGAGAGCCTTTTGAAAATTTCATTAAATGTTCTCCATCACCATGGAAGTATCTACATAGTATTAATTTTCTGCACAGTTTCAATTTTTCCCTTTGCTTCCACCTGAAAGCTGATATAAGCATTCACCTCTATGAAGCAAAAAAAAAAATAAAATAAGAGGGGGGCAGGGAGAGAAAGAGAAATAAACACCAGCTATTTTTTCCTTTTAGAATCTGGCAGATACAATTGCAGGGGGAAAAAATGTGATTTTTGCTTACATGATGCACACTGTTACCCCATGCATGACCACTAGACCATCACACCTGTCATGAGGAGTGAAACAAATCAAGGGCCATTGAACACTGAACTATAACAGCAAATCAGCAGAGAAGGGGGTCTCACAGGTGTTTTCAGAACCATGAACCACAAGAAAATTGAGAGGGATAAAAATTCCTTGGTTTTCCTCTTCAAGCCACGGTAAAAAAAAAAACATGGAGTATAATCAAAGCATTCAGGGCATCAGCAGAGTCAGATTTTTCAAAAGGGATTATTTTGCTATTTTATTTATCAGTTTATGTTGTTTTGTCACTGAATTAACATAAAGCTGTATGCACTTATAAAAGAATGTGTGAAAAAGAGGTAGAGTAATGTGGATAGCACAGGTATAATTCTGCCCCTCCCCTCACATCCAGTTTTGGCTTTTTCAAAGCCATTTCTAATACAATTTGGTTTCAGGAATAAGGAATTTATGAATTCATAAATCCAATAAAGGTCACACTCTTCCAAATTACTAGAAGTTTGATTTTAAGGTGCATTCTGCTGCTATATTCCAATAACTTACAATGTTTCACAATTATGCCTTTCTTAAAAGGGCTATCCCCAATATATTAATTCTTATCTACTACCATTCTTTCTGTTGCTCTTCTACTATATGATGGGCTCTTCATCTTATCTCATGCTATTGCTTACAACTACTGTGTTCAGTGAAGCTCCTGATGTGTTTCTCTCCAGAAAGGGATATAATTCCTTGATGACTATAATGATCCTTTTACACATACTATAAATCAATGTTGCTGCCTTTCAGACAGTCAATAAAAGCTGCCAAAACTTTGAATGCTGACAATGAAAAGTGCGCAGTATTTAAACAAATATATTTAAACAAATGTCAAAAATAGACACAAAAATTAAATAGTCTACTTCCACCCAATAAGCTTCCTCAGAGCTGCAAATGTTCATTAGACCTATGTGATGACTTTACCCTGCTGCAGAACTAATGGAGTCATAATGTATTTTCTTCTCAGCACCTATCTGAACTTCATTTTTTTCTAAATATCATTCCCGAGTTCTCAGATTTTGAGGTATTGAAAGTCTTGCTCCTAAAGTTTCCTATTTATAAAAATCGCTTATAATTTGTCAGTCAAAGGTTGCCTCTAATCTGCCTCAGGCATAAGAGAGAGAGATGAGGGAATGGGAACAAATGAATAGAACTCTTCACCTTGCTTTCAGAATTCCCAATAAGTGAGATGCACTCTAGATAGAACAACTGTCTCCATAGGGTAAGATGCACAAAAACCCCAAACCTTTGAAACTTGTTCCCTAGCTCTAACCTAATTACAGATTCAAAGGAAAAAATACCCATTGTTTCAATTATGAGGAATATTTCCAGGAGTATTCTCAGATTTCTTTTGCGGTTTTCAGTTCTGTTACTGATGAAATTCTATTTATCCTGGGAGGTGGATTGGTGCACAAATACTTGCACTCCAAAAAATAATCCCCATTTCCAGGAGGATTCTCACAGGTTCTTATGTATCTGCTTAGGTTTACAACAGCTTCTGGTTCATTGATTCTAACCGGACCCTCACGGGTAGAAATAAACACGTATCAGGAGTTTGCAGGTTCAGATCTTTACAGTCATCTTTATTTTCTCTTGGCAATTGACATGTCTCAGACATTCTGTCACATTAGGTTAAAAAGCAGGACACAGTTCTGAAGTTAAAGACAAAACAGTCAACATCTAAACCCCAACCATGAAAAATTTCAGTGACCTCTTTTTTTGGCAAACCTTTCCCTTGCCTTCAGGTACCTTCCAAGAGTTGGATGCAACTGAGTAACACTTTCTTTAGGTCACATTTATGAAGGCATTTTGTTTTGACCGCCTGCAGCAGACACTGGGAGCATATCTTATTTGACCAATACTGCAGACAATAAAAATTCTGATGAGACTTCACCACCTTAACACAGTTGTCCAATATGACTTGTATTTGATGCAACCATTGTCAAATAGAGTGCTAATTTGCAGTGTGTGAGACTTCAAAGAAAGTTTTGAATTCTGAGGAAATTCCACTGTGTCACCCTATGTAAACTGGTTAAGCAATCTTACTCATTAGAGTTAGTCCAAAATTACTACCATGTAATGGGGAACAGAATGCATTGCCTTGCTGTAAAGGCTGTAAATGCATGCAAAGGCAGGTAAATTATAATATGTGATGTATCTTATTTTCCAGCATATCATCCCTCAAAAAAAAATACAAACCAGCCAATAAAAATGGAAATTGGATGTCACAGCATAAATAATATTCCATCCCAGCTTGTAAATTTCCTGTTGTCAAATCAATAAAACCATTAAATAATTCTGAAAACAGTGGCATTGTCATGTTGAAGCCTTCAGATTGTCTGCTGTGTACATGAAGCTGTATATGTATTTTAGGGAAAATATTGTTAATGTTAATGCAAGGAAAGGAAAAAGGGTGCTTACTGTGCCATACAGTGCAGTGGACCCCAAAGTCTCTGTTCCAGTAAGACCAATAAAGACTTCCTTCTGACCATTGTTATGTCTATGATCATATTTACTAAGTCAAATAGCAGTAATACAATACAATCTACTTGAGCAACAGATAAGAAAGTAGAAAAGGACAGCTCCTGACAGCTCAGGATCAAATCCAGATGTCCTTCTCATAAACAAAATAGGCACTGGTGTCAAAGTAAGGTCTGAGTAAACCTCAGATCCTTCTTCATTTCACCATGTCTGAAATGTCTCAAAAGAAGTAAATCACAAGCCTTACAAATTACCTTGAGACTGCCCATTCTTTAAATGTAGTATTCAAATGTCTATGATACACTAATAC
The DNA here is from genome assembly GCA_013396755.1 of Sclerurus mexicanus. Classification (NCBI taxonomy): domain Eukaryota; kingdom Metazoa; phylum Chordata; class Aves; order Passeriformes; family Furnariidae; genus Sclerurus; species Sclerurus mexicanus. The sequence goes on from VWZF01000688.1 coordinate 220,754, forward strand.
ATATTGATGGGAGAAACTCATTTCTATCCAAGTCTTGTGTTACAGTTTTTGTAGTTGGATGTGATATTCAAGAAGCTGAGTGGCTGGGGAAAAAAAAAAATTAAAACCAGTTTTATCACAAACCTTTTCAGAAGATTTTCCTATTCTCTGGAATACGTCACTGCTCTCCCTCAGACCTTTCTAATGGCAACAGAAAAAAGCCACGCTGCACGTGAGGTGCTTTAAGTTAGCTTTGTAGCATGATGGCTTCAAACACAGAAAACACTCGTTGAATATACTATTCACAATCATTAATCACACCCTGAGTCTATGCTTTGAAAAACAGGAAGGGAGAAAAGGAAGATGGTCAGACACCACCAAATCCCTGACCTTTCCTCATTTTTTTAGAAAAGTATTTTGAGTGGCAAAGACCAGTTGAACCTCATTGGCTTCAGCATTCATTGTGTGGTGAGGATGACTTTGGCTTTCTAAACAACTTGCAAGACAGACACCCTTCTGCAGTACATCTATCATATGTTTTAGGGTGGCATTATGCAGTGCAAATTCAACCATTTTCAATTCATTTAAAATTATTTCCCTTCCATGTTACAGTACATAATATAGAGCTGATATTTTTAATGTTTTCCTTCTTCTGTGATACAGCTCCTAGTTAGACAACTGCAATTATATATGTAGGTGTAAAAAGTGTACTACACATTATGAAAACATCTGCATTTATCACAGTCAAGCATATGGCAAAAATATCTTTACAGGCACAGGAAGATATCACAGAGGTAGAGGAGAGAAACTTCACATAAATACCTTAATTACAGAATAAAAATACGATGGGATTTTTAAACTGCCTGGGAGAGAAACATGAAAATTTTCAAAACCTTATCCATCTACTTGAGAGTCCTGTTTCTGCCACTGACTTTCACCAGTCGCTCCAAAGGAAGTTTGCTCACACAAGACATGCACCTCAAGCCTAAAGGTCCTGGTAAAAGGCTGAAATCTAAAATTCTCAGGCTCTCAGAAGGCTTGCAGAGCATGTCACAGCAGGAGAGCAATAGGACGTGCAGTACCGAGTACTTTGCTCATCCCCCTGTACCTCAGCTTTGATTGCAAATTGTGGTTGTTTGGTTTAGACCCTGAGGAAAATGTTTCAAGAACTCCTCACACACAAAAAAACAACAAAAAACCCACACAACAGTGACATTGATGGTACCTATGAAAACTTTTAATGATTTTATTCCTAATATGAATATTCTATTCTCATATATTGAGATATTGAGAAGATACTGACTTCAGTGCTGACTTGCCACAGTCATTTTCAGGGTGTAATCACTTGTATGTAAAAAAACAAACAAACAAACAACAAAAATTATCTCTGCTTTGAATTTCTCAGTATATTTCCCTATAAACTTTCAGATAAATTTTTGTACAGAAATGTTAGACAAATTGACATTTAGGACAAGAAGAAATATGTGCATCAGAACACTAAAAGAGAATGCTTTTACTGAATATGTCCTTTTCCCAGAGATATTGTTCAACAGTCTTGTATTCTAACCAAGACAGATACAGATCCCTTTACCAGCTCTTCACTGGCTCATCCCTTGTTTCACATTCAACCTATTTTAAGCTCTTTCAATTGGTGTAAATAGTAGGGCAGCCTTTATTTCTTGGAGATATATTTAGGTGGGTCTCATCCTGGTTTTTTCCAGTGAAAAGTATAGCAATTAAAATTGTGTTGGAGACCTATACTTTGTGCTCTCTCACTGCAGACATAAAAGCCCAGAAAAGCAACTTTTTTTTTTAAGTGGCTGAAAGTTTATTTGGTTTGAGATCAAATTCATGATTTCCACTTTTACTAGTGCTTCATAGCCAACTGCAGTACTTGCCAATCCAGTTGGTATTTGATCTCCTCACCTCATCACCACAATAAGCAATGGAGCTAGATTTTTAAATTGACCTCTGTGAGGCAGTGAGGATTCACCTCCTTCTGCTGTAGCTACATGAAAAAGAGAAACAAAAGTTTTATACTAAGCAGCAGCTATGACTTGAAGAAACTAACAATAGATAAGTCATAGAGGAAATTTCTGCTTTATAGTCACTTTTATGATTATTATGGTACTTAAACTACATCTATAGTGTTTTGTTCTTTAATGCTAAAACTGCCATGAGAAACCTGTTTCTCTGCAAGTCAACGGTCAGTAAGGTTTACATCAAAAATGAATAGGCAAATTGTAGCAGGTAAAGTGGGCCTGGCAGATAATCAATGTGCATTTAAACTGATAATTTATACCATTAAAATTTGTACCATAACTGAAGTTTAGTTTCTTAATGCATAAATGGACGTGCATGTGCACTTGCACAGGTGTATATAATATGCATACAGACATGCAGAGACACAAGGTTACAACAAATTTTCCAAGCTGTGAGACAAATGCAGAGGCAGCTTTGCCTCAGTTTCAATCTCTAGACAAAGAGGACTGCTTTTCATCTCATGTAAATTCACAGAAGACAGGGGAATTACACTGGAGAGACATTTGACCCAGAATGTCAACAATTTTGAGAAAGAAGAGCTTTTATTTATTATGCAATTATTCACACAGAGGGACTTGCTTTCTCTTTTAAGAGGATGTGTCATACAGTTTGATGTCTGCTTCTTCTTTTTTAGAAACTGCTTCCCCAGTTCAGGTGATGGCAGAACAAGCAGTGTCAGGGACATACATATTTGATTTGTCTGTGTTTGCAGAAGGAATATAAAGTTTGCAAGTCAGCCATGCTAAGATATGTTGCATGTCCTAGGACAATGGAGAAGATGGGATTCCTTCTGCCTAGGTGAAGAAAGATTGAGATGGATTGTGATACATCTTTCCTGCATCTTTTTTATATGTTGTTCCTTCCTTTGACAATGTTTCAGTTCATTTGGCTACCAGTGGTACATCTTCCCTGTAATGCATGTCTAAAACTCAGTAAAACAGGACTAAGGAGTCTTTTGTGGCACCAAGGCAAGTAGTCCAGGCTGACTTGTGTCCTCCATAGTGTATCCCTCAAGGTCTCCTTTCAGCTTTATATGATTTCCCACAACATAATTATAATTGTTTTGTGAATTCCTTTCAGTTAAGAACCAAAGACCAAACACACACACAGCGGAGGTGGTTGGGTAGAAGAAATGCTTTAGTTTCTTCTTTGGCCCTCATTTATTTAACAACATGCACACACTGATTTTAACTATCCTACAGTCCTACAGTCTCAGGTAGCCTTCTGGAACAGATTTACTAGATATCCCCATACCCTCTTGTGTCTCTGCTAGCAGCACAGTTGCCACCAGCCAGTGGTTACTCGAGCTCTACAGCTGGATTTCCTTTCTTCAAATACAGAAGTAATTCCACAGAAAATTACTACCAGTGCCTCTCTTTCTTCCTTCTAACCAGGTTTATTACCTTGCTTATGCACCTAATCTAGATATTCAACACAATGTATGAATCATCCTCAGCTTCCCCTGTTTTTAAAGGCAAGAGATGGGGAGATTCCTTTAAGCCAAGTCATGTCAGAATGCATTCTTTATGGTAGGTGTCTGCATTTTTCTTCTAACAATATGGATGTCAAAGCAATCTTATTTGAGCATAACATTTGATATATAAAACTCAGAGAAAAGGTAGGCCTTAGCAGAAACAAACAGACTCCTGCTATGTCTCTAATGAAGGTAGATACTCAGTGATTCCAGATCTCTCCATCAGCAACTCCTTTCTGCAGGATCAAAATCCAGACTCCATATAAAGTTCCAAAGCAAATTATTCCTGTATCTCTTGGCAACTAGTTTCTATAGGAACAACCTCAGGATCCCTGTCATCACTCGGCATATTTATTGCTCACCTTATATATCAGATATTTAGAGGTAAGCACTAATGCCAAAATCTCAAGAAGCTTCTAACAAATACAACTTCAGAGATCAAATACCCAGTAGGTGTAAGTCCCCCATAACAACTCTGTGTCCTGATAGATAGATAGATAGATAGATAGATAGATAGATAGATAGATAGATAGATAGATAGATAGATAGATAGATAGACAGATAGATCACTTGTTTGCTGCCTTTCAAAGAATGCAGTTATTTAACAAAGAGGAAAATGCAGGACATATGCAGGCTGCAAACATATAAACAAGAGATTCGCTGTCCTGGTTATCTCATAGGACTGTTATTGTGCCTCTCATGCACAGTCACTAACCAAAGTGCATGCTCTTTAGACTACAATGATTTCCAGTATAGAGAGTTGGAATGGGGACTACCCAAAAATGAAATTATTAAGACAGTCCCTGAAGTCCTGGGGACAAAATTGCTGAGTTCCTTGTCAGGACTCAAGAAAAGGCAGCACAAGATAGTCTCTAGGAAAATATAATCCAATCCTCACCAAAACCAAAAAAGTTATGTTGGCTTGGAGTTTAATCAGTGTCTTAGAAATTGCATGCTAATTTACAGACCAGTAAATTCATAGTTAGTATAAGTGCTATGACACTGTCTTCAGCTTATAAGCTGAGAAACAACAAATGATGATTTACAAAATGGATAGTCAGTATACCAGCACATGTAGGGATACTTCTGATTTTCCTGCCCATGTGCCAAAAAAAGGGCTTTTATTTTTTCATGTGATAAAAATCTTAAATAGCAGTAACTTCATCCTCAAGCTCAGGGACAGTATGGTGCCAATCATGTGATGCAGGGTTAGGAAGAAATTGCTTACAGAAGCATTGTGATGAACAGATTTATTCTCCACTAGTGCCTTTGGAATATATATCACACAAATTATTGGTCTATATTGTCAGCTGTCTGGGACACAGATCAATCTAACCACATTGACACATAACAATCACTGTGGTTGCCAATAAAACAAAGATAAAGAAACAACTGAATAAAAAAAAATAATTGCATAGGGACTGAATCAATACAGTGGCAACACCTTAAATGCACTGTCCATATAGAGTATTTTATGTCTGATTCCAGATCACGTCTGTGTGCCAATCTTATAAAAGAAGACCCAGCTCCCTCTCCCCCTCCAAAAAATGTAGATATTCACCATGATCAAATTCATTTAAAATGCACCCCATAATTAAGGATTCTTAAAAAGATAGATTTTGTCCAATGTATTATTAAAGCATAATGGGGTCCCCTAGGTCCCAATTAGGAAACTGATTAAAAAATGTTTGAGTTTAAAAAGCTGCAGGTAGGGAGTTCTGCTCCCAGCTGCCTTGAATTAGCATATTGATGGCACCACTGCTCTAGCTGGAAGAAAAGGCTGAGACCCAACACACATTTTGCCAGGCAAGCAGAGTGCTTTCTGAGCACTCCTGCCTCAGTCCAAGGAAAGAATTACTTATGCAGCCAGGCCTGACCAGCAGCAAAAAAGTTACAATAAGGGCAATATACTGGGCAAAGTATTTGCTGGTAGTGGTACTTAAGGGAAAAAGTATTGTGATTGGAGTAACATGAAAAAGAACAAATACTAATCCAAAACAAAACCTAGGAAGTTTCTGAGTTGGATGTGAAAGGACATTACTCAGTGACCAGACCCATAACAGAGCTGGGGCGTCAGTTTCAACAGTGAGGTTCTGGCACAAACCCAGAAAGTTGCTTTAGAAAGGCCCTTGAAATCTGGCTTAACTTTTGCCCTCTTTGAAAACGTAGGAAAACTGGACACAGTTGTTTCAAACTAAAATCCACAAAAGGTGGTTTTAGTTGGATATTACCTTTTTTTTTTTTTCTCAGAGCTCTTAAACACTAAGCTTGTGCTGGTATAGTGCGTAAACCCACATTCATCCTGGAAATCAGTTACCAGACCACTCAGGCACTCACTGAACCCTACAAAACTTTGTCAGCACTGTGGACCCCATCAATGGGATCAGGGGGAATGCCTGGCCTGGCATTCTACCTGTCCCTTCCCATTCTAACACAGTGTCCTTCAGCCAGAACCAAAGGAGAAACTTGCAAGGCACCTTTGTAGCAGCTATTAAGCAAATTGCTTAAATAAGGTGCTCAAGAGACACTATATGAAGTTTGGTTTTGGTGAGATAAGAGAAAGGAAAGCATCAGGAGGAATGTTTTTAATGGGTTGTCAAGAGCACAAAATAGATAAACTGGTGAAACTTATGAAAATATGCACACCAATGACTATTACTTGAAAAAAGGATGAAAGTGGCTCATGCTTTGGTGAAAATTGGGTATTTTTATGTTAACAACATCACTTTTGCTTTAGGCAGACCATTTGGCAGGAGACATTGGAGGGTTTGCATATCATCAGGGATTACTCTGGTGGATAAGGTTTAAGCAATTACACAATTGTGCCAGGATTTCTGATGATAGAGGCATGGGGAAAATAATTGAGATTATGGGGGTTTTAGTATCTTGTTTCATTGCTAATAAAGAAAAAATAGCACTGAAGGACTACCTTGGCATTTTCCTTAACCTGGATAACTATGCAGTTTTCAGGCTCATGAAGAGTCCGCTGTAGAAACATGTGCCTAGATGCATAGGGAATTTTCCTTGGTTTTAGGTGAAAGACTCCCTGTTCTCTGTAGCTTCTCAAGTTACAACATGTCACTTTCACCTGTAGTTTTCTCGCAAAAAGATCTTTTTCAGGTTTTGAAATGGCTCTTCTCCCAAAAAGGATGTGCTAAGTAAAGGAATGAAAACACAAAGCCAAGACAGTCATGGTTATAGCTTCGACAGCACTGTAACTCAGCTATCCCCAGCACCTGCAGTACTTCGTAACACTGAATTTCCTCCTAAATTTATGCCTGTATGTACAGTATAGTATAGTGAGTTTGATCAGTCAGCTTGTAGTCTGGCAAATACTATGGGTCAGTTTTATATCTGTTTTTTATCTGTTAGTCTCTTGACACTATTCTGGTCTCCACCATGACTTAAGTCATAGGTTCTGGATTAGACCCTCCCTTTAGTTTCTACCCTGAGGAACTAATCAGTACCACAGCTAACTCAGTACTTCTCACCTGCTGCTTCTTTTGAGAAATGTTCTTTCCAGTTCCAAGAGCAGGGCATGCCAGTGCTGAGAAATGACAATGTGTCTTTCTGAAACACTTTGCTAAGCCTGTAGAACTACTAAATACCACACTGCATGTGGGCTGAAACAAAGCTGTTTTCTGGAGAATGCTCCTTATGGATCCCAAGGTTTGTAGATGCATATTCAACAGCATTCAGAGACTACCTAAGTGTTGTGCACATCAGCGCTTTCTCTGGAAGTGTCACCTAAAAATGTCAAGTGATGCCTACAACTTAAATCCAGACTCTGAAAGTCTCTGTGTACGTGAGCTGCATGGAAGAGAAACAAGTGCATAAGTTCCTTTTTCTTCTTTCGCATTTTGCCCTCAAGGGGCATCAAGAGACCTCATGCCTTGTACCTTTGAGTGTAAGATTTTTTAAAAAAAGATGCAGTATTGCCTGCTATGGTGCAGACAGCAAGAGTAGCACAAGAGACCTTCACACAGCAGTGAATGTTCAGGAAGAGCCAATGTGAAGAAAAGCAGTTCTTTGTGGAAATCCCTGGAGCATTGCTACCTTCTATAACTGGATATATGTTCTGAAGAAGATGCACAGAAACAAAACAGTCATCCTGATCAGACAAAAGGTTAGTCTAACTCAATATTATGTCCCTGGGGATACTGTAAATGCAAAGAAAAAAGGATAAAAACAGGCAAGCACATGACAATACTTTCCTAAATACTCTCTCATGATTCAGATATTTGTAGCTTTCAAACTGTGCCTTTAAAGTATGCAATTCATCCCTCAAGAGGAAGTCAGGTCATGCAAGGAGAATTAAAAGAAAGCAGTTGCTAAGAGTGGATGCACGTATTGCCACGGCAATAGGAGTTGAACTCTTGAAACTATGCACAGTGGAGTTGCTGTTTTGAGGCAAGAGGAGAGGATATGCTCTCCTGCTAACCATGTAGAGACCCTCATGGTTAGGCAGGCCAACAGCAGCTATTGACTATTTCCTTTAGAGCTATGAACTCACCTAAATTCATAAACTTTTTCTTTTATAGATCAACCACTAATGTGAGGCAACAAATAATTTTCTTCTCAAATGCCCATGGCTTAAGTGTAGTTACCTTTGTTGCATTGAAAACTAAGATCCTTCTAACTTCTTAAAATCCCTACTGTCACTGAAGTTGGTTAAAAAAACAGGAAAAAAATTATTTCAGAAAACTGTATTAAAATAATTTTGCATTTATGATGCAAATCAAGTACTTGTCTTAAAAAATTCTAGTGAATATATATATATATTTAAGAAATGGCAAAACAAAATGATGACTTGACAGTCTTTGCTGTCAGTTCTTTTGAGGTTTGTGAATTTCAAGAATTAGTGTATAATAACAGGGTTTCCACCAAGATAATTACATGGAGAGCAGAGGAATACACACAGTTATGCAATCAAATAAGGACAACGATCAATGCCCTTTTATTTTAGCAACCTTGTGCAAGATCCAAAAGGAAATATAAATACAGATCAATGGGGAAGAAGAAAAAGAAATCAGAGTTTATTCAATCAGCTCTTTATAGTTGCTTAAAAACAGTTCTGCAGAAATATACTGGGAATGAATTGCTGACATTTTTCTCTATGTTGCATCCCTCAAAGTTATATTTAATTTATCCTAAATAGACTGTAATATCTGGAGTGCAAGATGGCATATCTAGTGGCAGTTGGGTTATCAAAGAATTAGGACTCTAATCAGTGATATTACTGGACCCTGGAACAAGTGTTTTGCCGAAATCTTGCCTACTCTAATAGAGTTAGCACCAAGGGATATTATTACTAATTTATCATCTTAAAGCTGAGGGTGCTTGAGAGGTCACACTGACATCCATGACCTCTGAACCATTGTGCCAAGATGCTGTGAGCATACTGACTCCAAGGGACAATGTCCCACATTGTGAGAGACTGGACTGTTAATGGCTCAATCAGCAGGGTGCTTTGCTGACAATATGTAGAGGCGGTGCACAACCACCACTGGAGGCTACAAACTGGGTGTTAACCAAGGTAAGGGAAGAGGTTGGTAAGAGGCAAATCCTGCGAGGTGGGATAGTGCTTTGTATCATGCTGAAGTCCTAACACAAGTGGCTCAGCTGTGAAAACTCCCCTCAGAGGAAGTACCGGGACATTCACAGGTAGCCTGAAGGTATTCATCCCTGCTGATGGGCCTTAATTAACTCAACTATGCTGATATAAGAGGCAGCTGTAAAGTCTTAGATCATCAAAGACTTCTGAAGTGTCCCATAACTCACAATATTTAATCATCCATTGCAAAACTTCCTGCCCTAGGGGAGGTACCTGCATGTTTCCACCAAGCCTGAGCATAATATTAACCCAGTGGATGTTTTATTTTGGAAGTTTCTTCCCCCACCCCTGATGGGTCAAGTCAGAAACCATCATTTTGACCAATGCACATAGAAACTGAAGAACCAAGTCTCATTGCTACATCCAAGGGGGTGATTATGAACCTTTCTCCTGTTTTTTTTCTCTTTCTCTCTCTTTCTTCTCATAACTTCTTAAAGATTGCTAAGTTAAGTTAATGAAGTGCCTTACTTTGGATGTTCTCTTAAAATTTGCCAAGTATCTTATTCTACCTTAATGGTCTAAAGTTTGCAAGTAAAAATTCAATACTGAACCTCCTGAAAATTTTGTAGTTTCTCCCACACACCACCCATAGTAATTCAAAGAACCTTCCCCTAAACCCATTGAGTGGACAGAGGCATAACACACATCCTGCTATGCTCCTGTGCTAGTTCACCAGGCACCATACAAGCAGGCCTGCAAACCTAACAGAAAGCAAAATCAATGTAATGTCCTCCTGATGTTCTATTCAAGGTAAAATGTTTGAAATTATCAGAAGCTGAAAAACTACATTAACCGATAGAATTTCCCTGGGCTGATTTCTAAACAACCTTATGGTGTGTCCTGTGGGTTTCTGTGAAATACACTGAGGAGAGCTCCAGAAAAGACAATCACTCTATCTCCTAAAGCGGATGCAGAGGAATAATGTGCGAAAATTGTGCAAGGTGATCGGGGGCCACTAAAGCCCCTTCTGGGAGATGGTGTGTGTGTGTATCAATTTGCTACTGCATTTTATTTCCAGCACATAAGCATTGTTTTTCTTGCAAGACTACCCTGTGGAGGAGCAAACAACTCTAGCCTGTATTTTAACTAGATTTCTTAAGACTGAGTCCAGAGAAGCAGAGTCAGGTAATTAACAGCACTCAGCTAGAAAGCCCTGGTCTCCATGTCTCAGAGCAGATGTGCTCCCGGGATGTGGAAAGACAGAATTCAGAGAATGAACATCTCACTGCTCTGTATGTTTCTTCCTCACAACCTGTGTCTTACCAGATCCACTATATACCATATACATTGCTATCTAGAAAACTATAAACTCTTAACACTGGGGAGTAGGAACTATATTTTGGTTCTGTGTTTACATCTAATACAAGGGAGTAATTAGTACTCTACACTTTACAACAGTGTATTTTTTTCTCAAGCCACTGCTTTGAGCTGCTTTATCTTAATTTTTGCCAGCCAATTTTGTTGCCCTCTGTAGTCTGCCTAAGATGCATGTTTGCTCTGAACCAAATCACCTTAATAGGAAGAATGTGGTCCCTGCTCAGATGCAATGAGTTGGCAGTTACTGTCAGGTTATTCAAAATTTTGCAATGGCAGCACTGCTGCAAGCAGCTTGTTTTATTAGTTCCCAATTTATATTAATTCCATATGCTGCTGTGTATTAATAACCTCTTCTCTCTTGCCTTTAGAAATAAAAAATGTGATTTATCAGCAGCCTCTTTATACTGCCAGCATAAAATTGCACGTGGGCTAATTGTTAAAGTTCTGAGGGAGCTATACTAAAGGATCAATCCCTTTATTGCTGCAGTAATGAGCTGCTAATGGTTGCCTGGCTAGACCTCCTGGCCTTCACAGGGAGGCAAGCTTTAGCCATCCCCTTTCTGTCTGCCCATTAATCATTGATCTCCCATAACAGTATATCAAAGACAACAGAACTGCACTATTGAAAATAGGTAGCAAAACCCAAGACTTATTGCATCTCATTATCTCCACTAATATAGTAATATAATAACACTGCAGATAATTCCCTTACATAATTTGAAAAGAAGCCCTGGATGGCCCATGGCCATGGTAAAGATACATTACATTAGGTTTGTCTTCTTTAGGTCAATATTTCTCATCCTGGCCAGCATAATAGTGACCTACAGTCATTAACAACTGACAATATGTTTAAAACCTCACACTGTGGGGAAGCTGCCTGGTATCACTGACAGCTGTAGCTCTCATAGCTGGTCACTGGAGAGCAATAGAATGTTCCTTCTGCAGGCCAGAGAGCAAACCTGCTAATTCAACTGTACTCCCAAGCCTAGAACAACCAAATGAAATTTAGTGCTGAAAAAATTGTTTTATGTGTGAAGAAAAATCTCAAGGGAGAAGGAGTTGAAACAGTGCTGTTCAGGTAATGGAGCTTCATGTCCATTACCTGTGTTACTTGGGATAGAACAGGAATGGATTTGTTGTCCTGTATTATCTGCCCAGTTTACATTACCCAAACAGTGACCTGAGACCAGCTACACATACCTCTTTGGGACTTTATTTATTATTACTAATGAGACTTAGGATTACCTAAAAGGTTCTACCACAGCTATTGAACCTTCTGCTGAAGGGATGACATATATGACTCTGCTTTAAACAGGGAGAAGTTGTTACAAACATGGTTCCTCATCACAGTATGAAGTCTCACATTTGCCACCAAGGCAGCCACCTATCTAGGCAGCTGAGGATCCAACTCCCCGCTGTAAGCCCATGACTTGTGAAAAAAACAGACTCCAACCTAAGACATACGACTCAAGTTCCTTGCCATGTTTGCTGAAAATATCCTCTTTCAAGACCAGTAGTCTTTTTTTCCTTTTCCTGGAGATTATAAACCTCATTTTTTGGAGAGTACCTTTAACTCCAGCCAGCAGCCAAGCCCCACGCAGCTGCTCATTCACTCCCCCACCAGCAGGATCAGGGAGAGAATTGGAAGTGTAAAAGCCAGAAAACTCATGGGTTGAGATAAAACCAGTTTAATAGGGAAAGCAAAAGCCACACACACAAGCAAAGCGAAACAAGGAATTAAATCACTGATTCCCATGGGTGGGCAGGTGCTCAGCCATCTCCACGACAGCAGGGCACCATCACATGTAACAGTTACTTGGGAAGACAAATGTCATCACTCCAAGCATGCCACCTCTCCTCCTTCTCCCCCCGCTTTATATACTGAGCATGACGTCATATGGCATAGAATATCCCTTTGGTCAGTTGTAATCACTTGTCTTGGCTGTGTCTTCTCCCAGCTTCCCATGCACCTTCAGTGCCCTTGGTGGTGAGGTGGTACAAGAAGCAGAAAAGGCCTTGGTTCTATGTAAACCCTGCTCAGCAGTAACAAAAACATCTCTATATTATCAAAACTGTGTTCAGCACAAATCTAAAATGCAGCCCCATACTAGCCAAACAAAATTAACTCTACCTCAGCCAAAACCAGCACAGTACCTTTTCTCAGTTCCCAACAGCAAGCCAGCGTAAAAGGCATCACACTGCCAAGCGATAAATTTGTGGATCCACGGAGAAGGATAAAATAAGCCGCTTTACTCCAGCCTCTGGGTAGGGCAGGAAATACAGCAGATGGACATGCACTGCTGACAAAGCAACAACTACAATTCACAGTTGCACACTCTGTCCCAAGGGAAGTGCTCTGTATAGTCCAGCCAGGATGTTACCTAGCAATTGAATGAGCCTGCTTCCTCACTGATCCATTCACTATGAGGTGAGGATTCTGCAAGTCAGCTCCTTTTTACACAATGTATGTACTTTCCATTTGAAAGAACCACACACCATCTTGCATGCAACAGCAGCACTGGATAGGTGGGAAGTTACAATTCTTTTATGTTCTGTCATAAAAAACACAGGCCAGGCTAAATACTCACTGCACATAAAGTAAATTTTACATCACATCTTGTTTTACATGTTATTTCTACCAAAGTGCAAAGGTTTGGATGATGGTAACTGATGAGTGCAGTGTGTTTGAGGATGTAGTGCTGAGGCAAGGAAACAGTAATCTGTCTGTTCAATACACAGAAGTAAGATTTTATTTCCTGGCAGTTGCGCCAGGATCTGACATGCAACTCACATATCACAGACTCATACAATGGTTTGAAATGGAAGGGACCTTAAAGATCATGATTCCAACCTCCCTGCCATGGGCAGAGACACCTTTCACTAGATCAGGTTGCTTAAAGCCCCATCCAACCTGGCCTTGAACACTTCCAGGGATGGGGCATCCAGACCTCACCACCCTCACAGTAAAGAATTTCTTCCTAATGTTTAATTTAAACCTAGTCTGTTTCAGTTTCAAGACATTTACCCTTGTCCTGTCACTAAATGCCCTTGTAAAAATTCCCTCTCCAGCTTTCTTGTAAGCTTCCTTTAGGTACTGCAAGCCTGCTAGAAGGTCTCCCTGGAGCCTTCTTTTTGGCTGGCATGTAGCTATTCTTCAAAGAGGAGAACACAAAAAAGATACTTACAGCCTACTTTTACAGAATGAAATCTCTTCATTGAATGCAAAGCCTGTTCTAAATACTGCTGAATAGGAAAGAATATTAAAAAAACCACAGTGATTTCAAAAATCAAATGGTTCCTTATTAGAAGAGCTACATTTAGAGAAGCGAAAACTGCATTTAAATTTCCAGTCTTATATGCTCAAATTGACTTCTTGGTGCCACCTCTGCACATTTGCTCTTGCCTCCCCATCCTCCTCCTCAGCCTCCAAATTCTAGAGCTTCAAACAGCCAAGTAGCTAACACAGGAGAAGGCAGATAGCACTTGTGAAAACTTTTTTGAGCATCACATGCTGTATATCCCTCACTGCCCATGGACAGCTAGCCTCATCCCAGTGCCTGGGATTCTTCCTCACACAGAGAGGGATGCAAAAAGATCTCCTGCCTGGAGCCACTTAAGAAATGTAAAGGCAAGGGGTTGTCAGGACAGCAATGGCACTGCCGTCCAGTCTGCTGACTTCAATGTCTCTATCTGGGATGCAAAAGTACAAAAGCAACCCTTAGTGTCCTAAGTTGATACAGAAACTTAGCGCTCTGTCTCTTAATGAAACAAAGACAGCAAAAGACAATTCTGAAATTATACATTTACTTATTATTTCTATAACCAGAGTTTAAATTTCTTTGGTAATTGACAAAGTATTTTCTTATAATTTTGGTGTGCAAAGAAAAGGATGATAGAGAAACAGAAAGAGAAAAATATAATACTTCATTTTCTTTTCATTGCCCAGCCTGAGCAACAGTAAGCAAAAACTTCTGTCAGTGTTACTCCTTTGAACATTAGACTTCTGCTCTATTGTATGCTCTTTACCTATTGCAGCAATCTGCTGGTTTTCCTGAAAAATGGCCACAGTGCCTACACTAGACTCTGGACTCACTGCTCTTGTAATGAGGAGTCAGTCTATCAAGGCAACACATGGCCTGTTGCCTGTGCATTGTAATCCAGGATGGCTGGAGCACAGGAGACAGATGAGAACTTCTACACACATGCTGTTTTCCCCGGTGGAAATATGGACAGTATTAAGGACACGGAATCTGAGAAATGTGTCTTCAGCTTTAACACAGATTATGTGTTTGGGCTTTTATGCTTTTCTTTGCACTTCTGGAAGAAGACATAATCGCCTCTACACTGAATCACGTTTACCCTGTTTTTTTTAAATATACACCAAACCATTCAGGAACTACACTGACGGGGACAGAGGGTTGAATTCCCAATATTATTTCTTATTATCCAGTCACAAAAAGAAAACCAAGAACATTTGTTTAAACACAAATATAAGACTTTGGTGCTGTGGTAGACAAGATTAGCAAACCATTTTTCCCTTAGCCTTTCCCTTTGTCATTGAAATTAGAAGAACTGGCAAAATGCAAAATTTTTGGTTTTATACTTTGAAAGATCAGTAGTAAGAAAAAACTTTTTGTGAGGACAAATCAATTTAGTATTTTAAGATAAACACTGACAGAACCATCTGAAAGATTATTTCATAAGAAGATTCTTCTGTCCTTATTTGCATGCTTTCTTAATCTGCATAGAGTTTAACTCTTGGCTTCACATCTTCTATCACAGGACAAGCATAGAATCCACCACCCTCAGCAAGAGAATACACACTGCTAATGAACCACTGCTAATGAACCATGTTTTAAAATGGGAGCAAAGTTAACCTACTCAGAATTATCCTTGACGCTAATTCTGTAACATATTCTGCCCTTGTTGGTTGCTCCAGTGCAAAAAGCACAGAAAATAAAGCCTACACCAGATGTGAACCAATGCCAGTGTCCTGCTTTATTATTAGCAGAATATTAATGTTATTATATATTATTATTGTTAGCAATAGAATAAAACATAGAATTGTGCTCCAACTTTCTAATTTGGTGGAATTTTGTGACCAGTTTGTCTGACGCTAAGCAGCTACAAGAAAGGCAGCAGTCAGTCAAAGCCCTTTCTTTCACTTAGAGGGCAATCTGTCTTTGGCCATCAGACATACAAATGCATAGCTGGAACATCTCTTTAGGGAGCCTGAGTGATAGCCCACTAAGGAGACCAGGTGCTATGCTTGAAATAGGAAGAAGAACAATGTAAGCCCCTGCCAGCCCTGAGCTGTGAAGAGCAGAGTCAGTCTAAAGACAATGAAATACATTGCCAGTGGAAGCTGAGGGCTGAATAATGAAGTCCTGTTCCATCACACTTTGTTTCTTACACCTGTTACTTATTGTCTAGTAAATTAGAAGGCATCAGGGTAAAGAAGCTTTCTGAGTCAGGACATGGGAACAGCTGGACACCAAGTGTAAAATCCTGCAGTTTGGAAAGCAACATCTAAACCCTTATTTGATCTATTAAATTAAAGACTCATGCTCACTTTCACAGCACTCGCTACCCATCACTTTAGGACAACCATACCCCCACTCTAATTTCAAATAGGTAGAGGTGTATCTTAAAACAATTAGCAATTAATAGAGTTGGCATGCAGTGAATCAGAAGAAAAATTAATGCCATCAATCATCTTTTAATATCCACTGCAATATTAAATAGAATTCTCATCTCCATACTATGACACAGCTCAGAAACTGAACTAGTATTGTTATTAACTGAAATAGTATTGTTATTAACTGAAATAAAACCCAATCTACAGTATTGCAAACCTCCTTTGAAATTCAGTATATTAAATACATCCCCCATTAAGTCAGTTTCATTATTTAAACAGCATCATGCCAAAAAAAAATACCTCAAGATGAAACTTGTCATTTAAGTGATTCATCTGTAAGTCACAAGGAAAATGGTCTCACATATCACTTCCAAGCACAGATTAAAATACCATTGCACATCTTGGCATGATTTGCACTCTATGCTTCAGAGGAGTTTGGTCCTCATATATAAGGGATGCATTTCAAATATATGTATGGAAGATGCTTTGCGTCAGCATTGATTCCTCTGTCACCTATAGGCACAACTCTGTTGAAATGCCCACTGAAGAGGAGAACCTAACATAGGTAGTACAGACCTGTCATCACCCAAAACTCATGTAACAGGAAAGGTACAGGTCAGAAAGAAGATGTACTGGTAGTATTAGGCTCATAGGCCTGAAGATGATGCACGTGGAAGAATTTTTCTCTCTTTTCTAATAGAAGAACCAGCAAAATCAAAGGGAAATAGTTGGCTGCAGGTGCAAAAGAAACAGTAGGTTTGTCCTCACATAGTTAAGCTGTTGAACTCACTGTCACAGGACATGACAGCTGCTCTGTGTTTACAGGGATTCAGAAGACAATTAATTGGACTGAATCCCAGAACAAAAATCTATCATGATTTAATAAGTACAAAGATACTACTTCCAGATGATGAAGTCTTTGAGCCACATATTGTTAGATGCTGGAAGAGTGCACCAGGGAGTTTTTACTACAGGCTTAACCCAGTTCTTATGATCACCCCAAGCACTGAGATCTGGCCAGTACAGGCATTTTACATTCATATTCAAGTACTAAAGGGATAGACATCATGTAAAAACTCAGGTCAACATAATGAAAAAAGAAAAAAAGGACAGAAATTGGTGTTGGATAGGAACAAGGCAAATTACTACAGCTTTGTGCTAAGAACACATCTTTAGGAATTGTGTACATATGGTTACATAATAAGCCTGATTGTCTCTGAACATTTGTCTCCCTCAATTTTCAGGAGCATTAAATTCATTTGAATATCCTAGAATATTAATTTTAAAACATGGATCGAGTATGTGCTAACTGTTTCAGTGTTCTACAGAGGAAGAGCAGAAATTTATTACAGGCAATGGAAGAAAGAATTGTCCAAGTCTAATATTTCTTTGTCCAGAAAAAGGTTGAACAGACACATGATTTCTTGCACTTAGAATCACCTGACTTTCATCTGTGTAGTCCAGTGCCAACATAATGCTATTATTACTGATAACAAGAGCAATCAAGTTGCTTAATGGACTTATATCCAGAATTTTAACTCTTTCCATTTTTCCAAGGATGGGAAAACAACTCCGTACAAACTACAAAAGGCAGGCACAGGGGCAGTTCAATAAGCAAGAGAGTTTTCACACAGAGTTAATTGTGTCAAGGTTTCATGATGATACATTACAATATGTTTTAAAACATCATGATTTTTTATATATTCTTCTTCATGAGTCTTCTAACCCTAGTGGAAAAAATATTCTAGCTGGACCATCTACTAAAACATGATGTAGGCAGTTATAATGGAAAAAAATACAGCAAAGTAGGTTGATGGAGAAATGGGTATATGTTTTCCTTCCCTCAGTATTTAGTAAGAATGTAAGAGGTGTTACCGTTCAATAAATTCAAATAACAAAAGGCAGTTCTGCAAAGCCTATCCAAGGCTCTGTATTTTACCCAACATTTTAGTATGACATCCACATTCCTAACTGAATCTCCAGAAGCTTTCCAGAATGTAGTCATGAATGCTTTCTTGGGGGCCATCAGGCCAATCCCTACCAGAAGTATGAATACAGGTCGGTAACACCATAACACCTGCATTGTGAGCCTGTACCTCCTCAGGGATCACAGGGGAGGGAGAGCACCTTCCCAGGATACCCTAAGCAGTGCTATCTCCGGTCTGAATTTTAGTTCCCAGGCAGGGCTGGACAGCCATACCTTGTGATTGGGTTCTCAGAGTGTAAGGGAAAATCCACAGTCCTTTGATACAGACACTGAAAATGCAAGCACCATGTCAAGGGAGCATGAGTGGAAAACATAAAGGGTCAACCTAAGGGGTCTCATACTGAATCATGAGATCTAATATGTCTGTGTACTAATGCCACAGGACTGCATCTCTCCTGGCTATGATGTGCAAAGGCTCACACAATGCCAACAGCTGAATCACCATATCCACCTCTTACCTTGCAGGAAGAGCCTGGATTTAGGGGAAGGGAGGAACAGATATACACATGTTTTTAGAACAAGGTGATTAATAGCAGACTAATGTAACTGAAAGACACAGATAGGGAAACAGGGTTTTAATACTTGTCACCCTGTTTAGCTGGAAAGAATAAAATAGGCAAATGAATGGCAGGACCCTAAGACATTACCAATGTTCTTCCTGCAAGTAGAATATTGAAATGCATGCATGATTCTCTGAATACTTACTCCTTTCACAAAGGGTAATGCGAGCTGTTTTGGAGTGAGGAGGTCAGGACTAAAACCCTCAGACAGATTTAATTTTTTATCTTAGATATTTTCAGACACTCTCTAGCCACGAATGCATGTTCTGTGCTTGCTTCAGTGTTCTTTGCATTAGGAAAGAAAAAATTCATACGTATGCACAGAAAAAGATAACTGTAAAGGGGAAAATCATTTCTAAAGTCAGAGTGGTTCACTGAAAAGAGTGGAAAAAACCCCATGAGTGAATGGAAAAGGAAAAGGGGTAAGGGTGAACATAGCAAGAGGCAGCTGAACCACTTATGCTAATATTTTGCTTTAATTCTCCCCTAGTTAATTCTAAATTACTGAAAGGAAATTGAATTTAATAGCCAAGGTAAGTCTGCTAGACTATCATGATATTTAGTGAACCTAGAAGAGAGTAGCTGTTTTTAAATTCTTTTTGTAATAAAAAGGAGAAAAATACCCATATATATATGTATATATATATATTTTACACAAAACGAGGGCTTTGTGTTCTTTTGCTATAATCAGATATGACAGTGCAGACTGTCACTGAACAGTACTCAGTTCTTGACCCCAACTGTGGCATTTTGACTCACTAACATGATACTAGACAAAGCTGTGTTTACTTCAACCTTTAAATTCTGCTGCTGAACTAATTTTATTCTATATCTCAGGCACACCTCCATCACATCTAGGAGAGACATCCACTGTCACCTACAGATCATATTTATTGGTGTGTAATTTGCAAGTGCTTATCTTCAGCACTGAATCCAGGATTTGGGAAATTATACTACCACTGATCCCCGACTGAACCTCTGGTTCTTTCTTAGTCTTGGACTTTACACATATTTCTACCACCTCTCGGCAGGCTATAGGTTGATGCAGCACTGTATTGCACTCAGCTTCCATTGAAAAAAGTGTGAGGTCAGAGTTCAACCACAGACAGAGCACTAAAACAGAAATTAAAGGAATGGATTCCAAAAAGTAGAAAATGGTAAAGCACACTGCAAAAGCACTGAGGTCTGAAACATGTTGGCAAAATGCCACACTAGTGGAAAAAAAGAAATTACAAAGTTCACTGTTTTTCCTACTGAAAGAAATGTGTCAATTTTCAGCTCTCCAACCTGTTTCAGGCTCTCTGCAGAATCAGACCTGATTAAAATGATTTATTCTTTGCTCTCTTGCAAATGTACAATTAATAAGTAATAAAAACACAACTGCATTAAGAAAATCTGATACTAAAATGTATGGATATAAGACAGAAAATGAATTCTGTAGCCAGAGAACACAAGGCCATTATGATAAAATTAAACTTACTCTTTAAGCAACTCTGTGACAGGTCCTACTTTTTCAGATGGGTAACTGTATCACAGAGTGCTTAAAGAACAAAGTTCCACCTATTTCCCTATGAGGCCTCCACTTTTCATTTTAAAACTTGCAGTCCTGTTTTGCCCTCTCTAATAGAAGGGCCCTTGCTGTAACTCTTCAGGGCATTACATGCCAAGCTGAGGTCTGCTTCCAGTGATAGACTCTTTTAAAAGATAAACAGATAGAGCTTAGCAGGTCAGCAGAGGAAGCTGGTGAGGAGTAGAAGGAACTGTTATCCATGTCAAAGAGCAACTTAAAACCATTCTTGGCTTAATCCAGCAGAAATCTTCTGTATTCAGGAAAAGTGTGCAAGACAGGGACTACCAGTGCCACCACGAGGTTTCATCCTGCATTTGTTCATTAATAAGGTACAGAATCATACACAGAGGGACTAGAACCACACATGGAGTTTATATTGCTTTCCTCACAAATTTATCACAAAATATAGGGAAGAGAAAAAGAAACACAATATCTGTGAACAGTAACAAGGTAGTCTCCATGGGAAATACAAACTATGTCTCTATATTTCTAAACATAAAACATATTTTCCCTTTGTACTTCATTCAGTAGAAAAAATTTTAGTTGAATGACTGGATTTTACATCTGGGCTCTAGAAGAGCTGCTTAGCAAGGAAAGTCATTAATCTATTTTCAAATCAGTAGAAACAATTAGTTTTAATGAGTACCTTTTATAAGAAAAGACTGAAATAATCTGTTTTAAGGTAAGGTGATTTCTGTACCTACTCCAGCATGAGGCCCGGGGACAACATCAGCAACACATGTCAGTTGCCTGAGAAGAGGCTTGCTGGTGATGTGCAGCACAGATAAATGGCAGATTTCAGAGTTCACCTAGAGGTGGCATCACCTCTCATCTTTGCTTTGCCAGTGCGCTTCATCAAAGGTCTGCAGTGAGAAAGTGCTTGTTCACAGTCTAGAAAGGGAATTGTCATTTTTCAGCCAAGATCAAACAGCACTTGACAGACCCAAAGAGTTTGACCATTGCAGTACACTGGCAATGTACTCACTGAGAAGGGCTCTCAGGAGCAAAATGAGACTATTGCTTGTGTGCCTCCCTGCAGGTGTCACATGTGACCATATCCTACCTGGGCTAGTTCTGGTAGAGGTCTAGTTCTATGTGGCACTTCTGGCACTGGCCACAGTGACAGACAGATGGACAGAGAGGTATTTGACTTTAATGCTTGTGCAGATAAATAAAGGAAACTGAGACACTGATTGAGGCTAAAGTGAAGCCAGGACCCAGGAATTTTAACTGCTATTCCATGTACACTTTTTTTCACACATCCGTGAAAGCTCCCCCAAGCCCAAAATTCATGGCTGGATCCAAGATGTTTAGTGTTGCTCCAACACACACAATTAGGACAGGGCAGCCTATTACCAGTGATGTTTGATAATGAACTACTTAATGGTTTGATAAACAACTTTTAAAAATTGCTCTTCTAATTTCCTCTTTTCACTGGTGTTTATTTATTTTATTCTACTCCTTCCTCCTCTTAAATATAAGTAGGCAAATATAAGTAGGAGAGCTTTAATTAGCTGAGGATATTGCTTTATAAAAACTTTGCTAATGACTTACTCCTGTCTATAAGCCCTGGGGCGTCAGCTTCTCATGTGTCAGCAGCTTCCTGTGAAGCCTCATCATATTCTTTGTAGAGTTTGATTCATACTAGAAAATTGCCTCATCATTTTGTATGTGAACTTTGATAAATACCAAGAAATTAATGACTGATTCATATAGTTTAATGTATGAAAAGAAGGCAACTCAGAACTAGCTGAAAAGATCCATTCGTTTATGGATCTGCTTATGTCTTTGTCAAGAAAAGACCACACAACTTTATCATATGAAAAACTCTCCAGCTAAGTCTTTGACTTTAAATGGACTTCTTGGTTTTTGTCAGTTCGGTTACTCTTAGTCTGGGCGGCCCTTAGCTCTCTTAGATTTAGGGCAGGCTTTTCCAAAATGGTGTCATAGAAATGTGATAAAACCCACTTTGCTATGGATCACAGAAGTTGATCTGGCTTGAATAAAGTCCTTTGGTTGCATTTGTCCCACCATCTCCTCTTCATTTATGACTTAGCTTATTACCCCTAACAAGTATTTTGCTATAATTGTCCTAAATCATGCTACTATGACTTTGCAGATTTCATCAGAGCAAGACAAGCTTTTGTCAACAGAGGCAAGAAGGTGTGTTTCTGGGCAACAGCTTTGCCTGTGAAAGTTTCTCTGAAGTCATATGAAAGGGACTCAACCAAAATTATCAAAGAACCTAAAATATTGGAAAGCATTCTCTTCCTCAGAAGTAAAAAACTTACACTTTGCAGAGTAATTGTAGAGGATATGGCATCCACATTCAGTGTGGTCTGGTTGGTAGAAGGTGGCAGGACTGAACAAGCATTCACAGACTCAGAAAGCTGCCAGAACACAGACAAAAATCTTTACATGATAACAGCCATATCAGAAACAAATAATTTGTATTTTCAATCAGGTTGTGTTTCCCTTTGTGTCAAAGCCAGAAGAGGAATAGAATTACTATCCCAAGTGTATACTACCAGAAAACTACAAAGAAAAGTGTTGCTGGCAGACAGAAGATCAGGCAAAGGCTCTTTTAAGACTTCCGTAATTAAGGAGTTACATGAAGTGTCCTTGTCTCCAGAACCTGTGCATTATTTCACCAATAAGACTATATGGAACCCAGGCCAAAATCAAACCAAACAACAGCATCCAACTTATCTTTGAGTAAAGGATAGTAAGCAGGAAATCTGGTTCAATATTCCTTTTCCAGGGTATCCCTTTTTTTCCCCACTATATCAGTAATCTTCACAGTTTCCACACTATAGCACACTTTTTTCCCTGATAACCATGTACAGCAAAAGAATATACAACTATTTTTCCTTCTTTGTGAGGGGCCGCAGCCTCACTAGTATCCAGCATAAAGGAACTGTCACTGTGGCAAGAACTACAGGCACAAAATATGAAATGTAAATTTTACCAATATTTATGTCTTTATAAACTATATTGACAGCAGCAGATTGAGAAAAAGGAAATGGTGCACTTTAACTTCAAAAAATGCTTGCCACAGTTTTATTGTGCCCGACAGTAACTGAAAGTCAGCTAAGCTTTAGGGAAGGCACAAATGGGAACTTTTAAAGATGTAATATACACTATACACTACTGACATTTAAAAAGATAAACACCAAGTGCAGAGCAAAAGGAGCTAATTTAATAAAATAAGAGTTTGGCAGTGAGTGTTTATTTGTCTTAGAGGACTTTTTTTCTTTTTTTAAAGAGCACCATTCATGTTACTCATTTTCAGACTTGGTTACATTCCTGATGGATCATTTTCTAGTTACTAACCTTATTAAAAAATACTAGACTATTTCATAGCAGTAGTCCCAATCACTGTAGCAATACAATGCTGTGTATTCTGTTATTCATCTTAAAAAATGCTTCATAAATATTAAAAACTAGACCATAACACTGCAATCCACTTTGAATAAAGGTAGCCAGTAGTTATTCCAGCCCAAGAACTTAATTGTCTGCAGCCAAACACTGCAATTTCCCACTTGCATCCTTCTTGCTGTAAAGGGTTCAGTATAAGTTGAAGTGTGGTTTTACCTGAGTTTTTATTCCTTATTTGTCATCCACATGAAAGTTAAGCCCTCTTCAGAAATATCAGCATGACAGTGAATGCCACACACACGAAAACTGACCTTTCACTTTCAAAGGTGTCCTGGAAGAATCTTGAAGAAGCCCATATACTAGAATGGTTTTCCTGAATGTAAACTGTGCTTCTCTGGACTACACTACAAGTATTAGTAGTGGCACCATGCAAAGAACATGTTAACACATATCCCTTAAAAAACTTTTTTAAATCATTCTTTAAGATTCTGGGTCCACTGATTAAGCTTCAGAAGAGGAAAGACAAGAGGATAAGAAACAAAGATTTACCAGTTTGAAGGTTGTTTCTAACACTACTCTTTCATTCCAACAGTGCTGTTAACAGGATATTTCTCATGAAGACCATTTCCTACAAGATTCAATATGTTTCAGCTTGGTTACCAGCAGCTGCTGACCCAAGACTTTGGTGGCAGGCAAAGAGATTAGCAGTCACGCTCTGTCTGCACTAGTGTGCAAGCACTTGGAGAGAAAAGTGTTAATGTTGCCCTAATGTTACATTGGGTCTACAGAAATATATTTTATATCAAAGATGAAGAGATCATGTTGGTAATTCATCTATCACCACATTAGATACATAATCTTGTGTCATTTAGATCTCTACTGCATCTTCAAAAAAGGGATAGAAGAAAGCTACAACTTCACTAATCTTAATGCAGAAGCACCTAAAATTAAATAGTTACCAGAGCTGATTAATTCTGTTAAGGTTAATTGCAGTTGAATGTAATTTAAAGATTAATTTGAAGTTAATTATATGGTCTTTTAATAATCAACATTTTCATATTGCATAAAACAACTGGTAGGAAAATGCTTTTACAACTATTAAGTCTATGTTGATGTACAAGAGATACCAGGTAAATATCTTTATGAAACCCATGCAACTATTTTCTCTCTCAGTTTCAGAGACTGGAATAGGGCCTTATGATCCCAAAATGTTCAGCCTCTTTTTTTTTTCCCTTCCTGGATTTCAGATCACTTTTGGTATCTCAAACTATTACCTCAAAACTTGAGTAACTTACCCAAAATCAGTCTGAAAAAATCTTGACCTCAGGAGGCCTGTAGCACAATGAAGTGACAATTATTTTTGTCCTGGATATTTCAAGTCATCAAAGATCTAACCAATCCTTTAACTTTTGAAAGGGATTATTTAAGTGATGGGAAGGTGAATATCCTAGTCTCACAGAATGCAATGTTTTCAGTAGAGCAGCAGTTTACCCCAGCTTTGTATACTGATACTGAGACATTCTGAAAATTTCACTGTAGAGTAGTTTCATTATTTTTCCCAGTCCAATTTATTGTCAAAAACATCTGTACTTCCAGAGAGGAAAGGCCGTGTAGTCTTAATAGAAGAGCAAGCGTAATAGTTCAAAACTATCATAATATCCTGATTTCCTGATTTTACACTGTGTTGCTTTAGAGAAGCACTTTAAATTACCTACCCTAGCCTCTATCAGAGAAAAAAACTTTCATTTAACATTTTAGAGGTGATATTTTGAAGAGTTCATATATTTTTGTAAAACATCTGAAGCTATTATTCTAAAAACACTGAACAATGCTACAGTGATATTTATTTAAGTTGGATCTTTTACTACACCATTTTTTACCCTTGATTCTAAAACTAACTGTAATAGGCACCTGTAAGGGTTAGCAAAAAAAGTCATCAGAAAGTATAGACAAAGTCTTCTATGGGAAGCCAGGGTCTCACCTCCCAGAAATCTAGCAAACACTGTGTAAACAACTAGCAAAACATCTGTGAGAAACACAAAAGGGATGCTGAAGCAACATTTCTGAATCGCAAGCACAAAGCTCTAAAAGAACTGAGACTGGAAGCAAAAAGTCTCTTCATTCTCTAAGCTCCAGCTGAGCTATTAACCGACTAGCCATTGACTTGACACAGACACTGTGTCTGTGTTTGGTGGAAACCTGAAGACCTCACTGCCACTAAAGAACAGAGTTGTGCTGCTTCTGGTTCACATGGGGGTAAGAAACTACATACCTTGTGTTCTGGCTGCTGGATATCTGGACCTTGTCACTGTAGCTGTCAAATTAGAGAAATTCCACATCTGAGAGTGCACTTATGCTATGCGAGACTTTCCATTACTTAAAATAAGGGCACCGTACACAGAAGAGATAGACAAAGCTCAGTAGAAATTTAAAATTAATTCCTTCTCTGCATTCCCGGTCAGGCAGCTTAGCATCTTCTGCCCTTTGTTTAGTTCTAACAGGCTACATGCTGAACAGTCAACTATACTGACCAAGGTATTGTTGATTTTTAAGGTTAAATTCAAAAGAGAGAAGGAAAACTACCTGGATTTCCAAAGGGGAGAGAGGAGTCAAGGGAGAGAAGGGGCTCAATTAATGAATTTGCACATCTCTAGTAGATTTACAGCTTTCCTCCTCTTTTAAGGACACCTCTACATTTGAGGAATGCAGAGGTTTATATCAATAATTCTGTAGCACATCATTCTTTGACAAAAGGCTCTTTCCGATGTACTGCAGATGAAGCACAACATCTGAGATTCCAAGATTCTGGTCTTTAACCTCATACATTAGATCTTTCCTAATGCCATAAATATTGAAATTTTTTTCTTTACCTCTTGAACAATGAATAAAGCTGTACTGTCTTGACAACATTATACAGATTCTAAATTTTCCTCATGACAGCATGGGGCTATCTTGAAAGAAATATTATCATAGACAGGAACTGAGAAGTTTAGGTGGAACCGAACTTGAAAGGCAAGGCAATAGCATTGCTAAGCTTTAGAAGATCAGTCAAATATTGCCACAAAGACTGTTTTGCAGGAAGTACAGGATTGCTGTTAGAAGTCTGGTTCCAAAAGGGAAGGGACTGAGCAAGAGCAGAGAATCCAAAACCCAAATGGCTACTCAAACAAAGGAGCAGGGGTCAGAGAGGACTGTCCAGCTCACATATGCAAACAATGAGCAGCCCAAAGCAACTGATGGATTGGTTCTTACACCCATTTGGATATAGTACATCACACAGCAGCTTTGCAGATCACTTCTCAACTAGCTAAGCTTATGTTGTAGTTACAGCAGCCAGGACCGGCTTATCACTGTGTGGGTCTTACCAAAACTGTGTATTCTACAGCCTCTATATCATTTTCCATGAACTGCTAATAATAGATCGTTTGCAGCAGCTACCTAGGGCACATGTGACACCTCAGGTTACAAACTAGGTGTTTAAGAACTCTGTGAGATAGAGAAGTTTTCCTGTCTTCACACCAACAACTCAGCTGTGATAACTCTCCTTCAGGGAGTCATTACCACCTTCACACCCAGCCTGACGGGTCATGTCTGCTAGTGGGCCATCAAGGATTCCAAAATATCGCATGACTCACAGAGCAAATCACCCATTGTGAAACTCATCACCCTGGGGAAGGTACTTGGCATTCCCATCTGAACCTGAGCATATATGATTTTGGGGACTTCTGATACCACTTGTTGGATCCAGAGGAGGACCAAAACCTTAACAGGACTGTGACTGTCACTCTTGACCAAATGGCAACCATCATCCTCACAAACAGGTTTTCCTTTCCTTTTACTTTGTACTCAGGGGGACCACATGGTGCTCAGCACAGGGGCTAACAAACTCC
The DNA here is from genome assembly GCA_013396755.1 of Sclerurus mexicanus. Classification (NCBI taxonomy): domain Eukaryota; kingdom Metazoa; phylum Chordata; class Aves; order Passeriformes; family Furnariidae; genus Sclerurus; species Sclerurus mexicanus. Next base: position 248,204 of record VWZF01000688.1, read on the forward strand.
ATTCTGTTCGTGCCCCAGGGTGCTGCATTATACATCTGGCTTTTGTGGGTTACAACCAATTTTTCCTATGGATCATTGTATTTATTGTAATCTTTTTATTTAATTGTAACTCTGACTTTTAATCTCTCTTTCTGAGTTGGGTTCATTTCTCCTGCTGGTTTACCTTTACACCAGCACAGCTTGTCAGGCTCTTTGCTGTCTAATCTGGAGCCCAGACAGTGACAGAAGAGTTTGGTTGTCCAGCTGAAATCTAATAGACTGATAACAATCTTTAAATAAATCTTGTGACTTTCAGAACTGCTCAGAAGACACTAGTTCTTGTAACTTCATTTCTACTCAGTTATATACTGAAAACTTCCTTCACCTCCCAATGGAGGTTTTAAAGTCATGATACAGACCAAAGCACTGAAAGCTGGAAAATTAGTTTCTGTGGGATTTACAATTCGGTTAACCATAACCAATGCTTGGGATACCTCTGTAAGTAGTATATAAGTTTCTCATTTCACAAGCCCCAACAAATGCAACTGACAATCTATCAACAAACAACATTTACTTATACCTTTAAAATCCTGTTGTAGGGCAAGTTTTGGATTCTATAATAGCAGAGGGGGAAAACCAGATTAAAATTTGTTTACCAGAAGTTTTCTGACTTTGATTATCGTGGACAAAAGAAGTTTTTAAATTGCTGCAACTGCCCTAGATATTTTACACAGAGTATGAAGTGCTGGGAAGAATGGCATAATCCTGAGATTAGCTCAACTGGTTAGAGCATGGTGCTAATAACACCAAGGGTGTTGTGGGTTCAATCACTGTATGAGCTATTCACTTAAGAGCTATTCACTTGATGATCTTTGTGAGTCCCTTCCAACTCGGAATATTCTGTGATTCTGTGTCTGACAGAGCAGGAGGAGATGGAGCTCTGTTCCCTGGATTTCAGTTAACTGCTTATTCTGCCTCAAAACCTCTGAGAGGTAGTACTGTCACAGCTCATAAGCTTGTCTGCTCTCCCTGGCCTGACTCTTTGTGAAAGAATAACCATGTCTATCAGGACTGTTATCATGACTGCCTCAATGGAATTATTCCATTTAGAGTCTCTCCCTCACAGAAACAAATGCTGCAAGCATGACCTACATGGAGACATGGTTACAGCTACACAAATACTAATAATAGATGAAATTAGACACATGAACCATCAGAAGTCAGAACCATCTATAAACACAGATATTTAGTGCATAGATAGATGACTGGTAATTGTCTGCGGATAAAATCTGCTAGTTTGATTTAATAGTACAAAACTTTATTTTAGGCTCAAGCCACAAGTACATGATAACCTCAGACTTACTTAGCAACTTTTAGTCCAAAGTAGAAAAAGGCAGGAATTCATTATATGACTGCAAGTTCATTATTACAACACAGGGGAGAGAAAACAAATCTCTATATCATAGACTGACAAAGGATAAATTCTGAGATGGAGTAAGGAGACCACAACACCCTCTGGAGGCACACCTGAGTTTGAGTAAAATAATTCTTTTTAGCAGTGTTTTAAAATTGCATCGCCATCTTCAATCAAGTGCATCTTCATGTAACAGGAATACAGTTCACAGGAACTCAAGCAACAAAGTGCTAAAGGATGTTTTACGTAAGAGTCACAGCATGAGGAGATTCACTAACAATTCTGCTGGCAGGACTCAAGAAAGAAATGAGCAACTTTAATAAGATCAGGGTAAATGAAAGAAAAATTTAAAAAAAAAAAGGCAGAAGAAGAAAAGAAAGGCCAATGTAACAGAATGCTTGTCTCACTACAAAGGCTGAAGAGATGAAAGGCAAAAGGAACTTCATGTGTTTTCCATCTTCTTGTTTTTTGGGCTCAGATGCAGTGGCACATCTCTGCAAATGTCAGCAAGTCAGAAAGCAAATCAAAAGAAACAGCTCTGATCTGGAGAGTGTGCTTTTGAAAAAGAATGTTTCTACCAAGAGCGTAATGTGGCACATCAGGCCACCTGGATAATGAGGGGCAGCAGATGAGAAGGAGGATGAATTATGTCAGCTCCTAAATGAGAAAGCTTATGGCAGAGATGGGTCCGTTTTCCTGGAGTTTTCATTAAGGAAACATTTGTGTAAAAGCACCTTGGGCCTCAGCTTTGGAGCTCTCTTTTCTGTACACAATAGGTTCTGTTAGACATGAACTTTTGAGGAGGCAGTCTCTGTCCTGGAGCCAGATAACCAAACTGTCACCTCAGACCATTTCCAGAAAGCTTGCAAAACACTAAGTCCATTTCTGTTTACATTTTCCTAGAACTTCAGAGAATATTGTCAAGTTAAAGGAAATTAACAAAGTTTCATGACTTGTGAAATGCATCTAAAAATATTGATTTATCTTTTAAGATTGTTAACTGATTGAAGAATTTCTTCTGATAGCCAAAGATTTTTGTCTTGCAGTTGTAACAAGTAATACTCATATATGAATGTAATGACAAGTGTAATTTTTCTAGTGATGTTAAAAAAGAGTACATAAATTGGCAGAAGTTTAAATAAACTTTTGAGATTCTTCTTTTAAAAATGTTTAGACAGCAAGTTTCCAATGGAACTTCAGGAGAAATGTGGATTAGCACAATTATTCTGATGAATAAATAAAGACCTCAACAGAGCAAGTTGAAAATGTCATGAAAAGGAATGGCCATGGTCTCTTTCTTTCATCTTTTGGCAATACATTTATTTGAAGTATCTACCATTACTGTGAAATAAAAATGGGATGAATGTGCAAACAAGAACAACTTGTTAACTTGCAATAAATATAGAATTAATACTGTAATGTTATTGTTACTGTTTTTATTATTGAAATTTGTGTTTTATCTCCACAAATATTCATGTACTCCTGAAAATTCAGACTATTCAAAGTGCTGAAGGAACTAAAAGCATGATCTGACTTAATTTACAAATAATCAATTTAACTCAAGTAGCTGAATGCAGAAGCAGAACAATATTAAACCTTTTTGATTACAAATGCATTTGGTGAACTAATTTAGAAACTGGACATTTGTCACTAAAATAAGTAAGTTCTCTGCTGGCTTCATGATTTACAACCCAGCATGACAAATAGGACAAGAGAGAAGATAGGTCAAGTCAGTAATGATCAAGCACCAGCACTATATTTTGACCAGTGCTTGGACTAGCTCTACTGTTTGATTGTCTCCAGAAAATTAAGTTCTTTTCTCATGAATTTTTGTATTTTTCTGCTACCCAATTTTGCTCAGAGCTACAAATGGAAATGTTGGGAAAAAAAACATACTTGAAAACAAAGTCATGGATGATGCTATTTCTGTTCTGTTTCAAAGCCAACCAAGGATGAAAAAAAGGAAGTATGTTCTAATGAAATTTCTCCTCCCAAGATTTTTGGATGCACTTGGATACACATTTGAACCCTTTGGGGTTTATCTGATGGGAAATGAATTGCTGGGCTTATGGGTCCAAGTCATGACCTGAAACATCTTGCTGTGCTAGAAGTGCTAAAGCAATGAAACTGATATCTTCACAGAATTAAAAGGTTGGAATTGAACCAGGAGAATCACAAGATAATTAATTGGAATCCATTAACTTTTTCAGGGTGCTTCGTGTCGTATCTCAAATGCAAAGCATTGCCATAAAAGCAAAAGTTAAATATTTCATGTTATAAATGAAAGTGCATTTTGTCTTTGTCTGGGCGCATCCACATCAATGTTGGCTTTAATCTGAGGATGCATAATTCAGATGGCAACAGAATGACAGGGAGTCCTTAATGTGAGTTGTACAGGGCAGAGTAAATTGATGGAAATACACAGTTTTTTCAGAAAGAAAAAGGTTTTGCTGGCTGACAGCTTTTGAGCACAGCTGCTTTCTGGGCACTAGGGAATTGCACATTTTGCTGTAGCTTTGGTATGTTGCCACTGTAGTCCTTTAAATCTCTGTCTAAGACAGTAAAGATTTGTAAATGAAATAGTCTAGGAATATAGTTCCTGAAGACATTTTTCCTGTCTCAGAAGAGGAGTAAGCTACAACATGAGGGCAACCTGTTAACCAGAGTCCCTGGTAATATCATGGAGTCATGAATCCTACAGATGGCTCAAAAGTCTGTCCTCCTGACCAAAAAGCTTCAGGCGAAAAGAACTATGGTAAACTCATATGATTATGGATAGTGATTTGGGTAGTGCAGGTTGAGGGGGAGAGATTCATTCACTACCTTTACTCTCTTCTGTTCTGAGTAACCATAGGGAATAGCCCACAGCAGCAGGGAAATACACAGCAGGATACCTGGAACATGGGGCTGATCTGCAGTTCCCATGGAGACAAGTACGGTTACTTACACACGGAGAGAGAAGGCTCCTTTCTCTAAAACATTCTTTAAAATCTTACTGTCAGCTGTAAGAAACTGTAATGTTAATGGTTAATGATTCAAAACAATTGGCAATTTGCGGAGGCAGTGGGTGCTTTGCTGACAATGTGTATGGCAACAGCCCAGGTGCAGAGGGTGTGAGCACCAGAGAATGACTACAATAAAGCAACCTTTGTTTAGCAAGAAGCTGAGTTTTGAGGCAGACAAGGTAAGCGTCAATAAGAAGTGGTTCCTGTGAGGTAGCATAGTGCTTTTAATCAAGCCACTGTCTTCCCTTACACAACTGGTTCAGCTGTAAAAACTTCACCCCCACACCCCAGGGAAGGTATCAGTATATTCACATTATTCATCCCTTCTGATGGGGCATGTTTGGCTCAACTACGCTGACATGAGAGACAGCTGTCATGTCTTAAAGGGGTCATAAACCATCAAAGACTCATTTCTGGGACCTTCCACCAGAGGACTGCACATGATCCACAGTGTTGCAACAATCAACAGTGTTGCATCAGTGAGTGTACTGTACAGTACTGTACAGTACAGTGTACTCCACGCCCAGGGGAGTTACCTGGGCATTCCCACTTAAACCTAAACATATATTAACCCATTGAACTTTATGTTTTGCAGGCTTTTTCCCATCCCTGATGGACCAAGACTGCAACCACCACTTTGACCAACTGCAACAATCAAACCTCATTGCTGGATCATGGATGGTGATATCTTTCTTTTCTTTCCTTCCTTCCCTCCTTCTCTTTTTCTCTTTCTTTCTTTCTTCCCTTTCTTTCTTTCCTTCTTTCTCTCTTTTTCCTTATATATTTTCTTAAGTGATATCTTAATAACCAAATAACTAAAATGGCTACACATCTGCTTTCCACTGCAACCAAATTTTTCTAAAATAAATTCTAAAAATATTTATTTATTAATACTGATAATTTAGTGTCATTTAACTCTAATCTGCCCCAGGGGTTTTATTAACAAGAACCTGAGTTAGTCTTGCCTTCAGGGACAGGTCATAACATCAGCCTTCTTATTTTTGAAAAATGTAACCCAGTTCAAATCATTGCAATTCTGTTCCTTACAAGTCCAGATCCAGATGAAGTTCTTAAGAATTAATTCCATCACTGCCTTCTCATTGAAATGAATGGAGAGAAACAATCAAGGGCAGAATTTGCTTCATTGCTTGCAAAGCCCAGGGGCTTTCTGCAAAGAAATTCAGGGTTGTGTTAAGCATAAAAAATGAAAGCGCTAACCTGGTTTATCTCTTCTGTGTACTTGCAGTGTTCTTGCTCTGTACACATACTCCCTTTTCTCTCTACAACAACCCTTTCCATTATTATCAACTTTACCTTTCTGAGCAGCATCCTGTGTTTTCTGAGCCAAAGATACTGTGTTTTGACAACAATCCTGCATTTCTAGAGTAGACACGGATTGGTAGCGTCTGCATAGATTTGTTTGGCCAAAGAAATGTCATGTGCTACTCAAAGATAACACTCTTCCTTTTTTTCCCCACCTATTTTTTTTCCCCATATGTTACTTGTCAGAAATTTTTAAGGTCTAGAGTATAAGCCAAAAGCAGATTTTTGTTGATTCTCAGCACTGACTTCTTATTTTTATTAATTAAAAGCAGGAGAAAAAAAATGCAAGCTAAAATCCAGACATACTATTTGGAGTTTTACATTAATTCATGTAACTGTGGGTAAGCTTCAGAACACAAATTACTCACAGAAATAAGCCACGAAGGAATCAGAAAAACACATCTACTTCTGAAACTTTTAAAGATTATGGATGAGATTCTCTGAACACTGTATTCATTTTAAAAGACCATGCAAAGACAAAAGGCTTTGCAGAGGATCAGTTGAAGGTCTAGGTGTTTAATTAGCTCCACAGATTTTTGCACAGAGATGAGCAAGGGCCAAAAAGATGCCAGATGGGAGCAGTTGTCAGGCAGCTGATACAATTAGTGTATGACAATACAAAACTCATCACCAAGTCAGAGACAAACAGCTGTTGTATCTATTGCAAAGAACAAAGGGAACAACTTGAAGGAAGAACCACAAGTTCTGATGAAGGGCATGAAACTGGATGATTGTAAACACTAAGGAAAACATAAAAGCACAGTAAGAATGACTGGACATTGCACTGAATAGGATAGGCTCTTCAAAAAAGACACTAAAGAAACAGAAAGTGATACAGATACAGTTCATGTCAAATCAGAGGCATAAACATGCAAATCAGGAATCGGAAGTGTGGTGGCTTTATTTAATAGACAGAGAAAAGTGATATCGGCAACTACAAGGCCTGATCTCAATCAGGAAAAATATGAGTGAACTAATATCATTATATGTAAAACAACACGACAGATAACATTTGCTAGGATAGCTGACTTTCTAGGGAAATTAGATAAAATGTAATCCATCAGATTTAAGGAAAGCAATCAGCATGGTCTCATGAAAAATTATTACTTAAGAAGATATGCTGTAGTTCTGAACTCTGAGAAAAGAGCTATCTAACATGAGGAGAAGATTGCTAGTGATTGCAGTTCTACAGTAGTTTCTCTAATGTAGTATTTTAATTAATTAATAGGACATAAAGAGGAGATGACTGGTATTTTCTAGTGCCAAAAAACTGAAGAATTATCAACATAAACGAAAGATTGGAGTTTTTTTAATAGGAAGACCATGCTGCTGATAAGTTCCAGCTGTTGAAAAAACAATGTTCATAGTAGACGTCTGTGCTTCTAGGCTCTGTACAAGAATTACAATTCTAAAGTTAAATGCAGAATCATCTTTTGTAAACAAAAAAAAAGAGCACAACAGTCTGGGAGTGTTATCTCATCACTAAATATCAAGAAATGTGACTCTGAGCATGATAAGCTTGGTTCCATGATATGGACACAGTAAAGTATTTCCAGCAGAAACAGACTGATATTGTACAATCGCATTGTACAAGGTAATAATGGGAAAATGTGATTGTATTCATTCTTGTTCAAGAAAAAAAATAATTTAAATTTGAACAAGGAGTGTTTCTGAAGGGAAAGAGGCAGTTGTTTTAGGAAATGGAAACTTTATCCAAGCAAAGTGCACACTGATGGAGGGTATAACGGCTCTTTGTAAACAACAGGGTGGAGAAAAACTAATTATTTAAGCTAAATAAAATGTAAACTTAACAAATATATTTATAAACCAGCAATAAATACAGCTGTTTTAATCTCTAAGCGAAGGGGATCTGAAACAATCAGAAATTGGTGGAAGTACTAAAACAATTGCCTAGATTTATGAACAGCTAATATATGGCAAATATTTTGTGATAGGGCTTCACAGGTCAAGTACCCGGTCTTTGACCTTGCCTGGGTTTATCACACTGCTCCCTCACTGCTCCATTCTACCCTCTTCACAGCCTGCCAATTGACATACCATCAGCTAGGTATGTGCTCTCTCACATCTAGCCTGGGTCTGATTCAATGACTGTTCATCTCAGTCCTGTGATCAGCATCTTTTCATCATGCAAACAACCTTTTGTCAGTACCCCATTAAATTTTTATACATCTACCTATACATACATATATGCAAATATATAAAAATATATAAAGAGTTAGTAGCTAGCTGTTGTATAGAAATCAATTCCTAAAGAAAAACACAGTTGCACATATGCTAGAGAATTAATATTTCTTGCTAAAAGTTATTCTTTAATATAAGTGTGGAAAGAACTGCACTGGAATCAATGTTGCATTTGCTGTGCTCTTCCTTAGAGCCACCACAGAATCACAGATTCACAGAATATGCTGAGTTGGAAGGGACCCTCAAGGATCATTAAGTCCATCCCTTAGGCCTGCACAGGACCATCCCCAAGAGTCACACCATGTGCCTGAGAGTATCATTCAAGCACTCCTTGAACTCTGTAAGCCTTGGTGCTATGACCACCGCCCTGGGCATCCTGTTCCAGTGCCCAACCACCCTCTGGGTGAAGAACCTTTTTCTTATATCCAAGCTAAACCTCTCCTGACACAATTTCAGCGCATTCCTTTGAGTCCTGTCCCTCGTCACCACAGAGAAGAGATCAGTGCTTGCCCCCCCTCTTCCCCTCAAGAGGAAGTTGTAACTGCAATAAGGTCTCCCCTCAGTCTCCTCTTCTCCAGGTTGAGCAGACCAAGTGACCTCAGCCACTCCTCATACGGCTTCTCCTCAAGGCCCTTCACCATCTTTGTTGTCCTCCTTTGGATGCTCTCCAATAGCTTAATACCTTTCTTTTATTGCAGAGCCCAAAACTGCACACAATATTCAAGGTGAGGCCGCCCCAGTGCAGAGCAGAGCAGGACAATCTCCTCCCTCGCCTGGCTGGCGATGCTTTGCCTGAAGCCCCCCAGGACATGGCTCTCCTGGCTGCCAGGGCACTGCTGACTCATATTCAACTTGCCATCAACCAGGACTCCCAAGTCCCTTTCCATCGCATTGCCTTCCAGCATCTCATTCCCCAGTTTGTATGAACATTCAGAGTTGCCCAGGTGCAGAATCTGGCACTTTCCCTTGTTGAACTTCATATGGTTGGTGATTGCCCAGTTCTCTAATTTGTCAAGGTCTCTCTGCAGGGCCTCCCTGCCTTCAAGGGAAACAACAGCTCCTTCCAATTTCATATTATCTGCAAACGTGCTTAGTATCTTTTCCACTCCTGTGTTCAAGTTATTTATGAAGATGTTGAAGAGCACTGGGCCTAAGACAGAGCCCCGCAAAGGTGAGACAGATGTCTCTATCGAACACCACAGAAACATGAAACTTGAATATTTGGCAGAACAGAACAGAAATTCATCCACTCTCAAAGAGCAGGCTCTGACATAACTGAAAGGGTATTTCTGCTGAGGGGTATTGCAGCTGAGGGTCTATGGAGTGCAGCTGAGCAGTCTGGGTCCCTCTCACTAAAGGACTTAACACTATGCACTGTTCAGGGGACAGTGAAATTGAGAGTGATGATTGCTAACTCCCATGTCTCAGTGACAGCACACATGAAATTTTTATTATCTGTTTTCTGGTAAATTAACTAGGCTGACTTACACCCCAAACTGCGAGAGCAGTCAGAGAAGTTCTTCTCATGGCCATTATAAACAGCTGCATGGAATTCTTGTTCATTATTCCTTGTAAAAGAAAACACTACACCTGGATTATTACAAATCTGTTTCTGGTAAATCAGCTCTGTGTGTCATTGTCTCTGGCAGGGGATATGCTGTAGCTCTACAAGCAGCTTTATAAAAATCTCTTTGGAGATAAGGCTCCTTAGTACTGGGAGAATGTGACCTGCAGAGCTCTGTCCCACATATCCTTCTTGCCACGTGGGCATGGGATAAGCAGCCTCAGACAGCACTTCTCTTTTCAGTAAGTGGTATTACACACATTCACCCTAGCAGTGATGTCCACAGGAACCCAGTGTGTTCAGGAGACAATGTATTGTAAACTACAGAGAAGAAATGGAGACTGCAAATCTGAAGAGAAAAACAAACTGATTAGATGCAGAAAGCATGAAAGCCCAGTTAGTATTACAAGTGCCTGCAAGAGTTTCCTTAGGTAGGCTTAGTTTCTCTCAGTAGCTGCCATCTATAGATCTAATATGACACTGTCTTGTGTGTATGCTACTCTGCCACTGGACTATGTACTGACTCCGAGAGATGAGGTGATGTCAACATAATTTTTCTAGAAGCTATGTCCTAGTCTTTGATACCTGGTGTCCTGACCAGAAAAATAGGGAGCTTCACCTCTTCATTTCCTCCCCACTCAACAGGATGATCTTATTTACAATAACAGATCAAATTTAGAGGATACATGCACATAGTTATACTGAGTCTCATGCAGAAGTGATCAAAGAGCACTATGTGTCAACATTTTCTCTGATGAGGATGTTGCATCAGAAAGGATTCCCTGATGTTTTAAAGTCAATATTTACAAAGCAGAAAAACTTATTTTTTTCTAAGCCATAATATAAACACACGCCTTGCCATAAATTTCTTTTTTTCAATGAGCTAAGAGAATCAATATAATGATGTCAAAATTGTCATTTGCTTTCTAAAAACCTAAATCCTGAAAGGCACAACCATAATAAAGAGCCCCGAAAAGGAGATATTCCCCTCAAAAGAGTCAAATGTCCTTAAAATCACCTGGGTTCTGGTAAGACTGGCTGGTAATGCAGTTGCAAAAAAAGCTGCCCTGTACATTACACTTTTAGTCTCTTATTGCTTTATTGTGATTGAATGTTGCCTCTAAAATGTGCCAAGTTCCCTTATTTTCTAAAATTTGCCAGTAAAAGTTTGTTGCTAAACCTCCTGAAAAACCTTCCTGTGTTTTTGACCTTGCACCCTCTCGGGTATAAAAAATCCATAATTCCCTTTAAGAAATTCACGTAGCAAGACTGGGGCCTTACAACCCTCTGTCTATTGTCATCTCTCAGGAAAATATTTTTCAGTACAAGTCAGCCCTCTCTGTCTGTTAGCAAGGAGAAAAACCGGAATGTAAAAGTATACAAGGTAACTATGGAAAGAAATGCAAAAATTCTTTGGAAGAACCATATTCAGAGAGGGTTTCAGGCCATCATGGTGCACAAACATCCATATTTCTTTCTACTGCATTCAATTTAATGATTCTTAATTAAATCCCACTGATGAGTCGGTATGTCTTAGGGCTCAAGAGCTACTTAACAGAGGTTATTTCTCATCCTATTTGGGAATCATCCAATGAAGAGGTATCTATTTAGTTCAAACATAAATCATATCCCTGTTGGGTCATCTCTGAACTCTTTACAATATGGCATCTGAACTGATCCACAAAAACAGAAGCATAGCTGACAGTTTTAATATATCCTATGTATTAGGAGTATGCAAATTCAGAAACTCTACTGTTCAGTAGTTACACATGCAATGACAGATGAGATGTCTAAGGACTCTTAGAGGGAATTCATCAGAGTAGAGGAGGCAAGACAGGAGAATTCTCCATTTCTGAGTGGTGCTCACAAAGATGATAGCTGTCTAATTAGTTCATTAGATAACATGGCATTCAGCTACAAAAAAAACCACAAGGTAAATAGCTACAACAGCTAAATCAGATTAAATTCCTTCTGTCAGAATACCACTCATAACTTCCCTGTATTGAGGGTGCTTAGAACTGCATGTGGGTGCCAGAATATTCTAAGTCCAGAAATTTGCAAAATCAAAGTCCTGAAGTCCCTAAAAATTCTTTCAAATGTTATCTTTCTTTCCATTGCCATCGCACCCTCTAAGTGATTTCATCAAGCAGCATTTGCAGTTGTGACTTAAGACTTGAAAGAATGCCCATGTGTTTTCACATTACATACATACTACATACAGCAGTAACATTGCTTATTAATGTTACTAAACTCTGTAAAATTTTTACTTAGTTGAGCAATTAATTCAGTTAAACTGAAGGTTAATACAAATACTCTTTACTGGGAAATAAGCTGTGCTAAATTATTTGGTGGTTCCCAATTCCCACATTTCCTATCTCACACCAATTCTTCCTGATCAGGATTATTTCAAATATAATTGGAGGGCTAAGAAATATGTGAAAATTATATTCATTGAAAAGCATTTTCAAAGGCAGTCAGTGCTAATGAGACCAACCAGAAAAAACTATAGCCAGCTATAAAAGTAAAATGACATGACACTTAACCCTTTGCTAATAATGGTAATTATTAGGAAGGTTAGACATAGTATTAATGAGATAGTATTTTTATTCCATTGAGATTAACTTGAACAAGGCAATTGGTCTATGCTAGGGAGGAGCATTTGCTAAATACCATCCAGAGCAACATGAAGAATCAGATACAAAATACTCCACCTAGAACATATTCAGGAAAAGACTGTTACCTGTGGAAACCTGTGTCACGGGATACCTCTGGGGATTGTAAAGGCATATGAATGATTAAGGAGGCCAAATCCTGGATCTTGTATTCTGAAGGCACTTCACAGAATCAGAATCAGAGGATGGGCAAGGTTGGAAGGGACTACAGTGGGTCACTGATCCAAACTCCCTGCTCAAGCCAAGAAATCCTAGAGCACATTGCTCAGGATTGCGTCCAGAGGGTTTTTGAATATCTCCAGTGAGGCAGAGTCCACAACCACTCTGGGCAGCCTGTTCTAGTATGCTAGCACTCACACAGCAAAGACATTCATCTTCATATTCAGGTGGAACTTCCTATGCATCAGTTTCTACTTGTCCTATGGCTTGGCACCATTGAGAAGAGGCTGGATCCTTCCCCTTGATACCCTGCCTCCAGACAGACATTGATGAGGAACCCTCTCAGTTGTCTCTCCTCAAAGCTGAACAGGCCCAGCTCCTTCAGCCTTTCCTTGTACAAGAGATGCTCCAGTCCCTTAATCATCTTCATGGCCCTTCACTGGACCCACTCCAGCAGCTCCATGTCTCTCTTGTCCTGAAAAGCCCAGAACTGGACACAGCACTCCAGATGCAGCTTCACTAGGTTTTAATAGAGGGGCAGGTTCACCTCCTATGACCTGCAGGAAATGATTTTCCTAATGCACCACAGGATGTAATTGGCCTTCTCGGCCACAAGGATACACTGCGGGCTCATGGACAGCTTGTTGTCCATCACGACCCTCCAGGTCGTTCTCTGCAGAGCTGCTTTCCAGTAGCTCAGGCCCCAGCCTGTACTGGTGCATGGGGTTATTCTTCCCCAGGTGTAGGACCCTGCATTTGCCTGTGTTGAATTTCAGATGGAGCAGACTGTCCAGGGAGGTTGTGGAATCTCCATCTCTACAGACATTCAAAATTCACCTGGGCATGTTCCTGTGTAAACTGCTTTAGGTGACCCTGCCTAGAGGTTGGGCTAGATCATCTCCAGAAGTCACTTCCAACCCTAATTATGATGGGATTCTGTGATTCTTTGCCCATCTCCCCAACCTGTTGAGGTCCTTCTGACAGACTGCACAACACTCTGGACTATCATCTGCTCCTCCCAGCCTAGTGACATTGACAAATTTGCTGAGGAGGCACTCTCATGACATACAAGTCTTTGATGAGTAAGTTAAACAATCCTGTTTAGCATTGGACACTTCTCTGTTGCTTCAGCATGCAGTAGAGTTTTGACTTCTCTTTGCTTGGTACCTTTGTTTTCTATGCAATGAAACATACACTAGGCCCTCATGGACACTGTCCTTATCCTCCACTTTGAAATTAAGAGGATAACTAGCTGAGAAAATGATGAAGAGAAAGTTTGTTTAGTCATATCAACAATAGATTCTGGGGTACCAGGTAGCATTTGGCCAATGCCTCTTTGCCTGTCTCCTTTAGTACCTTGAGTTTCTTCATCAAGCACCACCCTTTGACAGTTGCTCAGGAATTCTGAGTAATTTTCAAAGGCTAAATATTATGATTAAATAGAAAATGTGATCTCAAATATAGCATCCTACTCTCCAAACCCCATTTATACTGAGATAATAACACTTCTTATCATAGATCTTGAGAAGACCTGAGTATTCATAATCTTTAGGAAACAGACAACAGTTCCTAGAGCTCTTAGATCAAGTTTTTCAATCAGCCCATCCACAACAGATTTTTCTCCAACATTTACAGGAAGTTAAAACTACTTCAAAAGGCCTTGTGAGCAATAGACAATTTTGAGTAAAGAATAATGCCATACACATAGGCCTACTCGAGTACTGCCTGATACTTCTCACCAGCAGGTCTCTGAAAATCCTCCCCATTTTTTTAATCCATAAAATTGTATGTCATTACAGGGATTACTGAAACCTATAAAGCTTAAGAAATTGAATATCTCTGGCAGTTCTCAGACAAGACTCCATTAATGGTGGTTAATGTGCTAATAAACCATTTGTTAACAGCAGTAACTGACCAATTGTGAGAAAATATGCTGTAGTTAATAATGTCAGGGAGACAGAGTGCGCAAAAACCTGCTGGCATTACTATTCATATTTTTGCTATCTGTGGTAACAGATATGGGTAAATGTTTTTTTCTAACGGCAAACTGCAGTCAGAGCCCTTGCCCCATGTAACAGCAGAACTGGACTCTATGATGGGCTAAATAAAAACAGGAATTCAAAGTAAATTCAGAAGTTTTCTCTATAGCAACCTGTTGCTCCCCAATGGTTAAAATTGCATATATGATCTCCCCTGCCCAGGAGACTCATTAATTTAGCAGAAGATCTAGCTTTTCCAAACAGTCCAGCAATTCCTCTGCATTAAGCAAGTCTAGAAGCAAGACCTTTGGGGTTACATGCTCCTTTTCACTGAGTCTCTGAAAGTGTTATAATGTGGACTTACAAATCATAAGGGGAAGGAGGAAGAGACAACTATTTGTGTTAAAAACTCCACAATAATTCTCATATCTCCAAAAGATAAAATTTTCTGCCCAGCTTGCCCCCAAATCCTAACAAAATGTGTTTCAAAAAATTTTCATTACCTTTATTCTTCCTCCCTGTCCTAGTTCAGCAGATGGGACCAGTTATCACTGTGTGGGGGTGATCAAAGCTATATATTCTACCCCCCTCTATTCATTTCCCAAGAACAATGGAGCATTTGCAGCAGCTGCCCAGGGAGTCGTTAGCACCTTCACACCCAGAGGGGGCATGGCTGCTAATGGGCCATCAACGGTTCAACAATACCCCATGACTCAGAGTTAATCACCCATTGTGTGTGTCCCCGCCCTGGGGGAGGGACTGGGTGCTCCCTGAAGGTACATAAGCAGGCGTAAGAAGACCTTGGGTTCAACTTGTTAGATCCAGAGGAGCAGCTGGACCTTGACAGAAGGAAACCACCACTCTCAACCAGACTACAGCCATCACTGCTGACCAAACCACAACCATCATCTGTACCAACAGGTTTGTCACTTCCTTTTGCTTTGGAATTGGGGGAACCACACAGGTTTCAGCACAAGGGCTAACAAACCACTTTGGGCTTGTGCCCCAGCCCTGGGACACTGGGTTATACTGCTGGGTTTTGGTGAATTGAAAGCAGTTTTCTCTTTGTGTCAGTGTATTTATTGTAATACCTTTCATTAAATTGTAACTCTGACTTATAATCTCTCTTGTAGTGGGTCCATTTCTCCTGCTGGTTTACCCTTAAACCAGCACACTCCCCTTCTCACATTTTTCTTGCACTCCTATTTGCAACTGAATGCAACATATTAAATAGCATTCAGACTTTTCTTTCATTGCTTTCTTATCACTTTTTTATGCTATTTTTTGATAGTTCAGCTATTTAGAGGTAAAAGTCTTGAAATGTCATCAAGAAAGAAAAAAATATAAACAAAAGGCAAACAATTCAGTTGTTTGCTTCCACTAACAAAGAATATGGATAATAGAGAGGAAGATAAAAGAAGTTATGTCACTATTTTATCATCCCTAGTTTTAAAAACTAAGGAGAAGTTAAAAGTTTGAGGAAAGTTTAGTGAATACATTTTAAAATACATTTTTAAAACTCCTGTCATCTTTTGATATTACAAAGACAGTAGTGGCTCTAGAAACAGTCAAAACCAAGTTAGAGCTCTGAAAAGTCATAAGCAGGTAGCACTTACACTGCAGCAAATCTAGCTAAGAACCCTCAACTTGTCAATTTTGCAATACTTATATAACAACAAATTCATCTTATCAGATATTCCTAATGAAACAAGATTATTGCAACTCCCATCATTACAGTAGGAATTAAATTCTTTATGGCAAAGAATGAACTGTCATCTTTCCATACTTTTACTGCAATTTGATAATAAGAAATGATCTTCAGCTCCCGTTTACCTCCTTATTTGCAACAATTCTGGAAACAAAATTAACCTTTCACAGGATTCCTTGGATTCCAAGAAAGAATAGAGGATTTGTTTTACAGTATTTATATCAATAAATGTACAATGGTAAACAATGAAAATATGGCTCTGAATTAGGACAGTTTACTTCACATAAAAAACCTACTCAGCATAATTACACCCTAAATTAAACAAACCAAAGTCTTCCAGTTCAATTCTAAAAAGTACCAGTCTTAAACTGAGACATTGCTAATAAATCTTAATATTTCCCAAGGAATAACGAGTGGCTTGTAATTTAATTTTTATTGAGCTGTTACCAGGTCCTACACTAATTTAATACAGGCATCAATAGCAATTCCTCCAAAGCAAGATCTGGAAATGTAAATAATGTATTCAAATAAGTAAATACCATTGTGTTGCTCTTAAACAAGACAAGCCAAGAACAGAGGGAGAACTAAGGAATTGAGAACTAGAGAGAAATTCTGTATTCCTATCTCTCTCATGTAGATTTGCTCAATATTTTATAATCCTGACTGCATTTTGCATGTATTTCACACCAACAAATGTCCACTTCATGTAAGTCTTAAGGGTTGACAGCTGAGGTGCCTTCTTTGACCAAAGGCCTTGTGAAAACATCTTTTCCTTGGGGATAAGATAAAATAAAAGATGCAGAGTGCTGAGAGAGGATCACCACACAGAAGAGCTGCCTCCTCTCCCCATGCTGGCAGACCTTGCTCCTACTGTGTCAGGAGTAAGAGACAAAACTCCAACTGACTGCAATGGGAAAGTGACAGAGCAGACAGGATCTTAGGTGTGTGCATGTAACAACTTAGGTGAGGGAGAGGCTAAGTTTAGTAGATGGGTTGTATCATAAACATGGAGGGAAAGATTTATGACTCTTCCTTTGTTTCCCTTGCAAGACATTAATATGTCTTGTTACCTGTATTAGAATAATGTCTAGGAATCTCAATCAGGCTGGAGGTCCACTCTATCAGTTATTTATATAGAAAGAGAGACTCCTGGAATATCTTACAATTTAAGAAGACAAGAATGGAGGAAAAAAAGCAAGGAAAACGTGTTTCGTATCACATTTTGGAGATCATTTAATGCCAGAAGATTCCCAGCAGCACCACTGGTATTTGCTCATCCACCTCCCAGTAGATAAATTTGACATGCTAATTTTATAAATGTTAAGTGAAGAACAAAATGTCTGAAGAAATCCTCCAAGTTAACAAGAGAAGTTGCAGAAATAGCAGTAAGTAATTTCCCCTATAATAACAGTAGCTCTTTAGTGTTTTTGAAATATCTCCCTCCCAGGAACAGTTCAGCTTCCATGCTTATTAGGGTGTGCCAGTGAGACCAAACTACTGAATCTGAATACCTGGTCAGGTATACTAAAATTAGACATCCTAATGAGAGATGATGATGTATATTGGAGTAACAGGAGATGCTAAAACATTCTACCCTGAAATGAGGAAAAGAAACAACAAGATAACAAAGAAGAACACACACAAATCCTATTTGTAGGAATATTCTTCTTCTCTGATTACCAGCCATTCTTGGTACATAAAAAGAAAAAAAAAGTATCAGTGTATGAACACATGAATATGAAAGCTAACTGCATTAAAGGAAGAGGAGAGTCACTGCTCACTGTTCAATGTGTCACTGCTCTGTGCGTGCCATAGGAGCTGTGCAACAGATATTTGAGGCAAGGCTACAAGAGCTGGGAACATGCAGAGTGAATAAAATATAAAGCTCACACCAAATGTATGAGACTGGCTAAGCTAGACCTAAGAAGTGTGGGAAAAGGCCATCTGAAAGGTATTCTAACCCCTAAAGACATAGGAAAAGTGTAGGGAACGTGTTGCAGACAACTCATCCCAAAAGTATTGTTGTGGGGGGAAAAAGAGCCTGTTAACAACATTTTAAAATATTTTAAAGGGTATTTAGGAAGAC
The DNA here is from genome assembly GCA_013396755.1 of Sclerurus mexicanus. Taxonomy (NCBI): domain Eukaryota; kingdom Metazoa; phylum Chordata; class Aves; order Passeriformes; family Furnariidae; genus Sclerurus; species Sclerurus mexicanus. The sequence continues at coordinate 266,295 of VWZF01000688.1, forward strand.
ATTTGAACATTTTTTATAGTTTTTGTAAAAAAAAAAATAAAAAAAATCAAGTGGTCAGCCTTCTTTTGAATTTATGAGGAAGGAACTCTAACCACAGGTGGTATTGTTTATGTGACACTGCAGAACACTTGAGTATGGGGAGCACATTAGGGTTACAGCTTTTGGTCCCCTCTGAATGCAGAGCTTATGCAGACTGCTCTGCAGTGTGAGGGCTTGAGGCTGAGTTACTCTCTAGACCTTTATACACCAAGTTTCTTACGGAGTTGTAACACTGGATTGATTCACTGGTGCTAGTTACTGTTCAATGCATCTGTTTCCTTCTGCAGGGTTGGAAAAGAACAAGTTGAACATTTACAATGATTGCATAGAGGACAATTTTGTAGAAGGTTGAACAAGCTTGTCATGTCTGGCCATCACAATAAAATTGCTTTTGTTAATTTACCTATGTACCATGAGCGTAACTTCCTTTGTACTTCTGGTTACTATGAGTTTGATAATAAAGGTCAGTGTTAATACTAAGCAGGCACGTAATACAAATCCTTAGGTTTCTTTGGGTGGGCTTTGGGGTATTTTTTTAATGTCAGAATGCTTTATTTATCATATGCCAGTATCTTGTAAATGATTGTATACACTGCACTGTAAACCCTAAAGGGAAATTCAGCTATTATAAAGAAACTACAAAAAAACTCATGCTCAAAAAACGAACCCCTCCGTATATACTTCTTTCCTCATAAAAATCTCCCAGCCATATTCTAATTTGTTTTAATTACAAACTTCTATTCAGGGAACAAATAGTTTGTACGTTAGGCAATATAAAGAAAAATGGCCACACACAGAAATCTCTTTTCCCCCTAGAATGAGTTCTTCAAATGCCTGTCAGCAGGTTAAAAAATGCTTCTTATAAAAGCAATTAAAAGTAATGCCACAAATAATCATTTCAGTCCAGTCTCCTATACCAAAACCACATTTTGCTAGGACAAGTGTGCTTAAAATAAATGTTTCTCTGTGTTCCCTCTATTTTGTATTCTCACTTCTCCAATATTTTAGTCCCAATAGTCTCAATGTGTTCAGCTCTTCCCAAAGAAAACATGCATTTCTAAGGAGGGCCTATCTGTTGGGTTATGTTTCTTGCTTCTCTTCTTTAATTCTTGCTGTCACCATCCTTTGAGATGACACTTGGACAATTACCCAAGTCACTGACAGGTTCTTCTATTAAACTGCATCAGGAAACATGGATAGAAACACATTCTGCGTCTTCACTCAGGCTAGCACTTGGGCTGCCCTGACCCATATTTCTCCCCAGCTCTGCTCTGTGACTGCCTGCTCAGGGCTCTCCACAGCCCCTGCCCACAGGGTGCAGCTGCACACCTGGGTACTGCCTGCTGGACTCTGATGCTGCTGCTTCAAGTTTTTCTGCTTTTTCCTTCTCATGAAGTAAATTCAAGTTCCAAACAGATTTTAGCACTTCTTTTAGTTTTAATGCAATAATGCAAACAACTGTAAAGCAATCTAAAAATGGTGACCCATTAACATGACCATCCCATTCTATCTAGCATGGCCTTCATGATTTCCCTGCTACAGAACAGTACTAGTTCTACTTACAATCTACATCTAACCTTCATGTACTGCTTTTATGAGTCAAGCTTATACCATTATGTCAGCTTGCTAAACAAAGTTAGACTGATTTTGTAGCTGGAGAAACTGAAGCACTGGAAAAAAAAATGCAATCCATCACAGGACAGGATCCTGCTGGAAAGACTGGATTCTTCTTTGTTTTTCTTCACTCTACCCTCCTGCCCTGCTATATGTAATACAGAAGAAGAAAACTACCATCACTATAATAACAAGGAAAATTTAATCTTACTTCATCTGTGTCTCTAAAGCATGGGAAAGTTATATATTAGGCAGAGTGGAAATCTGCATCTGACAAAATTAACTTCATATATCAGGCAGCACAAAATGCTTCCGTAAACACAATTCTTCTATTCAAACTCCCTGATTTATTGTTATAAAGCTATATATAATTAATACAATTAATTCACCTTTTAGTTGTGCTGACAAGTCCAGAAGGTCTAAACCACAATTCAGAACTGAAGGAAAATAAATTTTTCTAGGTTATATTTTTCTGCCTGTTGTGGGTTTTGGACACCTCCTACTTTCACCAATTCTTGAAATAGATTTACAAGTTCAAAAGACAACTTTCCATGAATGTATAAATGAAGGAAAAAGACAGAAGAGCCTGTAATCACCTACCTATCTGCATACTCTTTCCACACACGACAGATAATAAAATTTAGCTATTTGCCACACTGTAAGATCACAGAGACCCTTTTCCTTTGAAAAACTTAGTCAGCAAGTATTTCTGCTCCTAAAGTTGCTGCTCTACCCTCCTGCTTACAACATGAAAAATCTACATGAACAGCACAGATCTAAAATCATTTCCTTCTTTATTGGTTAAATGTCATGCTTCATATGGCTTCAGCATTTATTTCTTTGTTTATTTGCAAATGCTTTGTAATAGAGACACTGGTAAGTCTGCCTTATCAGGTGACACTGTATCGAGGGTATTTCCAGTATTTAACAATACTATCCCACTGAAAACCTTTGGGGACTCTCATTAATGGAGCAGAAAGGTAAACTGAATTCTATGGGGCGATCCACAAAAGTAACAGACAAGGAACACTAGTGCAGTAAACACCTCCTTCATTGCACGGTACAGCTGCATCTGTCCAAACCTCACAGCCAGGCAAACCAGAGCCAAACATACCTCAGAGGTCTACAGCATAAATTATCGGAGGGACTCTGGACAGCATCACAGTCCAGGGAAAGGATAACTTAGTGCAGAGTGCTGCTTCTGACAGGCATCACTACCACCAGCACCATGATTTTCCCCCGAAGACAGAGGAGAGACTGTGGTTTTAAAACCAACAGAATCTGACTGAATTTGCCAAGCCACACATTAGACTTTTAGTGGTAAGAGCAAGTTTTCAGACATGACATATGAAAGAGGCGTTTATGATCACTCATTAAAGAAAAAATGTAGCACCTCAGGAATACATGTGAATATATTCTCCAGCTCACCCACAACCAACAGTTCCTATTCTGCTGAAGAATAAAGGCCTTCTAAGGCCGTTAGTAAACAACTAACTTCTTTGATCTGTTATTTTCATTCTGGAACAAAGAGTTTCTGAGCAGCATAACAAATTAGTTCACCCATAATACGGTATGCCAGACATACTGTTATCTTGAATATTTTTCATCCCCCAGCTCTGTTTAGGATACACAGTACCATCTACATCTTTCTGAGCAATTTCATATAGACCCTGACCTCTCTGCACAGTTCAGAACAAGTAGTGAGAAACTGCAAGTTCCGAGGAATAATGCAATGAGCCTCACATTCTACGTTTATTTTTAGACTTAGCTAAGTCCATTATATATTCTTAAATTGAAACCAATGTATTTTATTTAGTTTTCATTTTTCTTTCAACTCAGTCCAAACCTCTTCCATCTTCTCCAAAATGCTCCTATGTTAGTAACTATTATACTTTCATCCACACACCAGAACCCAACAGACTAAATTTTGAACCATAAAGTACACAACTGACAAGTACCGACATTAAGTATCATCAGAACTGCCAGAGCCATGAGTGCCTGGACTCTAGTGGCAATGATTTCTAATAGTAAAAGCCTTCTTAGCATAGTACCTCATTACTTTAATACTTTATCTGAAGTATTAAATCCATTACAGATGGCGGATGACATCCTTAACTAACAGCTCTAAGACAAAAAACACTTCCCATTACTCTGTACAGAGTCATATCCTATCACTAAACTGAAGAACCACTTACAAAGCATTTAGCACCTTGTGTTTTCTTGTAGAATTTGAATTCGTAGTCCTCACTTCTGCATACAGCAAGGATGATGCATTAGACACTTTCACTATTATAATCTGTCAAGACAGAAGAGTCATTAATTTGCTGGGGGATAAGAATATTTTGCCTTCCCTCCTTACTACCCATTCCTTTGTCCCTTTCTTCCTCCTGGAGAAAACTTAGAGAATCTGTAAAGTGTTTAATTGAATTTTTTGGATGGAGTTTTTTGCATGAAAGATATCCTTCTATTCCAGAATTTTAAAAAAATTAAGATATGAATACTTCTTAAGGAAATGAAAATCAAACTTTGGGAAGATTGTGCTTCCTTTATGCCAAACTACATGCTAAAACAGATGATCAAACACAAATCATGTTTTCTTGTGTCACCACGAAGCTATTCTGAAGCTGGAGACAGTTTAAGAAAAGGTAAACCCTGAAAGAAAAATGTAAAAAAAAATTTAGAAACTTGGTCTTTACTGCATTTATTGGCAAGAAGAAATGAATTGGCAGATAAGAAGCATGAAAATTCCTTTTCTTCCCTACAGAATATTATGCTTTAAAATGCATGTATACCAGTTGTTTCATTTTCTGATCTTGTTCTATTTTCTGACAATGTTCTGAAGATTTGATTCCTGTACCCTTTACTTGCATTGTGAAGCATTTTATTTTGTGATTACATCCAATCAAATTCAGAGAAACTATTTTAAAAGCAATTGCTAGCCTGATTATGGGTGACAAACCCAGTCTGTATCTTGCCAAGATCATTAGGGAGAAAAAAAGTGATTGGGCAAATCTGTCATCTTCTCTTTCTATCTTTGTTTTGTTTTTTTTTTTTTAACCTCAGAGAAGCACAAAACGAAAAAGGGAAAGTAAGAATAAATATCCAGTTGTCATTATAAGCAAGAACAATCAGACAGACCAGCATCCTGACTGCAGCTGTCCTCAGGCAGTTTTACTTGCCTTGAATCTGCAAAGAGTATCTCTTTTCCTCTCCCACTGTATTATGTGGCTCTGGGTTGGGTAAAGGGTTTGGATCACTCCTTCACACATTAAGACACACACAGACTCTTACTGGGACTGTCACAGTTGTTACTGTAACCTGTTAGGCTCAATGCAATACAACCCTTCTTTTTACTACTTTTGTGTCTGTTGTACCATATGCTCCCCTTCTACCCTTACATCACCATCCACACTACCTTAACACCTAAGACTACTTCAGGCCATTTCCACATGCTCTTCAGCTTCTGCTCACATAACACAAAAGAGCTTCAATAAAAGAGAAAGCTGAAATTTACAGTCCTAATAAAAGTTTATTTCCTTATCAGTAGCAATAGCTACTATTTTATCAGCTGTCCAGTAAGTTACAGACTTCCTTACTCATTAACTCAAGAAATAGACCAATCCTTTGAGCTCAGGCACAGTAAATCATAAACTATAGAGCTTCTCATCACTGCCACGTTACATAACTTAAAGTCTCTCTTCAGTCAAAGCAGTTTCCTCATTACCTGCATCTGACATTTTTTTTGCCTCAGTTATCTTCTTTGTTCCTTTCCCATCAATTCCAGACCAAACTCTTTATTCTAAACTACTTCCTAATTTTCTAGACAGCATATTCACTGTGCAGGTATGCTCTGCTAACAGAGGCTGATAACATGATATATGCTAGTATCATCAAAATATTTTGGATTTGTTGAAGTTTATTTTTCTAGCTCAACATGACTTCAAATGGGAAAATACGGGCTTCCAGTATTTCAGTCCTCTAGACAGACAAAAAAGCCTTAAAGGTCTGTAAAGAAGTGTGGGGTAGGAGAAGTTAAAATCAGAGCACTGACTTGGGGTTGAGGGGAGAACAATTCAAGTCTCTATTGAACATACTCTTCTTCCAGAACTGTGCATGAATGACCAAACATGTTAGAAGGAATATCATACCACAAGTTACAAACAGCAAAGATTGATTAATTGATGAAGAAAATTTTTCTTGTTATTTATCTATTGTATCTATTTAAATTCCTGCATAAACATTAAAAAAATTGAGGTAGTAAGAAGGCATTGGATAAAATAAGAACTGGCTAACAAGCAGTAGGAGAGAATTCTCAATTGTAATATTCAGTTCCCATCACCAACATGTTGAAGGTATATGAAAGTTCCCCAACTATTTTACTCCATTCCTATCTGTCTACTTTTATCACCCTGCCAAAGAATCCAAAGAATCACTCCTTTTTTTTTTTTTTAAATGATAGATATTGATTTCTCTCTTTCTTTCTGTCCTTGTAGGAGCAATATGACTTACAAAGGGTTTCTCTGGTTGGTTTGGGCTTTGTTATTTTTGAAAGAAAACTTTTCATTCTTCCCTTCCATTTGTTCCTATCTGTATTCCACAGACACCATAACTGAAACCAAGAAAAAAGAGATGCTCACAGCCCTGGTCTTTCTAAGGTCAACCACCATAGTAAAGAACACCCTTGGTGGTTTCCTTACTCCACTGGAAAAAGGGCACAGACAAAGCTCACATGCTCTTTGCAGAGACAGTGTACACACCTGAATCCCCACAGCCACATCAGACAAAATTTATTTCTACAGCAGGAATCACATCATCAGCCTAAAGGAATAGGGATCACTTGGAAATTAAACAAACCTAAACCTCTGTATCACAACAAACAAATGAGATTACCCTGTGCTAACAATCTCACCACCCACATACAGCTCTTATATAGTCTTTAGTTACTGATGGGAACTCCTGGTCCCATGGAAGAAGCTGTTCAGCCTTCTCAGGGCATATCTAAGGGACATAGCATATACAAATATTGATTCAGTCTCTCTGCTTAGTGGCAACATCCAGAGACAAAGAAACGCTGATTGCTGTACATAATCCTAATTAATTTTGGTAGGATTTCTCTCTTATACTTTTCTAGTTTAATTAACATATCCTGATTTCAAACTATTTTTAACAAGTCATTTTTCTTCAATCAAAGGACAAATGCTTTTCCAAGAACATCAATCACCTAAATTATCCATCATTTTATAGTTTCCTGACAAGCCTCAAGAGACTCTACCATAGAAATAAAATCTACAGCTGAATTAACTTGGACTGTTTTATAGGAGTCTGCTATTATAGCAGTGCACTGAATCTTGAAGATCACCAGAGGCTGTGGTCCTTAGCCCTAAGGTTTAGTTTCTGCAAGAATTATCCATGTGGATACATGTGGATACTGAGACCAGAACCTAACTTTTGTTGAAGCTACATAAAGCTGAAAGAATTCTAATACTATCAGTGAAATTATTTTGCATTTACAATAGTACAACTGAAATAAAAATAATCTTAGCAAAGATAAGAGAATCCATTTATTTCACAAATGGGATAAATGGGTGAATTAAAAAGATAGATGGCCAGGCCTGTGTTTTGTGTTTTTATTAAATTGTTCTGAACATGAACATCTAACTTCTCAAATTCAGGCTCTCCTGACAGTGCAAAACCACCAGTACCAGCCCGGATTTCTTGCTTGTCTGATAGTTACTGATCTTGACACTTGCTGGTACTCTGTGTTGTGAATAATTCAGGGATGCTGAGTTGTTCAGTGGCAAACTCTGGAGGGTAAAATGAGATCTGACATTGCTGCTTACCTGTTTGTGCTTCAAAGCAGAATTAATAAGCAGGATCTCTCTGTTAAGACTTAGGATTACTGAGAAGAGATCTGAATCAAAGTTTGCTACTAAGCCACAGAATTAGGAAGAAAATTATTTTTTTCTCTGAAAAAGAATGAACTGAAGGTCACAGCTGCTTTCTGCTAGATCCAGCTATGCCACAGTAGAAGGGAATGGTTACCATGTTTTGCTCCAGCTTTTGCTGGAGTCAAAACCATCTACAGACATGTCAGCTGAACCCTTCATAACTTCTTAATTTGTTCAGATAGAATCACTTATGTCATCTGGAGCCATGGTTTTAGTTGACCTGCCTGATTTTACCTGAATAAGCAAACTAGAAGACACTTCCAGCACCTACTCTAAAGAAAGTCGAGAGTGTGGTTAAGCTCCAAAATAGATCCTGTCTCCTTACGCTGAGAGCATTTGGAGAGGAGGAATCTTAGTTTACACCTGATGTGGCTGTGGGGAATCAGCTGTGTGCACCAATGCTGCATCCTGTCCCCATCCTACACTGGGATCTTCTTCCTCTAAGGTTAAGAAGACTCTAAAGTGTGCTCTTTACACTGTTATTTGACATTGGAAACACCAGCAGAAATACTAGAGCAATGAAGAATAGCTGAGGTCAGTAACTTCTTCTACATACATAGGTGGATCCAGAAAACAATGCCTATTAAAGGCCTGGAACCAAATCCCAAGAGCCCATAGTCCAATCTGAGACTATGCTGCCAGGCCACTGGTGAAATTTTTTTCTGGGGCAGAGTTATAGTTCTTGGGATTTTTGTAACACAAAAGGCTTTTGCAAAGAAAAGTTTATCATTAAATGAACGCTGGTCAAAGAAAGTCTGTACAGCTACTGACTGATCAACCATGCAGAGTCTGGGCGTCTGAGCCTCCAGCATTAAGGGGTTTTCTTTATCTCAGTAATATTTATGTTGACTTCACATTTTTAAGGAGAGGGATTTGGGGACTCGAGTCATTAAAACACACTTAAATGAAAAAATGCAAATCCTTGTAGTGCCTTGGGTTTTGGCAACACAAAACAATTGTTTCTTCCCTTGATTTGCATAACAAAGACACCAGATCTCTCTTTTTTCTAAGCCCACAGGGAAGGTTTCCAATGCACTTGAGGCACAGCAGATTCATCCAGTCAGATGGAGAGGCACAGGGAAGAAGGCATTTATACTGCTAAGCTTTCTATAGCACAAGAGGGTAGACAGTGTAGTAGTAAGCACTTATTTTCTTTAAATCAAAAATAAAAAGAGGATGCTAGTAAAAATCACAGGCTTTACAAAATCAAAATGAGGTTCTATAAACCTTAAAGTACACCTGTGATTGGCAAGCACTAGTAATAGCTCACTGCTAAAGACCACTAAAGCTTTCCCTGAAGCCCATGAATTTATCTGCACTGAAGCACTTCTCTATAGCATTAGAAACCCAGCATCATCTACAAAACCGAGAAATCTTTAGCAAATCAAGTGTTGGCCATTAAGTTGATAAGTCTCATTTTACTGCTGCAGAGTCAAACAAAAACAAAACAAAACAAAAACCACACACACACAAAACCCCCCAAAAAATCCAGCATCAATAATGAAAAATAAACGAGATGTATAACCTGCATTCAGTTTTACTGATCTGCCTTTTCGTGGTTGTAAATTCCCTGCCTTTTGTTTCTCAGAACACCATGTAGTGTCTACAAACATGAGTTTAACAGTTAGTGAACTAACTTTGTCACTTGGTATGGAAAACATTTTGATTAGGCTAAAAGTCTTTTCAGTAATAATAGTGGTGGGAAAAAAATTATATAGTGCTTGCAATTAGTTTTTTATTTTTCCCCTAAATTTTTATTCCTTGGTTTGTTTCTTTTTATGATATCAGAAAAGGAGATGCTGCTCTCCTTAGCTGTTTTAACACTTGCACTGTTCTTAAAGACAACACTGAGTCACAGCCTGAAAAGGCTGACTTTGTACTATATGTTTATTCCTATATACTGGATGCTATACACTGTCTGGTTAACATTTAGTTACCTAGGAGTCCTCAACCACACAGAACATAACCTGCTGGTGAAAAAAACCCCACTTCTATGTGCAAGATGACAAGTTATTCCCTCATTTTTCACCTGTATGAACCCTGGGTTGGACAAAAAGATTTTTTTAGTTTTGGTAAAGAGTCTAGGGCAGGTTAAGTTGGTTTAACGAGTACATTAAACTTCATGAGTTAGCTGAATTACTAGATAATTGTGGAGGAAAGATAAAACTTTTTTGGAAACTTCTGGCAAAAAGCAAGTACAACTATATCCTACTTTCTTTTTCTGACATATACACACATACATGGTCCACACTTCTTTATTTATTACCATCTATCCCAAAGCTGAAAATACTCCAGGAAATGCCCTGTACTGTCATGCTGCTGTGTAAGGCTGAAAGCTTGAAACAAATCATTAGGCTTAACAAATCTCAAGGGAGCTCTAGCTATGGATCAACACTGCTGAGCTGGGCAATAGGGTTGACACTTTGCACACATTTTTGTGCCTACTGAGGATTCCCATTCTTTTCCTTTCTAAGTTTTCTATGCATTTTTCAAATAGACAGGAAAAAAAAGGTAGTAATGGAGATTAAATGAAAAATCACCTTGTCCAATTCCCATCTTAACTCTTGATGTGATACAATGTTAATTTTTCATGCCCAGTAGGAGCCAGCACACTCTGTCACACAGGTGGAATATGTTTTCAGATTGAAAAAAATGAATTTGAGTCATTCTGAGCAATAAATATTTTATGACAAACAACATACGCAGAAAAGCCCCATACCACAGACTCAGCCAAGCAGATTTGAATTTTCCATGTTAAAAATTAAAACAATGTTTCCTGTTCTATTTTTCATTCTGACACAGTAGAACTGGTGACCTGAAAGTCAACTTAGTTGGGGGTTTTTCCACTTCAGTTCTGACCTGTTCTGTGCTCCTAATATACCCAAAAATGGGACTGAGACCAGAAGCTTACAAGAATGAAGAGATCAAGGAGGAGGGATCAAGTATCATTCCTGCAGCTGCAGGAGTACTGAGCTGACAAAAGTTGCTTTCAAGACCTTTCTTGACCCAGATTCATCCACAGCTCTGTCAGCTTCTGACAGCCTAGATTTGGGCAAGGACTCTGATTGTGATGGCAAAAAAAAGGCTCTCAGAGGCTTATTTCTAACTCCCAAGAAGCCTTTATAACACAGCAACAAAACATGAACTATTTACATTTTTAAAATAAATTACAATTTTCTTCTTCCTGCCACCTGTTAGACCTCACATCAGAAATAAGCCAACCCTATGCAGAGGCAAAGTCAGGCAGGAGCTGCAGTACATCCTTCTGCAAAAGGTAAAGTGCTACCTACCATCAGGGCAGAACGACGTTCCACATGTCCACCACTGAAAGCTCCATTAAAGCTCATCTAACACAGAGGTTTGTACTTACTTAACATATAACAAATTGCCTAAAAGCCTTTTATTTTTTTGTGGGTCTGTACCTGAAGTATAAGAGTAACAAATATTTAGCAATAATATCCAGCCTTTATTGTTTGTCTCCAATTATTTTAAAATCACAGAATATTAACCAGAAGGTAGTCATGCACGTACAGCTATATTCCTTACTACATATCATGCTAACATCCCACACTGCTGTTGCAGAACAATGATCAAATTAGTATCATAACTGAAATAATTTTCTGTATTCAGGAGTAGGTGATTGTAAATACAATGGCAACTGAACTTCAATCTCTTTCTCCATTTAATTTTGTTGCTTTTGCCTACTACATTAAACACATCATGAAATATGACATAGCTTCTTGAAGCATATCTGGATAGTTCTGACTTGTGACTCTCAGAAATAGCATTAGCACATGTTCTTCATAAGTTCACAGCTTATGATAATATGAAAAATAAAATCATAAGAGCATATGAGAGGTACTGAAAGAAGGAAGCAAAAGTAGAAAAATCAGCTTCCCATTGGTAGAAAATAAGAAGAAAAAAAGATAGACTTGTAAAAGCCACTGCCTACATACTTCAGATACACCACCTGCTCTGACAATAATTTGTCTCCATCTCCTATAGGGTCTTAGTCTCCGACATGACTTCTCTTCTTTCTCTGAACTACATACTCCTTGAGACACCAAATACTTTTCTGAAAAGCATTGCATACTCATATAATATAAAATGGTGTCTACACCATTAATGGTGTCTACACAAATTAAAAACAGTCCTCAGAGGCTTAACCAGCCTTATTTCAAATTCTGAAAAACTCCACAAAAGGATGAATAATACACAATAGGGTATTTCTGGAGTACTTTCTAATGTATATAGGCATTGTGTTTTCTATCATAGAATGATAGAATTGCCTCAGTTGGAAGGGACATTAAATATCATCTAGTTCCAGCCCCCCCACTGTGGGCAGGTACACCTTTCACTAGACCAGGTTGCTCAGAGCTACATCCAACCTGGCCTTGGACATTTCCAGGGATGGGGCATCCATTTCTTTGGCAACCTGTTTCAGTGGCTCATCACCCTCCCAGTAAAGAATTTCTTCCTACTATCTAATCTAAACCTACTCTTTCAGTGTGAAGCTATTCCACCTTGTTCTGTCACTACATCCTCTTGTAAATGGTATCTCTCCACCTTTCTTGTATGTGGTAGTGGACCTAATGGAAGAAGATAGCCAAAATGCCTTAAAAACTGAAGTTTTCACTGTATTATAAAATGGATTCCCTGTTGTTTTTTCCCTGAATCATCTTTCTTCTTCCCAAAAACCCTTTGAAGCTCCTTATCTCCCTAACTTAGTATGCAAGAATTTGTCCTTGTAAGGCTATGTGAAACCCCCCCATTGGCCCTTTAGTTAACCCTTTCCCCATTGGTTGTGAAATCCTTAAATACCCCTGACCATGTGAATAAACTCTCTCTCTGCTTCTCCTCCCTGGTGGTCTCTGTGTGTCTCCTTACTGGGGCATTTTGGGGACCGCATGGAGGGGGGGCACAAGGGGGAGCTTGCCCCTCGACTGCCGCACTTGTAGGCTCTCTTCAAGTACCTGAAGGTTGCAATTAGATCACCCTGAAACCTTCTCTTTTCAAGGCTGAACAATTTCAATTCTCTTAGTCTCTCATGTGTTGTTTTTTTCCCTGTAACAACATACCTACATCCCATCTCACAGACTTCAACTGAAATGACAAGAAAAGAAGTCTCTCATAACACAAAGACCTCACAGAAAACTCAGCTGAACAAAAAAAAACAAACAAACAAAAAACAAAAACAACAGCAAAAAACCAAAACCAAAGCTAAACAAACAAACAAAAACACCAAAAACNTTGGATATTTATCCTGATATGAACTTGTTTGGTATTTTCTCATTCAAGGTCCTACCTTAGAATAGGATTTTCTAATCATCTCAATTTGCCTTCAGTTCAAGGAAAAAAAAGGGCTATTTTCTCTATGTGCTCTTTAATACATGGCTTTTGTATTGAAAGTATGAAAAATGTTTGTGAATCTCAAGTACTCATGAATTTGTATTTTAAAAATGTACAGCAAAGAACTAAAGTATGGCTTACTGTAGGGAACCAGAGTAATCCCAGCAAGCATCTCTCATTGGCCTAAAGAAGATGCTTCTCAGATATTTGCGCTTCTTGAGCACAGGCATGTCAACAGAAACAATATGAACCTCCAGTTCTTTGAGGTTGTCCTACATCACACAAGAGGTTCAAATGCTGATGCCTTCTGAGGTCGGTACACATGATCACATTATCAGAATGATGGCAGGCAGACCTAGAATCTGTCAGTGCACAGCTGTGGCATAATACACCTTCCCTGCAGATTGAGGGATGTGAGAAATTAACATATATTATTATGTCAACTTTCTGAATTTTACATATAGAATTTTCACAGATAAACTAACTTTTCTGCCTTCTCCCTCCATGTTTACCTTTGTATAACCTCTTTCAGGGCTGACTACCGGTAGTTGTACTTAAAGTGTGGGTAGAACAGAAAACTAGTCAAGTTGGCAGCTGGTAAATCCTTGTGTGGATATCAGCTTCAATGATCCTTGTATTATTTATTCCACTTACACATGCTAATGATCTTAAAAACACTATTCAAACTGATCAATGAATCAAACAGAACGCTGTCTTTAGCCAACTGCTGCAGTGCTTTATAATAGCACATAGCAACTGGGTGCAATACTCTGGAAAGAAGTGACTAACAGTCTATCCAAATGACAACACATGGAGATTTTACTTCACTGACCTATGGTAGTAAAATTCAGCTTAACTGCAGTGTTCTCCTGCTTCTCACATGGCCTCACTTGGGAACATTTACAAATAAAGCTAAGGTTGTATCATCAACTGTACAGTGTCCCACAGCACAGCTGTAGTCTTGGTTCTCTACTCTCCCTGAAAAAACATAAGTCCTTACTGAAGTACCAGAGATTCAAACTGTAAGTGCAACATATTCTACTACTAGTTTTGGCCCTCATTACCTCTCATAAAATCTCTCTCCAGAGTGCACCACAGCCATGGGAAGGGGCAGAAGTAGAGGCTCAGCAAGTGGATGAATCTTAATCACTCAGGCTAGTAAAGTTGATGCCATATCCAACACAGGCAAAACATATCAACAAACTCATGTCCTTTGGTCAACACCTGCTCTGCCTAGTGTCTTGAACTGGATCGGAGATGGGTTTTATATTCCAAGAATAAATCCTTGACATGGAGTACATCCAATTTCCTAGAAATGCTGATACTTAGTTATACTGTATATGCAGCTTGGGACTGGTGACAGCCAAGCAGGCAGATGACCTTTCTACTGATAATTGTCTTCAAATAAAATTAAAATCTCAGCCAGCTATAAATTGGCTTAAATTTTTAAAAGTCACTTTCAAGCTTGGTTGACAGTTCTAGCTGGAGACTAAACACTTTCATCTACTGAGTAAGTAAAATATAGCCAGTTGCAATGCTGTCTCTCCAGTGAGATGAGGCCAACTGATTGTCTCTCCAGTGAGACGGGTCCAGTTCTGTAGATGACAGAGAAGTTCATAACCTCTAGTTTATTCTGTCTTGTCTCTCAGGCAGCAGTGTCAGCCAGGACACCACAGTGATATCTTCTGCTGCCTTCTAGTAGCTCAAAAAGAATTGAACGATGAGCCACTAGTGACCTGGACTCCATTTGAACAAGAATTCTATGTTGTACAAGAGTTTCCACAGATGCAAGCAGTTCCTTGTCCTACTTACAGCTAAAAAACAACCTTTCCTACACATAAACTTTAAAGTTTATCTGAGTTGTACATTGCCCTGATTTTTCCTCACATGTTGGCTTCAAAAACAGATGAATGAAAAGTTTTATAGATACAAAAACACAAGTTCAAAACACGCTATGTGGGTGGATGTATGGAATTACCTTAACCTACTATAGCAGTATCCTATCCCCCCACTAACAAACACTCTGTCCTTCATTTAAAAAAAAAAAAAAGGAAAATAAACAAGCATGGGCATATTACAGACAGATTTCATCACCTAGAACTCCTCTTGTCAAGCAGCTTTAAAGGAGAAATTGCTTTGGCTCCTCAGCTGCCTTCAAATCAGACGTGTGAGAGGATTTCAATTCAGAAAGATGCTGAACAGCCTCACTGTCCTCATAAAAAGTTTTGCTATTTCTCCATTCACCATCTTGTAGTTCATAGGAAGTGAATGAAAGCAAAATTACAAAGAAACTCAAAGGAAGAATTGAACAATAGCCCTGATTTTGAAAGCTATTCCAAGGTTACAACAGGTGTAACCTAAGCCCGATCCAGAAAACAGCATTCCAGAACAAGAAGATGTCAAAGATGCTTTTGCAGTTTTACCTCATAGTTGCTTGCCTTGCTGATGAAACTAGAGAGAATACTTAATAAAATATGTGCTCTTATACACAATTTGTTCTAGGTCTGGCTAAATAGTAGATGAGTGTTTTATTTTGAACGGTGACAATTATGTCTCTTCCATAATAGCACTCTGTTGTTTTTAAAACTTTTGAGTGATGGATTACTAGTGTGCTCTCCAATTCAGAAAGAACTGTATAATCCCCTTGCTGTGCTACAAAGTGCCACAGCAGTACCACACTGGCTGAACATCCTACAGGCATCAGCTGAGACAGTGCACACTGTGCTGCAAGGCGTTCTTGGGGCTCAAGGTACTCCAATGATAAAATCACCTGCTATAGCAAGAGTTGGATTCAGTGCCAAAACGATTTCTTTATTATCACTCATATCTCTTGAAAGAGCACATGTAACATATTTCACCCTCCCAAAATCAACTGCAATTAAAAAAAAAATGCACTTATTAAGAGAAAGATTTCTCTGAGCTACTCTCTTGACATAAAATTGCAATATCAGATAAGGATCTGAACCATCCAATTTGAATTCTTTAATATATGCATTCTTTAAAAATAAATAACTGAACTGTCAGCTCCATCCATCTGCCTCCTTACTGTTCATTTGTTTCCTGTCAGCACCACAAAAGTAGTTAGAAGAAGGGTTTTGCATAAGGAGAGAGTTCACAAGGGAAAGGGGAGGCTGTTATATGGAAAAAGGAGAGCATGTAAAATACTAGGCAGCATAGAGATGAGTGCAGGGAAGGCAGACCAAGGGACCAGTCAGCACTGAGGTACAGGATCAAACAGTGGAAAAGTAAACTACACCTGGGGAAATGAGGCTTGGAAGGTGTTAAGAGTGTACTATTCAAGTCATTTAAGTTAAAGGGAACATTATGAACAAAGGAAAGACATATTTCATGTTCCCTGCATTCCCTGAGTGTAAAAAAGGTCTCTAACAAGCCAATTCTCAACAGTGGAAGGAGGCTACACTAATGCATACCTTCCAACCCAGTATTATCACATCTAGAAATCTCCTCTGTGCCACTAGCAGAAGAAAGACTCACAAGCAGTATTGTTTCATTGAAAGCAGCACTGAAAACTACCCACTTGGCAACTAATGAATAGGTCCTTATTTTCCTGCCTTTCTTATGCTACAGGCTGGGAGATTGTCTGATCATCTGAATTTCAGAGAAGTTCTGCATGGAAAAAGAAGACAGCCTAAAGCTGTAGCACCTGCCTGCCTGTATTAGTAGTCACAATAATTCCCTCCACAGTACCTCCACCATGCTGGAATGGAGGTCAGGGATGCCCCCCTTCTCTTGTCAGAGAACAGTCAGCACCAGAAGTCAGCTGGTGGTGTCAGCGTGAGAGGACTTCAGAGTTCAATGCTTAGTTCCTGTTGAACTGTCATCTGATCTCCCACACTACTGTATGTCCAGACCATAGCTTGGGGGAGACAGAATGTGTGAATGACAAACAAAACAGGAACCACTCATACTAACCAACTCTTGTCCTTTTTCTCCTAGTAGAAGAGTGTTTATATCTATCCTTTGTTCTACAGGGGCAGTGGATTCATATCTTTATAATAATGAAAAAATAGCTTTATTTTCCAGACCTTATAGACACATCACTACCATACAGTGAAATGTAGTCCCTTCTAACACTAAACAGCATTGCAATGGCTTTGCCTTACACACAATGCTGGGGCAGTGCCATCCATTGGGCTTACTGAAATAGAATCAGTATAGCATGTGAGTAACTGTAGACATTCAAAACACCAGGCAGCTGCAAAATTTGGTTATCTTGTGTGGATGTCTACAAAGTTTATATATACATGCAAATCAAGCTATCACAAGAATAGATCTCAAAATAAACATACAATTGATTGCACAACTATAGCAAATTTTTTCTCTCCTCATAAGTGCTGACTACAGCAGTAATTATTAAATATGAACTATGACTGTATCTTGATTTTGTAACAGCACTTCTTTGCATCGTGAAAGCTTAAAAAATGGAGTAATAACTCAATTACATATATTTATGAGACTAATAAAATTGATTTTCTGACTAACAAGGATACTAGTGGGAATTCTCTTGGTCCAGAGAAATCAGTGTCTAATGATTACAAAGTCATGTTTTGGCAGAAGCACCATAATGATGTTTTACATAAAAGTCCATAGTCTAGACAGCTTCAGAAATCCAAGCTGAAATCCAAACATATCAAGTTCATAACAATTATTCCAGTACCACACGATAGCATATGGTTATTTCATATTGTTATTGCACGATGTTCTCATATGTAGCTTGTTTCTGTCTATATTGCCAAGAATCAAATTGTAATGAATGACTACCACATTACTTGAGTGAATAAAACCCTGTTCTTCTAGGGCTGGACTTCTGAAAATGATGACTACAAATCAGAGTCTACTGCTCACTGCCATTCTGCTCTTCTCAAGTTGTCAGTGTGTGCCGGCATAGGCAAGGACCTTCGACAGGTTTCATGATCCAACTGATATGCCAAATGCTGAGAATCATTCCTCTTCAGCATGTCTTCATGGGTATGGTTCTTGGGAAACATATGTTCAAATAGTCAGGAAAAAATGGATAGAAGGCGATGGATGGAATGTCTCAAACATAAACCACTGTACTTTACATATCAGCACTTTCATTGTAGCATTTTGAACTATGTTATTCTCTGCCTTAACTGCCCATTTAAATTGTGTTTTAAGCTTTCAGCAGAACTGTGAGAAGAAATATTTGTTTGCCTCACATGGTTCCTCACCCTCTTCCAAAAATTATCTTTTCCCCACAATCACACAAGGAACTCGCTTTCTGTTAACTGCTCAGTAAAAAGAGTGCCTCAGGGCTTTATTAAGTAAGATTGCTGAGAGACTGAACCATGTGTAACCTAAATTGGCTTCATAAGTGGTTTCTGGAGGGCATAGAGCAGTATTCACATACATAATCGCCTTTCACCTTGATGTTTAATTACATGCTTTGCCATTCAAAATAAGTCACGGCCTGAGCTGAAGCATTTGTAAAGTAAACATGTCAGGAAAACAAGATACTGTAAAATGAATTTAAATAGTCAATTCAGCACTATTAAAAATTCCTTTTCACCCTCAATCTCTAGTGTGGCCTGAGCAAAAAACAACTGTTGGTTTCTAAAAGGAAGGCAGAAAATTTTCACCTCTCTAGGTTCCTTTGTTATAAAATTAAAATACAATGCACAGGTTTTTCCCTCCAAATATGAAAATAAAAGGGCCTTGCCGGTTAACAATAATTTAAAGAGTTATAAGTGCCTCAGGGTCTTATAAAATACATTTTCCCTAGGGGAAAAAAAAAAGAAGGTACATAATCTATCATTTTCATATTTCATTTTCTATTTTTTCTTTTCTTTTCTAAATCAAGAATATTTATACAAAAATAGGATTTCTATTTCTGAATTGTGCTCTACTCCATCAAAGTCAATATGCCCCATTTTTGAGAATGAGTTTTTTCTGCTGGAGTTTGTTATATGCTGCTTAAGTGAGGACAATAAGAACCCAGCAAAAATCACCATGATCCAGAAAACAAAGTGTCTGACCCAAAGAGATGGCATCCAGAATTTACTGACTGCCAACAGAAAATAATGATGAATTTGGAAAGGCATGTTCCAGAGCTTGCCAACTTTAAAGAACTGGCTCAGCTGAGACAAAGTACTAGATTTTACAAGCATATTTTGGGGGCATTTAAGAAAAACCATAAATAATATGCGTTTAAAAAGAAAAATAAGAAGAAAACAAAATATTCTTTTAAAGTGGCATCTGCCAGTGTGTTGACAGTCCTTTGAACACTCAGTATAAAGAGATAGTTTAGGTTTGTTCCTGTTATTTCAGGCTTTGAAATCACCCTGCTCACTTTCTACTGGATAATCCAACTCTGCCCCTCAGAAGTCCCTTTGGGGCACTGTCTCTGAATGCAGGCTGGGCTGTCTTGTAAATTGCCTCCTACTTCAAACTCCAAAATTCAGTATGAACAATTCCCTGTTTCTCATTTGATTGAGATCTCCATTTTCACTCTCTTTTCCATTCACCATTTTGTTTGCCTACTTAAATGCTAACCAAGTCCTCAATGTTCCTCTGTAATCCCACCAAAACAAAACAAAACAAAACAAAACAAAACAAAACAAAACAAAACCAAAAAATCACCCTAAAATATAAAAATAAATGTATGCAGCTTTGGAAAAAGGCATTAAAGAATTATGAAGATGAAACCACTGCAAGGTTCAGCACCTAGGACAGTATTTTGGGGAAGTTTATTTTGTTTGTCTTTATGCATATTTCTTTTAAACCACTGCTGATGGATCATGTTAAATCAGACTGCTGAGACAAATAATCCTTTGATCTTGAGTCAGTAGGGTTGTTCTTACTGCCTATACAACACCTCCATTCTCTCTTTACTTGTTTATGTTTCTTTACAGAAACTGACTAAGCTTCTTGCAAAACAATTTTGTTGATATTTAGCATACTCTATAAACTAAGCAACATTTCATAAGCCTGCAACATCATCCCTTTGGGTCATACTGGATAGTAGTTACAACTATAATAGATCACATTAATGCTAGAAGTATCATTGTAAAGCACTTTGTTTAAGATTACAGTACTAAAGTTTAGATAATGGATTTCTCACCTCCTTCAGCATATTAACTGCAGACAGAAAAGAATGATGATGGCATTGAGTAAGCACATAGTAGAATAAAATAAACAATTAAGGAAAATAATTGTCTCTTTTAAGTCATTATTTTTACTCATAAAGCTTAATTTTCCTTTATAGGCTATGGTTTAAGTCATCACTCAAACCTCTAGAAAGCATTAGAGTTCCCCTGTACTCAGCCCTGGTGAGACTGCACTTCAAATACAGTGTTCAGTTTTGGAAAACGCACAGCAAGGACATGGAGGTTCTGGAGCACATCTAAAAAAGGGCAGCAAAGCTGGTGAAGTGTCTGGAGCACAAGTCCTTCGATGAACAGCTGAGGGAGATGGGATTGTTTAGCCTGGGGAAAAGGAGGCTCAGGGGGGACCTGATTCCTCTCTACAACTACCTGAAAGGAGGTTGTAGCAGTGCAGGCGTCAGTCACTTCTTCCAAGTAACAAGTGTTAGGACAGGAGAAAATGGCCTCAAGTTGTGCCTATGGGAGATTTAGATTGAATATTGGGAAAAATTTGTTCACTGAAAGTCTGGTCAGGCATTGAAATAGGCAATTATTAGAAATGTTGTTGTAGTCCACTCATATTTCCTTTCAAATTTCACTGAATTCTATGTCCTTTCTTAGGAAAAGGTGTGAACACCTTTACCCAGCTGATCGCTTTTCTGGCACTTTGGATAAATATCTTATGCCCCATTATTAATAATCTTTCTGAAATGTATCTGTTTGCCAGTATTATGTTCCCTTCTATTTTCAAAATGTTAAATAACATCTGAGGAGTTTTACATGCAGCAGCTGAGTTTTACAAACAGCAGTTGATTCAGATGTGTTATGTTCAGGTTGCACTATTGCATTTTAAGGCATCACTCTGATTGCTCTGGCAGTCAACCTTTTCCAGGCCTTGCCATAAAAACTGCTAGCTTATAGCATGCAGTGAACATTTCAGAGATGACTCTAAGCCAGTCTCCTAATGTGATGTTTTAAGTATATAAATCAATGACAATCAAGAATAATGATTCAAGGTATCAGATTTTTACAACAGTGATGCAATTTATTAAATTGCTCACTGTTACTTGCAAGACAAGCAAAGCTGAGCTGAGACAAATAAGCTTTAAAATGTCATAATGAGGAATAGTATCTGAAAGGGCTAAATTGCTCATAGTAATGAATTGAGAAAAAATGAACAGACTGTGTTAATAACTCAGAGGGAGACAGACGTTCATGTCATTGCAGAATTGTAACATCACTAACTGTTGGATATCACATTCTTAAGGCATCTTAAGAGATACATTACTTAAACTGAAACATTTTTTAAGTAACCTTTATTTGGAAAGTATTTTACAGAAATGAATATACGCACATAATGAAGCATTAGTGCAAGAAATACATCCTAACCTACCTGTAACTGAAAAAGAAGGAAGGAGGCACTAAATTACTTGGAAAATGCTTAAATATCTACATGAGAAAGATCTGATGCAGGTAAGAATGTATGTGTGAAAGTAACAAAGAGTAGCTGTGACTGCCTAGGTACCACAGTGACAAGAAAGGCTTATGTGACTGAAGATGAGAGAGATATTAATGATTCCTCAGTATTTATTAGCATTAGCTGTAGCAAATTATTTAACACATTGCCTGGTAACTACACCATACAAAGGTAATGGCTGCAGCAAATTATTTCAGTAGTCATTCTTAAGAGTAACTTTACTCCAAAGAATAAGAAAACATAAACAAATCAATATTTTCACTATGGCTTGCTGGAGTACAGATAAAAATCCTGTAATGACATTCACCAGCTTATCCAGTCATTGAATAGCATCTAGATCAATATGAGTACTATGAAAACTATGACATGGAAAGTAGTAATAGAAACCAATCCCAGACTGATACAAGACCACCCTTTTAATTTTGTTCTTTTGTCCTCTTCAAGCTTGAGTGTCCAAAAAGATTGTGTAGTTCACAGTATTAATGAAATATACCAGCAACATTCATTATTAATCATAAAATAGTGTTTAGTTTCAGAGATTTCCTAGCACATCTAATACACTTCAAAAAATATTATATTTCTTTTTCCATTTTGATCCCATTAAATTGACTCGGAGCCTTAGTCCTGAATGGGATTCACAGACTCTCCAATAAAGGAATTGAAGTAAAAGCACTACAAATAATGGAAGGGTTTTTGCAGCAAATATATGAAATATATCAAAGCTAAGTGAGGTAATGTTAGGTACAGGTCTGGTTTAGCATGCTGATTTTGGCAAAATGAGAGCTATCTCCAAGAATGAGGAGCCAGAATTCCCTCTGTTCTTCCCAGCTGACAGAATTTCTAGGTCTGTGAGAAAAGCTTAGTTCCTATGGGCCATTTGGCCCATGTTCCCATGCTCAGAACATTAGCTGGTTTGCAAATTGAAACATTTCCTACTCCAGGGTGCACATCCCAATAAAGGTACATCAACACTAGATGGTATAATCACCTTGGGGAAATTATCACAGGCTACCAATACACTCACATACTTGTGGCTATCATTTATTCTTTTTCATTGAGTGAAAGCCTTTTGTACCACTAACTACACTAAGCTTTCAACCTTATTGAAAAATAAAGGAAAAACCTTACTGTTCATTTACAGTATTACAGGTAGTATGTTACAACATATTGTTAAAAAAAAGAATCCAGTTACCCTTTCACATAAACCATTAAAAACATATTGGATGCTTTCATTTGCAACCAGCTATTTCACTTACATCCAGCTGTTTCCTAACTAATTTGTATTGAGACCAGTTCCCAAATGTTAAGAAACTGCTGTCTCCTACCACAAAAACAAGAACGTTTTCAAAACTTCTGATCAGCATTTCTGTTCTTCCTCTATTTGCAAGAAGAAAAGCTTATATACATCTACTGAAGACATCATAGCTCCATTTTTATGAAAGAAAATTGAAAAAATTTCAGTAGACCAAGACCAGACCAAGAATAAGTTGATTGTTCACCAACATTTAGGAAATAACAAGTATAGACAAGGACAGAATTAAAACAAATAAATGTTCCTGATAAAAGAACTCTCTTCATCATCCTTTTGATGATTCCATCCCCATGAAATTTTTACTGTGTGTTCAGTTCATGCAAAAGAAAGAGAAAAGCAAACAGTTTGTAGTTATTAACCAAGACATCAGATTAATAAAAATTTTAAAAACCTAAGATCTGGTGAAAACTTTCACATGCCCTACTTAAAACTTCAGTTCAATCATACCTGAAAACATCTACCAATAAAGGAGTTAAATTGGTTAGGCCTTCAATTTAACCATACAGAATCACAGAATATTCTGAGTTCAAGTGACCCACAAGGATCATCAAAGTCCATCCCCTAGGCCTGCATAGGACAGCCCCAAGAGTGACACCATGTGCCTGAGAGCATTGGTTAGATGAGTCTTGTATTCCAGCAGGCTTGGGGCTGTGACCATTTTTGCTAGGGAGCCTGTTCCAGTGTCCAATCATGCTCTCAGTGAAAAACTTTTTCTTTGTATCCAACCTAATCCTCCCCTGACACAGATTCAGGCCCTTCCCTCGGGTCTCGTCACTAGTCACCACAGAGAAGAGATCAGTGCCTGCCCCTCCTCTTCCCCTCACAAGGAAGCTGTAGACTGTGATAAGGTCTCCCCTCAGTCTCCTCCAGGCTGAACAGACCAAGTGACCTTAGCCACTCCTTATGTGACTTCCCCTTAAGGCTCTTCACCATCTTCATGGCCCTCCTTTGGATGCTTTTGAATAGCTTAATCTCTTATCTTGTGGTGCCCAAAACTGCACACAATATTCAAGGTGATGCTGCCCCAGTGCAGAGCAGAGCGGGACAATCCCCTCCCTCGACTGGCTAGTGATGCTTTGCCTGATGACCCCAAGGACACAGTTGGCCCTCCTGGCTGCCAGGGCACTGCTGATTCATATCCAACTTGCCATCGACCAAGACCTCCAGGTCCCTTTCCATGGCACTCCTTTCCAGCATCTCATTCCCCAGTCTGTACGTACATCCAGGGTTGCCCCATTCAAGGTGCAGAATCTGGCACTTTCATTTGTTAAAGTTCATATGGTTGGTGATTGCCCAGTTCTCTAATTTGTTGAGGTCTTGTTGCAGGGTCTCTTTCCCATGAAGGGAATCAATAGCTCCTCACAATTTTCTATTATCTGCAGACTTTCTTAGTATCCCTACCAGTCCTGTGTCCAAGTAATTTATGAAGATGTTGAAGAGCACAGGGCCCAAGATGGAGCCCTTTGGAATCCCACTAGTGACAGGTCACCAGTCTGATGCCACCCTATTCACTGTTACCCTCCATGCTCGACCTGTGAGCCAATTGCTCACCCACCACATGATGTGTTTATCAAAGTGTGTGCTTGACATTTTGTCTGGAAGGATCCAGTGAGACAGTATCAAAAGCTTTACTGAAATCCAAAAAGATTACATCAACCAGCTTCCCTTAATCAGCCAGGTGGGTTACCTTGACATAAAAGAAAATCAGATTTGATAAGCAGGACTTTCCTCTCATGAAGCCATGCTGGCTGTGACCAGTGACTGTGATGTCTTTCAGGTGTTTTTCAATACCCCCCAACATAATCTTCTCCATAACTTTACCAGGCACTGAAGTTAGACTAACACGCCTGTAGTTTCCAGGGTCATCCTTCTTGCTTTTTGAAAACTGGGACAAATCAGCCAGCTTCCACGTCAACTCTGACCTCTCCAGATTCCAAAGATCATTGAAAAATCATTGAGAGAGGCCTCATTCTCAAAAAATATCCATAAGAACTAATTCACAGCATCTCCATTAAGTCAGTCTTTGCCTACAGCTGAGAAAAAGTAAACTAAAGCCAAAAGAAATGAAACTGTTTTCCTACACTTAAAAAGGGAACCGGTGGCAGACCTTGGAATGCAGAAGCCTGGTCAACTCTTGAACCAAACACACACAGTACTAGGGAAGGCACTGTAGTTGCAGTATTCTACAGTACTATCACTATAATTACTTTGTGCCTCTCATGTCTAAGATCAAAAGAAATAATAAATAACAGTAGGATGAAAAGTAGACCTCATTTACTTCACAGAGGGCTTTTCTAGAAGAAAAATACCAAATATCCTGAACACAGTTTTCAGAACCTCCCTTGAGGTCTCCTACAGAGTAAATATTCCCTTACATCCCTTAGGCAGTCACACTGGAGCCAGGTCATGCTTTAACTCCAGCCAGAAACAAAACACTTCAAGGACGCTCCCTCACTCCTGGAGTAAAATAGAGAAAACTCATGCCTTGAGACAGGCAATTTCACAGAGAAATCAAAAGCCACACATGCAATCAAAGGTGTCAACACCATCACTGCGACTGCTGCCACCAAAGCAATGGGCTTCTCTGCCAGTGTATTACCTGCTCCTACATTGCCGGCCAGCCCAGCTGCTCCTCCTGCTCTCCCTGACACTGTGTCACGTCAGTGTCCAGCAAACCCGCTGGCACTTGGCAGAAGTGAAGAAAGGCCCCTGCAGCCATGGGGCAGCCATCCACTTCACATGGGCTGGGGTTGGCCAGTAGCCATGGAGCCCATGTGTGGCCAGGAACTGCCGTGCAGCCACTGTGTTGTCACTGGTGAGGCTGGCTCTGTAAAGCACTTGTGTCACAAGGGGCTCCATTCCAGCATCCCTATAAAAGCAGAGCAGCCACACACAGCACTCAGCCAGCACCACCATGGCCGGCAACAAGCGGAGGGGCAGGCCCCGCAGGAGCAGGAGCAGGAGCCAGATGCCGCTGCACAGGACACGGCGCACTGGCCAGAGCCGCTCCCGCCGCCGGAGAACACGGAAGAGGGGCTCTGCTGGCCTTGATGGCCATGCCGCAACAGGTGCCTTTCCCACTGCCATGCCTCGCCCTCCGAAGAGGAGACGCAGACGCCGTCCCATAGAGGAGCCGGAAGAGATGGAGGAGCCGGAGGGCCTGGAAGAGCTGGTAGACTTTGAGTTTTAGAGCCAGAGCCCCCAGGACCATCAGCCACCACATGGGCCTGGCTACACCAATAAAGCATAGAAAGTTTGCATAATGGCTCTGCGTGTTCCTGGTGTGCCTCTGTACTGGCAGCGGGTCACCAGGGGTTCACCCAGGCCCCAGGGTCACAGGTGACCCACAGGTGAGCGTGTCCATGTCCAACAGCTGTGAGTGACCCAACCCATGGGAGTGTTTTGGTACACAAGTGTGTGTGCAAAAGTTGTGCATATCCACGAGCAGGTGTGCACATCCCTCTCAAGCTAGAGTGCATGTCCAAGACCCTGGCAATCATCCTGTGCAGGATGGGAATGTCCAAACATGTGAGCAGACAGAGGTGTTCTTGTGCAGGATGAGCGTGTCCAGGCATGGAATCTGTGTATCCAAGGATGTTAATGAGTGGCATATGCATGTCCAGGGTTGTCATCTTTCCAGGAGAGGGTGTGAGTGTGTCTGCAGCCTGTGGCTGTGCCTGCCCTGTGGGGAGTGCAGCTGATGAAGGCACGTGGATTATCCCCTGCTCCTGCCACTGGTCCCCTGGACTCCTTTTGGGTTCCTCTTATCACAGGGTCATGAGGGGCTGAGCAGAGCTCACACAGAGAACACTCAGCACCTCCTGCCCTCTCCACTGGCACTGATGGGGCTTCGAGGGTAAAGGCCAGACACAGAGTTGCCAGTGGCTCTGCCCATTGCACTCCTGGCTCTCAACCAGACTGTTCCATCACCCTCTCCACATTCCTGGCAGGGTTGTCACATTGTCCTTCCCAGATCTCCTTGTGGCACCCTAAGACCTGCTTCTCAATGCTGCTGAGCTTCCCCCTCCATCCTCCTGGTGCTCTGTGCCTATACTAGGCTTGTGCTGGTGAGGGCTTGGGAGTCAGGAGAATGCCAGGAGAGCATGTAGGAGAAGAAGCCACCAGTTGCCCCCATGTTAGCCACAGCCAGTGCCGGTTCCAAGAACGTCTTGCCACAGGCCAAGGGCGAGTCCATTCACAAGTGTGGCAGGGCCTCTGGGATAATGTGTTTGGGAATACATGCAAGAAACAGTCCTACAGAGCCCAGGGCATGAGAGAAGGAGGGGAAGAAGTGCTGCAGGCATGGCAGCACAGGTTCCTCTGCAGACACTGGAGAAGACATGATTTGCAGGTTCTCACACTAGTCATCTCATGTTGTATCACAGCTGAGCCGATGTGCCCCTGGAGTCCTTGGACATTCACAGTGGAACCAGGTTGTGTTTTAACCCCAGCCAGAACCAAAGTGCCACAAAGCCACTCACTCCCCCCTCCAGCTTGCTGGCACGGGGAAATCAGAGGAAAAAAAATCAGATAAGCTGCAGCTTGAGATAAAAGTCAATTCCTTAGGGAAATCAAAAGCCACACATACAATCAAAGCTGGCAACACCATCACTACTATCAGCACCAATGCCAGAGTGGGCTCATCTGTCCTTGTGCTTCCTCTTCCCACCACACCACCTGCACTGCTGGCCAGCCCTCCTATGTCTCCCGTGTAACGTCAGTGTCCAGCAAACCCACTGGTACATGGCAGAAGTGAAGAAAGGCTCCTGCAGCCACGGGGACAGCCACGTAGGCTGGGGTTGGCCAGTAGCCATGGAGCCCGTGTGTGGCCAGGAACTGCCGTGCAGCCACTGTGTTGTCACTGGTGAGGCTGGCTCTGTAAAGCACTTGTGTCACAAGGGGCTCCATTCCAGCACCCCTATAAAAGCAGAGCAGCCACACACAGCACTTAGCCAGCACCACCATGGCCGGCAACAAGCGGAGGGGCAGGCCCCGCAGGAGCAGGAGCAGGAGCCAGATGCCGCTGCACAGGACACGGCGCACTGGCCAGAGCCGCTCCCGCCGCCGGAGAACACGGAAGAGGGGCTCTGCTGGCCTTGGTGGCCATGCTGCAACAGGTGCCTTTCCCACTGCCATGCCTCGCCCTCCGAAGAGGAGACGCAGACGCCGTCCCATAGAGGAGCCAGAAGAGTTGGAGGAACCAGAGGAGCTGGAACAGCCAGAAGAGCTGGTAGACTTTGAGTTTTAGAGCCAGAGCCCCTGGAACCATCAGCCACCACATGGGCCTGGCTACACCAATAAAGCATAGAAAGTTTGCATAATGGCTCTGTGTGTCCTTGGTGTGCCTCTGTACTGGCAGTGGGTCACTTGGGATCCACCCGGGCCCCAGGGTCACAGGTAACACACAGGTGAGTGTGTCCACGTCCAACAGCTGTGAGTGACCCAACCTGTGGGAGTGTTTGGGATCAGAGTAACAGGCCATCCATGCACACACCTGTCTTTTACCTTGAGCCACAAGTTTTCTTGTTTTTACTCCTCCAGTTCTGTCCCCCAGAAAGCTACCCTCAAAGCCCCAGAAGTACTGTGTGAGAGGGCACAAAGCACTAAACGTTGTTCTGTGTGTGGGCTTTGCTCAGCCCCTTGGGACCCTGCAAAAAGAGGGACCTAAAAATGTACTCCAAAGGACCAGCAGGGACATCCATTTGGGCTTGGTTACGTGTACTCTCAGAGAGAGATTATATCTATTGTTTATGTTCATCTGTTCATCCTTGAACACCTTCAGAACTTTTCACTGAATAGCATCTAGGGCTGAACAGTCTTACTAATTTTTTAATAAAATTTATATATATTTTTAAAATGTTCTGTATAATTATTATCAGCTATGTAATTTAAAGTAAAGGTTCTCTTCCTGTAAATGTCCTCAGATTTCATTCCAGAAGTGGCATTCATCTTAAATATGTGGAGAGTGGTTTACTTACAAAAGTTTGCTAGATTTAAATAGTGATTGAAAGAATCAATGGAAGAAAATTCTGTCAAAGACTATAAAATATAAAGACTTCTATTCAGGCTCAGGACTGCTTAGGAGTATCCTCTGGGGAGGTTTTTAAGTCTGACCTGATCAAACAGTGCTTTGGCATTCACTGTTGACCAATACCAGTTCCATCTTTTGTCTGATAAAAGGTCAGGCACTCAGAAACATCCATCAGTGAGAACCAATTCTCAGCATATAAAAGAAACATTTATTTCCTTATTTCCTTTCTGTAGCAAAGAAATATGTCCTTATCAGTCTGCTACAATAAATTAGCTGTGGTCTGACATGCACTTCAACAGATGTAAAGTTACCATGGTGCTGATGGACAAGTATCCTCTGCATAGAAGCAATAGTTTTAATTTGAAGTTTGGTGAGCCCAAAAGACTTTCTAACGAGTCAGTGAGGTATCAAGACTGAATTTGCTGATCAGTCTTGTGGGAATCTTGAAGATTTGATGTAAAGTGCACTGCTGTATGTTGTGCTCCATTGCCGCATAAACAGAAGCAAGGCTGTCAGGCTGAAATGGTTCACCAGTGCAAAATACCCTTGCAGGCTCAGAAAAAAAATAAAGGATGGGAGGAGGGAACAATCCAAATCCAAAGATAATTGCTAGGGATAAAGAAAAGAGCTGTTTAGCATTTCAAAAGGCATCTTTCTTCTTATATATGATCACAGTGTTCCAAATCCGTCAACAAACCCAGAAGTCCTCAAGCTAGAGTAGCAGCTGGTTTGTTCCAAAGGAGATCACTCTGATGGATGGTAATTTATGGAGCTGGTATGTCAGTGTGGACTAATCTGAAGCTACAGGGGTGTTCTGTCAATTCTAGCAAAGATAAATACAGCTTCTGCCTCACAGTGTTTTGCATTGCCAGGCACTGGTCATTGGTTTCCTCTGCATGATGGATTTTATGGTCAGGTGTGGTGACATCTCATGACCTAAATAGCTTTCAGAGAATCACTGGTTTGTTTTGAATGATGATGGATTACACTCCAGGATTCCCTGTGAAAAATGGTGTCTCAGGCTTGCAAATATTATATGGACATGGATAAGCCCCAGCTAGTTCTTGGACTTAGTAAGCCTCCTTGAGTTTTTATTGCAAATGTCTGTTCATATTTTCCCATGCCTTACAACTCCCTCCCTTGTTTCTCAATCATCCTACATAAATTAACAATCACATTCTCCTCTGTACATCCTTGCAGGGTTACGTATGGAAATATGAAGAAGACACTGAAGGTGGAAATACTGCTAAATGAAGGTACTAAGCAACATCTGATCTCAGCTAGAGATCATGAACTTTAGCCATGACAGCAACAGTGACAAAAATATTAACAGTTTGGAACCTGCTTCACCACGTGGGTTTATCAAATCCAGTCTTTAATGAGGCATTAGCTATATCCTCATCAGAAAGTATTCAACTGAATAAATAAGAGATCAATTAGAAAAAAAAATCATTTCTAAGGCTAGATCCTTAACCCAAATCTAATCATTTGTTAACAAAAAGAAGTATTCTATTAATGAAAAAAAAATCTATTTCTGGTGTTCTGCAACATTTTACTACATTAGAATTTCTGCAATATTTTATTATATTTAAATTGTCTTTAGGAATGTAAAGATAAAGAAGGAAGAAGATAAGAAAATCCACCACCTATGACTGCAACCCCAGCTCTTCCTTTCTCACAGTAAGTCACTGCAGAGCTACACTAGTGATGTCTCTCTCCTAGATGTGCACAGACATGCCTGTACAAAAAGTACCACCAATTGACACTGGTTATGTGCTCCCACACCTCCAGAGGCAAATTGTATAAGCAGAACTGTTGGGCAGGAGCACAAAGTAGGAAGCTCTGAGCATGATGGAGCCCACTGTGCACAGAACCAGGCCAAACCCATCAAATTCCTCTGGTTATACTGTCTATGTGCTAAAGCCAAATTTAACCCTGTATGCTTTACCACTAGTCTACCAAACTAATGGAACAATTTACTACCACAGAGTATTGATACTGCATCAAAGAAGATAGTCCCTATCTGATTTATCTGGAATAACAGTTCTGAAGCTACATCTCTATATAAATTTAACTGAGTTGTGCACTTTAATGAGGACAAATGAAACAAGCTTTCTTGAACTATAGGTTAATGCACACCAGTAATTTCTGTTTTGAACAGATAGCAGTACCATTTTCCTTCCTTTCTGGTATTTTTCACTCTTTAACGGATTCAAATGTGTTGCCTTTCTCTTTTTATTAGGAATGAGCATTTTTAATTGAAAGGTTTTGTCCGTCTGAATGCCCCATGTCATTTTTTGAATATCAGGCAGCATGCTGACAGCAGGGAAGAGCAGGGAAGCACCCACCAGCACTGACTAATGGAGAAGACAAACAGCACCAATAGGAAGAGAATAAACAAAATTCCAGAATATTCCTTTAATCTGTTTGCTATACTATGGAAAAGACCATTTTCAGTGTAATAGCCAAGGGGAGTTTAAACATGCTTCAGTACTGAAGAAACGCATTTCCACTAAAGAAATTACTATACCACAAGCAATGACCTCTTTCCTGTTTGAAATGTACGAAATACTGCAGTTCAGAAAGTGAGGGACTGCCTGTGGGTGCAAATTAATCCAGGTGAGTGTTACACAAGCATTTCATGAACTGAGTTTTGGAGTGCCTGCCTGTGACCTGCAGCACCCAAGCTGCTCCAGTCCTTCCTCAGCCCCTCACACTAGTCACACCTCAGATCTGCATCCAGACATTGTTGAAGTACCATAGAATAGCCTGGGTTGAAAAGGACCTTAAAGATCATCTAGTTCCAACCCCCCTGCCATGGGCGGAACACCTTTCACTAGACCAGTACTGATTATGTATTCAAAACAGCTCAGCTTGTGGCAGACCCTTCTGTAGTTCATGTACCCATCCAAACTGGTTTCTGCAGAAAAAAAGATCCATGCTAGCAGAGCCATTTCAAGCCCCTTAGTAAACTACCTTGAAACAAAGCTGAAACCAGACTCCACCATTGTGGTACAGGCAAAACCATAAGAGAAGTGAGTGAGAGTAATGCCAAAACAATGATTTCCTGACTAGATATTACAGCTCCTAGTTTCTACTATTTTGTTGTTTGGAGTGTGTTTTACAGGACCGAAAGTAAAGGCACACGATCAGCTGCTTTCTGTTGAATTAGTAACCTTGCAGACTGCAATCTTATCCCTTGAATTGGAAAGACAGGGAATGCTGGAAATCAGTTTGTAAACTCAGTCACATACCAACCAGTAATCACATATACCTCTCTCCCTGGGAATATCCAAATTCAGTCGTGGTCACACTTCAGCTTCAGGCCAATCAACTGTACTCCAATCAAGCAGGCAACTCTGCTGCAATGCATCAGATCCATCAATATCAGAGGCATTTAATATGACATACAGACAAAACAAGCCCCAACCCAAATCTTCACCAAAGAGGCAGTTCCTGTGACATAGCTCCAATTAGCAATTTACATGTACTGCAATATCAGACAGACTCATTTCATCTTAATTTGTTTAAACAAATGCAGTCCTACCATCGAGTGAAAGGTCTCTCTGAGAGCTGATTATGATCACTTGTTCAGCTTAACAACCAAAGCCTTCCTTGACACCTGCTCCCTATGTACACATCAAAACTGTGTTTAAAGTATTCTCAAATTAAGCCATGGGAACATACATATGCCAAGGGAATTTTTCACAGGAAACAAATACAGTAAATCAAGCCAGTAAATTAATACCAAAGATGTAAAGATAAGTGGTTTGTTTTGGGGTTTTTTTCAGAACCTGATATTTAAAAACAGTTCCAGAAACTTTTGGAGTCTGTTTCTTTAAGGGATGGGGAATATTTTACAGCCAAGCTCTTTTTTACTAGCTCATGAAAACTGCAAGGAAAAAAACCCACAAAGCCATTCACTTTTATTTGTTACAAGCAGAACTCTCACTGCAGGATGTTTAATATATATTGGCATCCTCTTCTGTGCATGAAGAATAAGGGCAATTTTCAAAAGAGTTTCCTCCAACTTAACTAAAAAGAAAGGAAAAAATGAGAAAACCTTGTTGCTTGCCTTTCTAAGACACTTAGAAAAGCAAAAAGAGAAAAGCCAGAGTTTCACAGTTGCCAGTATGCAAGGTATTACAGACAATATATCTGATGACAGAAGGAGCAGAAGTTCAATCCTGCCTGCTTCAAAATGCATGTTATTTGAGCCGAAGAGAAAGTTCCTTGAGCTAATACCACTGCAACACCCCTGAGATTCAGGAAGCAGTTCTTATTTTATTGATAATGTTTGTCTCTGCCCAGAACTTGTGTACAGCTTTATTAGTCTGAAATACTCAGTAAGTGGTTGTCATGCTCTAAGGTTTCCATAAACAGACTGATATCACCAGAGTTTTTTAATATTCAGTCTGTTTGTTAACAGAATGGCAACTCCTGTCACTTCAGCAAGAGATTTGTAGCATACTTTATAAATTATGTTGCATTAAAAAAAAAAAAAGCAGGCAGAAAGTTTGTAAGGATATTTGGGGAGTCTTCTAGTTTGCTGCTGCTCAAATTCCCCAAATGCAATACTCATTATGATTTCTGGACCACATGCAGAGAGAAGGGAAAAGAGAAGATGAGCTGAAGAAAGTAAAAATTAGCTTCAGAAATGCAAGCAGATGTCTAATGGGAAATATGTCTTCCTGAAAGAGTAGTGGAAGCCCCATGGATGTGAAAATCAAATTTACTCAAAGATCAGCCTCAGGACTGAACTTATTTAGAAACATTAGTAATTCAGGCCCAATAAGGAGGAGTAAGTATCTGTATCTATTTAATCTCAGCACAACTATGAGTTACTGATGTGACATGAACATTGAAGATCCAAACATGATTCTAGGAGCTTTCAGGTAAATATTAACACACAGGCAAGTGCAAATGTCTCTATGATGCAGTTGCTGTGCTGGCCTCCTGATTATTAACCCTGAGATTAGCTCAGCTGGTTAGAGCATGGTGATAATAATGCCAAGGACATGGGTTCAATCCATTCAATGTATGGGCCATTCATTTAAGAGCTAGACTTGATGATCCCTGTGGGTCCCTTCCAACTCAGAATATTCTGTATTTTTCTATAAAAGAAGGAAGAGCTTCCCTGCTATTCCCACCTCAAAGAATGATATGTCAGAAGTAAAGGTTCAGGGAAGGGTGATAAAAATGGTCTGACACTGCAAGAGCAAGCTCCTATCCCAGTTAACCCAACCACAACAACCAGAAGACAGCTATAAAACTAAACTTAACCCAAACCAAGCTAAAAATAAAATTAATCTACTTACAAAATACAAATACACACTTTAAAAATACAGAAGTTACAGTACAAAAAGTAAGTGGCACATTTGTTTCTACCCACCTCTATATAAGTGTTGTTTTACACTATATACTCCCCACCTGGCAAAATAGTCCTCCTACTTACCCGTGCAGCTGAGAGACATCCCTTGTTCTTTTTTTCTGAAATTACTGACCACCTCAGCACTATTAACAACTACTAAAAATTATTCACTTTCTGTAAGGTAAATGTGTACTTTTATGCCTGACCAAGCGATGTTCAAACCTGAAGATGAAGCTTTTTCACACATTGAGTGCACACTTTGGCCCTTCACTTTAGTATCTGTTTAAGTATTATGAAGTATTGCTAACACAAACCAGACTCCACTACTATTTTAGGCGCAGAAGTATTTCTGAGTAGGTTGCTTGCTGAAGAATTGCATTAAATCCTGCATTCACTGTGACAAGAGAACTGTGAGGACAGATGCTAATGACCAGCTGGGAAGCTGACACGATCTAAGGAGAAGAAAATTCGTTGGAGAGCCAGATCCCCTGAGCTATGTTTACTGACCACCTCAGATCTGTCCCCAGCTCTGTTTCTCTAAGCTACATATATCCCCACCAAAAGGACTCCTGGTGCCTTACTGCACCTTGCAGCCTCTCCATGCCTCAGACAGGGGTATTTGCACATGGGAGGATACCAGAATAAAACAATCTCTTGCATGAGCAACTTCCTTCTCACTCAGACAAACATTTTATGCTTTCCTACACAGAAAACACAATGCAAGAAAGATAGCTGCCTCAAAGATGGATATTTAACTGATAGGACCGAAATTTATCTGCTATATCTATGGAGAAAAGAGAGACACTGACCCTAAAGTTTGCTGGCACTTCTCTTTGCTAGTATTTCCTGAACTTCCATTAGAGATCAAATTAATTTCATTTCTGAATTTCCTTCACAAACATTCTCCCTCTACCCACCTCCTCTCTGTTGTCTTTCAAACTTGGCATACATGATCATCTCAGGCACAAAATACTTCAGTAGAGAGCATGACTCTATCAATGCTTAAACTTTACTCCCAGCAAGAATAGTGGAAGGGGAGCTTCTTGGGCTCTATCCATCAATTTTTATTAAGCATTTCCCTCAAAGCTCTTAGGCCACTCATTCCCCATCTAAAGCAAAGCTCTGATCTGGAGCAGTGCTGAAACGCTCTGGGGAAAGAAGATGAATCAACAGCACGACCACAATCACCAAAACTTCAATCTCGCCAAGGCTATTAGAGGATACACTGCTGGTTGCTATGAGTCACGCAGAGAGATAACTGCTCTGCAGACTTCAATACACCTTGAGAGAATTAGATTTTTGTAAACTGTGGATTGCATTTTTTTCTCCTTTTTTTTTTACTTCACAGTTTACTACATACTCACTTAGGCAAATTTTCTCCCTGTGTTTTGCAGGCAGGAAGCACTGTCCTTAGCATATCAGAGGCCTGACGTCCAATGGATTGTGACACCATTTCAACAGGGTTGTGGTGTATACCACAGGAACAGTTTCAGCATGAGGATGACTGAAAAGCTAGTAGCTAGAGACAATGGTCAGTCTGAAGTAAAGGGATAGGAAGAACAGATTACCTCATATGTGGTTGCAACAGGGTACAGTAATGTCCCTTGAACCACCTGGGAACTTCAAGACAGAAGAGAGTATGAAATGGACCCAGACTCTGATTTGATCTGTGATTCCTATTCCCTCAGGTGAACCCAATAGGAAAAACAAGTTAAGTGATCTGCTTTTCTAAGTCAAAGGACATTTGTGACAGCCTTGCCTTTCAGGAATGCAGAGTACTCACTGGAATAGACCCAAACAGAGACATTCTAAATGTTTCTGTGACAATGGTGACAGACTTCAAAAACCTCTAATTTCCCTCTTTGAGGCAGAGATGCCCTGTGGTTAAAGAAAAGAACAGTAGATGCCAGAGCAGGGTCTTCCACTTGACCTGCTAAGTGACAGTCACCTTAATCTATCCCTGTGTGGATTATCCAACTGTCTGTGTCATAGATACAGAGTAAGTTCAGGTCCAGACGGATAACAAATTAAAGCACAGAACCACAAATGTGTTCAGAGTGGTTTTAGTATCATCTTAGTTCCAGTAATAGCACAGCTACTGAAGAAGAGTCCAGAAATGGAACTAATAAACCCTGGTAGGATTAATCTGGCATTATGCTAGCTCTAGGATTTGGAATACACAAATGTCCGGATGCCTTCCTATGTAGCCAGCCAAAGTCAGCTGCACTGCTGTGCTTTAACCTGACTTGACTCCACAAAGACATTTCACCTACTTTCAACACACAGTTTCCAGGAACTGTGTTCTTGAACCCAAGCTGTCATGTACCAGCATCACTGTGTTGAGACTGATGAGCCATACTTGAAATTAGTTTATCAGGGAACATAATGAAGTAATCTCCCAACTCTGGATCCAGCAAACCTGGTCCACAATCAACAGTGATTAGAGTGGTGGGTCCAAAGCCCTATTTATGATGGGAAGAATCAAACTCCACACCACATACTGTTAGGCACATGCTTATCTAGGTTTCTCTGTTTTTCTTGGATAGCCCAACCATCCAGTATACTAGACTAATGAAAAGCTTTAAAAGCATGTAAAAGTATAACAGAATTGACATTACATCTGCAGCTTCCAAGGTTTTATCTGATAAATATGAATCATTATTGTTCAACTCAAAGACTACTGCTATAGTAGTCAATTGATTAAAGTGCTAAATCCATAAGTGAGTTCAGTTACCACTGACTTTCAGTAGTCATAAAACCCATCATGAAAGTAGCTTAATCTCATATTTTAATATATATAGGTCCTACTTAGAAAGTAGAGAGATGGGAAGTTTGTGACCTGTGTACTAAAGTGAGAGATTTGTTTAGCTGCAGGAACAGCTTTGCAAATTATCTTTTTCCCAGTAACATCAGAAACCTGGAAGATACTTCATGACAGATGCAAGCTGCATCCTTCTTTCCTCTCCAAATACTCAACTACATGGCAAATTATATCTGGAAAAGAATCAATATATCCATGCAGCAATACTTTAAAGAGAGTATTTGATGACAAGATGAGATTCTGGCTCTACTACCAGTCATGACGCAAGGTCTGACAAGATCACAATTGAATGTGACAGACTTAGCAGAAGATGCTCTGGTTGTTTCAAAAACACATCCTATCTAGTAAGACTGTCATATCAGGACTCATATACAAATCAAAAATCTGCCCAAAGTAAGCAGTGTTTGATTCAGAAATTTCCTCCTGCCCACCAGTATATTACATAATTCAGAACACATTATTTAGAAGTGCTTTTGCAGGAGAGAACTCTGTTCCAAGATCTGCTATACAATGGTTGTATGTGCCTTGCCAATTACTGCTTTCTTGGTGCCTAGGTTTGCTCCCTAGAAAAATAGGGCAATATTTTTTAAACTGTGGAACACTTTGAGACATTATGTCAGAGAAGTAAAAGAGTAGAGACCAAATCTCCAGATGACAAGAAGCAAAATTATTCTCTCAGTTGTTACCAGTCTACCAAAATTGTGAATGAAAAAAACCTATAACTGGAAGCACCATTATTGTGCCATGACCCAGAGCGTATCGAAGGAAATAAAAAAGTTCAGACCCTAGCAATTGTAATGAAACAGATGGGAAAGGCACAAACATGGAATACTGAAGTTTAGAACAGAAAAGTGACTTGCTTATGACCACACCAAGTTAGCAGGACAACTGCTTCTTGTTTCAAATCTATTTGCAATAGATTCTGAATTCTATCATATCACAAATACTGGACATTCAGCCCTTCAATTCAAGGACTGTACAGAAGACCTCTAATTCTTTGCAAACACTTCTGACAAGCCTGTTTCTCTAAGTACTTCTTCATTTACTTCAGTTACTTCTTCATTTTGTGCTGTTCACATACAATTATAAAGACACCTTGTGCTCTTTAGCATCTCAGAATTCTGTCCCACTAACCTTCAAAGGCATGAAATTCAAGCTAGGTCACAAGCTCCAGAAATCAGGAAATACACCATTGCAATGGGACAAAAAGTGGATCTTAAGTATCTCACTACCCACTTTTATGAGAATCTTTGGAAAGACAGCTCTTAACACTTTTTGCCATTAATTATCTGACTTTCTGACCATGCTTGTCTCCCCTGATCTTTCTCCAGCATCTTTCTGAAACACAGTAGGCCAGCTTTCTGCAGCTGAGATGCCTGCCAGCCTTAATCTTTCAGCTGGGTCCCAGTGAGGACTCAGATGCTTGGCCAGCTGGAACAAGCATCCCATTCCCCCACCTCCAAGATACCGGGCACAGATGGTGGCTGTGACCCTGACTAGTATGTATTCCATAGAGAGTGAGTGAGCAAGCATCTACACGTTTGAACAGAAAATGCTACCCACCCACTTTTAAATACATTTTAGATTTGATCTCACTGTGTGCTGTGATTTTGTTCTTGTAGTTACCTCACCCTAATTTCCATCATGACTTCCACGGCAGAATTTTGCTTCTCTATAGTCATCTTATTACTGCTAATTCAGCCACAATGGTATGGGACTGAGCTGCATCTGGAACCTGGCCCATGACCCAGTCTCTTGGCACAGTCCAAGGTCAACTGATTACTGTTTCACAGTCTCAGCAACTTTATCCTTTTCTAGAAGCAAGTTAGTTAAGTCTCAACCTTCCCACAAGGAATTGAGTGAGAATGAATGGCTCTGTGTCCAGCATTCCTTGCCCGAGGGCAGATTTGTTTTAGTCACAGTTATTTCCAAGATCTTGCAGAGGAAGGAAGCTTTAATGAAAAGACACTGAACCGCACCTTAGGCTCCCAGCTGTTTTGTGATGCGGGTGATGAAACAGGCTTGCTAAAAATATCTCATCAGAAGTATGATCCAACCAAATATAGCTCTAGTTCCTTTATGTAAATTTAAGAGAGCATACACAGAGAGGAGACATCTTGCCATACTAGCTCAATGGCTGTGCTATGATATCCTTCCTTTAATAAAGCCTTCTTGCAGCCATGTGCTGAATAGAACATCACTTGGGAGGGGAAAAAAACAACCAAAACCCAAAACCAATGAAACAAACAAAAACCACACCCCACAAAAACAATAAATGTATTTTTGGCCCCGAATCTAATGGGATAAAATAACTATACTTGCACTGATCATTTGGATTCTGTTAAAGT
The DNA here is from genome assembly GCA_013396755.1 of Sclerurus mexicanus. Classification (NCBI taxonomy): domain Eukaryota; kingdom Metazoa; phylum Chordata; class Aves; order Passeriformes; family Furnariidae; genus Sclerurus; species Sclerurus mexicanus. The sequence continues at coordinate 305,729 of VWZF01000688.1, forward strand.
TTTTGAGGTACATTTTCATAAATCTTTTCCCGCAACAAAAATTTCCTTCACTGAGCACTCAAGTGCAGCTACTTTTGTTGAAGAACACATTATCTGCTAAGAAGCATACTGTAACAGCACATAGCTCGTCAAAGGAGGAGGTAAAGGAAACTGCTCCATCCCTTTGAGTAAAAAGGAGCTTTTTCAGTTTAAGAGACAGAAGATGATATAGGCCAGAAGATTCCATGTATCAGCTTTCAACTTCCTGAAACATTTGAATTAGAGAATCCTCTAATCCCTAGTAGGGATTTCAGTAGCAGTTTGCCTCTAAGGCCTCTGTATTCTTGCTCTCACATACAACATTACTGAGGTCGCTTAAGTGGGCAATAAGAATCTTTCAGATGTTTTGTTTGTGTTCCAATCCTGTCTAAAAACTGAGACAGAATATGAGATAAATAAGAGTTACTTATATCTTTCATTTTTCATAGGGTTCTCTTATTCTCCATGGAAATATGCTAGATAGGATAATGTAATCTGTATTCTGCTTCAAGGTCTCTACTCCATTCCAATGCAATGCCTCACTGTATTTTATATGCACAGCAATAAGGATATTAAAAGCAAAATTGCTGCTTCTCTCCCAAAGACAAATGTCAAGTTCCCCACTCCTAGCAGGGTGCCATCTGCTTCTGCCCCCAATGTGATTCTGCTAACCCTTCAAATACCTGCTTTGTGACACATAGAAAATGCATAGCTGCCAAGCAGAAAGAAGTAGTAGTAGCCAGGGAGCACAGAAAGCTTTCAGGTCCTCCCTCTTACCACATCACCATTCTTCCTGCTGGTCCCAATATTTGCATGGTCACTCTTCACTGACCCAAGATGCAGACAGCATAGCTGTTGTCATTTATTTCAGGGACTAGGCATTACATACTCATTCCCTTCACTTAGGACCACTTACATAACTTTCTAGTTAGCATCCCTTAGCCAGTGGAGGCCAAACACAGACATGGCCAATGTTAGGAGACTGAGCTTCCTTGCTCGGTTGCCATCATGCTTTTACTACCACTCATACTGTTACTCCAAGCAACCATCAGCATATTCACACAATACTGTCTCTGCTAAAGGATGTTTATATTCTACATAGACCATTAAGATCAAGTTGGAATCCAGGTAAATCAGAGTAAGATTCCAATAGACAAGTGAAAGCTGTTACACACAAAATCTCTTTATGGTCAACTAAATGGACATACTTTGTGTGAAAATCCAAGAAAAAACATTTTATTATTAATTTAACTAATGCTCTAGCAAACCAATGAAAAAAACAGAAATATTCCTTACAATTCAAATTATCCAGTTCCTATCATATATCATCAGTAATGCAACAAATACCTAAAACAAAGTATCTGACCTTTTATTCCATTGTCAAGTTTTCATCCTTTCAGTGCAGTGAGTTGTAAGCTAGGAGAAGAATGATGTTGATGATCACTTTTTCCTTTCCAGGTCTTGTATCCCCTCTATGAGTACTTTTGCATGTTTATACACCCACTTCATAAATAGGTTACATTTTTTCCTCTCCTATTCCTTCTCAACAGTAGTCTAGCCACAACTTCTCTATACAAGGGATGATACAATAAAATGCGGCACATACCTTTGGGGAAAGAACCAAACAAGTAAATGAAGTAAAACCTAAAGTAAATCAGGTAATAATGTAGCTAAAAACATACAGTTTGAAACAACAGGATAGGCAAAAGACACCTTACCACTGTAAAATTTTCCTATTAGAGTTGGGACAGGCCAATCAGTAGTCATCTGATTCTAGAACTAGCCATAGTCTAAATAATTTTAAACCTACAACTAAAGTCAAGCTACAAAGACCATACAAACCCAGACAAGGCCAGACCAGTTTTACGGACTAGTATGGTTATTTATTATTAGAAAACTTGAGTTCTCTTGCCAGCACTTGGAAAACCAAGTTGTCTGGGGGACAAGACAACAGAACTGTGGACAGGAGACAGACAAAGCCAGGAAGGCACCATTTCAAAACACTAGAGAAACACAAACATTCAGTCCCAATGTGGATTCCAGCTAATCTGCATGGATCAGTCCAAAAGGACAAAGCAAGGACACAGAGACCAGACTGCAAAGCAGACGGGACACAGGAAAGCCAGGGTGAAGTTTGGAACAAAATCAGAAATCTGAGTAGGAGCTGAAACAACCATTTGGGAACCAGGACCATCATTGAAAAGATGGAATTGAGCAGAGAAGTGGCCTGACTAGTTTATAGCTCATAAGGAGCTTTTGTGCAGATCCCCACTTCATGCTAGCTTAGCACTGATGGGTTTTGGGATTGAAGAGTTCAACATCTTACCCATTGCTTGACTGTAAATGCAGTTTACACTCTCTCCGTACATTCTCTCCAAGTCAAAGAAGCAAGAGCCAAACATTTCAATGGGTCTCTTACAAACAAGCAGGCATTCTTACTTTTCTGGATATTGTTGGAAGCATAAGCTTTCAATTTAAAAGACAGGGAAGGCACAGCAGTTAGCTGAGGACATTTACTCATAAATATAATCACAGCAGGTAACATGCCTCCGAACTGGAAGAAACCACCAGGGCAGTATCTCTTACATATGTAGATCTCATAATACATCTGATCTGGCAGCTCAAGCACAGAAAGTCCAGGCAGAAGCAATTCTATATTACAGTTCATCAGGATTAACTTCTTTGACTTTTAATCCTTCCTTATACCTTTTTAACAGAAGCAGTAAAGCCAGAAACCTCTGAAGCAAAGTGGGAAAGAAAGCACCTCTTTCTAATTGGCAGGCATACATATTATCCAATTTCCTCTCACCACTAGGAAAGGACCAAAAATCAAATCCTTCACGGCAACATCAGAAGATCTACTTATGTTCCTGACAAGTGACAAACACCAAACTAAGGATAAAAGATGGGTTGCTGGTCTCTACAGGACACCAGTACTGACAATGAAGAAAATATAATTCCAGCAACCATTAATTTTATTTCATCCTTTCAACTTGTACTGATGCAAAGAGACAAAGAAGAATATAATGCAAACACATAAAGGAAATTATCAGAGGAAAAACCTGCTGTAGGTGGACTTTATCATAAAAAAGCCCGTGCATTTATCAGCAATTATTTCATACTCCTAGAAAAGATAAGAAATATCCCTACATCTTGTTTTATGATAAATGACTGTGTGAATTGGAACCAGAACAATCTGCAGCCCTTAAGACCCGTGAGAGGAAAGGGAGAGAAGCGGGAGGGAGTGGACTCCAGCACTTTCTAGGTTTTTTGCTCTGTATTCATATTTTTCAAGACAAGACAGCTCTACTTGTTAGATATAGAATGGCTTTGCCTCAAGGCTACAAGGTCTTCAAAAATCTAGTAATGAAGTTGACAACATGTAGAGAATGACATGTCTGGAAAACAGGAAAGCATTGTGGAATTCAGGCAAAGCCACACAAAATTTAATGCATTTGTTTCTTAGAAATGATTGATTTAGAAGGTGATTGAAAGAGAAAAGTATTTATATTCAGAAAAGTATGTCTGTTTCCTTGAAGGAGAGATTATTAGTCTGAAAGTTAAAAATATTACTTTTCTAAAGATCTAATTGTTTAAAGTGAGAGTTTAAAAAAGCCCATACTACAGAAATATTTAAATTTTTTCATACTGTAGATACTTAACAATACAAATAGGTTCACATTCACCTCTCCTGATCCAATTCACATGCATTAAAACAAGTTTCTTATCCTGATATTGCAAATTATGCAGGAAGATGTTTATTTAATGCAGGACCAAACTGTAGGTTTTCTAAAACTTTATGTTTTTTCACTTCTCAAGACATTCACAAGCCTATGATGCACACATCAGCATGAAGAACAAGAATGAACCCCTAAATTCAAAGCAGTTATTCAGGACTGACTGGTCATTACTGTGTAAGAAGCTTAGAAAATTCTGCATACAGAGAAGACAACCTTTACTCCTACTCAAATTTCAGAAAGAATTCTGGAATTGTTGTTATGAGACAAGTTACAAAGTGCATATTCCTACTATCTACCCTTTTTGTGACAATATTTGATTGCCTTAGCCTGATTTCATTGCCTTGTCTTATTAGGTAAGTGTAGTACTGCTTGTACCATATACACATACTCACAAATCAAAATTCACGAGTTGTAAATTGCACTCCATCCCCACTACAGATGTGAGTAAATTAACTTGTTCATGTGACCAGAATAGGAGTCAGGCTAAATGGAAGGAAGAAAGAAGTGCTCATCAAAATTCTTGCTGAAATGCAAAGAAATTTATACTGGCATTGCAGCTCTGATGGCCAGCGAAGCCAGAGTGTCCTATGCTGGTATGAAGTGTTGCTGGCAGCAGGGACAGCAGTTCTGGCAGCACTCCTGTGCCAATGACACCTGCAGGTATCTGGTGTATCTCTGGTGCCTGCTCAGGTGCACATTTGAATCCAGGCAGCCAGCCCTTGAAAATAAATGCAATGTCAAGAGACTAATTTCTAGGTGCTTTCCTGCATAATGAGGATACGAACTTGTTTATTCCTCCAGCAGTTAAAAAATACCTCTGGTAATACCCATATCCTGGAATTCCCAATCTCATTTCCCTCCCCAGACAAAAAAAAAGTATATTCTCTGCTGTTTAACCATCATTCTGATCACAAGCTTTTCTCAATGTGGATAGGATTTACTGCTCTTTTAATACAGGCTGAAGGAAACTAGGTAAGCTCAGCAATAAGATTTTGCAAGACAAGACATGGGCACTACTCCCCTGATACAGTGCTGGGTGTTTGTGATCAGTCACACCACCAGCTGGAACAGGAGGCAGGTTGACAGGCTGGTGGGTTGATCAAGGATGGGTTGACAAGTTCAGCAAGGGCAAGTACAGTGTCCTGCAGCTCAGGAAGGAACAACTCCATCCACCAGTACCTCCTCAGGATGATACACATAAGGTTTTCCTACTAAAAATAGTTAAAGCTTTTCAAATGATGTGATCATAAAAGGCTTCTCTGTTCTTTATTTTGTGAAACTGTCCACATCCCTCTCATTCCGTAAGTAGTTGGGGAAGGAGGATAAAATCTCCTTTTGTTGTTCAGGAAGTGGGATCATTTTCTTTATGATGAGTTTTTTAATCTTTGGCACAAGCTGCCAGTACATATTTGTAGAGCTTCTTGGCATTCTGATTGTGTCTTTGGCATTAATGCATGCTTAGAGTTTGTGGAAAATGTTCTCCTATTCCTAGAATTTCATCCTCCTTCTCCTCTCCATCCTCAAATCTCAGTACTTCTCACAAAAACTGGCTGTGATACCAGTTCTCTAGCTGATACACAATGATCTCTTCATCTCATTTTTCCTCAGCAACATATTTGCTAATCTTTCCTTGGCATTGCTTACAACCAGATGTTAACAGGTACAGCAAGAACCCAAGAGTCAATGATTTAAAACAGGCACAGAGGGAGGACATAGGAAAGGTGACTTTTACGGTAGTTTGCCAGCTACCAGTTTTGACCCAGTATCATCTTTTCTTCTCTATCCCCTCTTGTGCCTGGAGAAAGGAGCAATCTGCTGTTTTACAGGCAATTTTCTGCTTAGATAGCTTTGGGTGAGGAAATATAAAGCAAAGACACCATCAATAGATGCTACTGTTAGTTACAGAAAGACTCCTGGCCTTAAATTTTAGGACTCATTACACACACACATGCAGTCTCCTTTCCCCCTTATGGTTAAAATAGTGGAGCATCATCAATTCATATATGAAATGAATCCTCAGTGAAGCCTCCTCTATTCTTCCCTACCCAGGTCCCTACTGCCAGCACCTAGAATCTACTCAAGATCAGCACTCCATCTGGCCCCTCTCAGGAAAGTAACAGTCGAGACACTTTGAGGCTTCTAAATACTTCAATACTAATTCAAATATGTCAATATTAAAAGTCCCTAAACTTCTGCTGACTCAATTTTGACCATTCAAGTTGCTGTTCTCATCTCTTCTCAATAGTAGTAAAGGTGTTTTCAGCAAAATGCTGAGCTAAGATCAGCTTTTTGTATATATAGTATAAAAAAACCTACCTCACTGCTCTGCAGTCATATTAGGTCTACAGGGATAGCAGGGGAATCACTGAACTATTACTTCATTGTTTTATTACAAGAAAGGTATGATATATTAAGATCATAGGGAACTTCTGTTGAGACTTTACTTATGTCAAGATATAAACTGGGGAAAATAAATATTAAAAACGGTGAAAAGTATCAGCAAAACATTCTGTTCTGATGATGTGCTAACATGATTTTCAACATTTATAAGTGATAGTACAAAAACTGGACACTAGGGTATAATCAATCTCTGTTTATTCACCTGCCTGCTGAATAAAAATGTGCAACTTTAATGATGTGTTTTCAACAGTAGACAGAGTTTAAGATGGGAAATTATCTATTACAGTTTTGACAGTTGGCAACATTATTTGGCATACTGTATATTTCCATGCAAGATTGTTTTATGTGGTTATTAACTAATAACTGCTCACAAATACAGTAATGCATGGACATTACATCACTGACTGTGCGTTTGCCTATATTTAAACTTTGCAGGAAAGTGACAATGAAAGAAACATGGCCTTTTCCTTGTGGCTTTCAAGCACACAGAAGGTTCTTTCTGTTTTGGCAGACAGTGTTCATTTGCTAGTGTAAAGGTTTGTGTGAACAATGAGCTTTTAAAATTATTCAGGAGCAAAACTGTTTGCTGATCACCTTGTAAAGAAGTGACAGTTCTTTCTAACAGACACTGGGAAAGGTTTAAACTCCCACCAGGTTGAGACTATAGGACTCTCTATTAAACACCACAGCAGAAATCACAGAATTACAGAATCACAGAATTGTTAGGGTTGGAAGCGACCACTGGAAATGATCTAGTTCAAACTCCTTGCCAAGGCAGGGTCACCTAGAGCAGGTTACACAGGAACTCGTCCAGGTGGGTTTTGAATGTCTCCAGACAGGGAGACTCCACAACCTCCCTGGGCAGCCTGTTCCAGTACTCTGCCACCCTCAATGTAAAGTTCTTCCTCATGCTGAGGTGTTTGTTTTTACCCCACAAAGGGAAATTTCCCTTCCATATGAAGCATTTTCACTACTCTTGAAAATTAAGCTTTGACGTGAAAGCTGGAATACAACCTAAAAAATTGGAGTTCCATTTTTTAAAGGAAGAAAGAATACTCTGTCTAACCCATCACACAGGGTACTCAGCAGAGAGGAAAGAGGTCCCTCCCACAAAACAAGTCTCTAGATGCAACTAGATCACAGCAGTCAGGAAGGGATTCCAGCACTGTCCTCCAGCTCTTGGAGCACACTGTACAGGTGACAAAAATTTAGTTGAAAATAGGTAGAAAGAGACAATTCAGAGCTAAAGACAAATTGCCAGTGAAATTGCACTAGTCAGGTGTATTGCTGTGGACTGGATGATTTCAAACTCTAAACAAGGAAGGACTGAACTGCAGCAGCTATAAGCACAATCCACAGCCTACAGACTGGCCATTGTGCCCCTTGCACGACTCACAATAAGAGTGCTGTGCACATACACTGCTATAGCTGTGTGTAAATTACACACTATTTATGTCACCTCTGAATTTGGCTTGCATTGCTTTTCCCCCTTAATACAAGTTGGCTTCTACATATGGCAATTAAAACTAATCTGGCAAGTGGGAAAACACCTGTATAAACCTCTCATTATCCTGGCATCCCTTGCTATTCATACTAAGTTTTAAGGATCCAGTATTGCCTGAGGTAGACAATTTTTGTGATGTTCTACAGCCAATGAACTTCCACCAGATGAGCTGCCACTTTCCCTGATCCCAAAGTTTTAACATTACCAAATCCTGATTAGCTTTGTGGATTAATCAGGTTTCAGGCCTAACAGCCAAGATGTATTTTACCTAAAGCTCTATTCACAGTTGACTGGGAAATACCTGCTATAATTTACAAGCACTGGCAGATCTGCTTCAAATGGCTCCTTGGAAGTAATTATCTGTCGTGCTTCATGGATGTCATGTGTAATAGATTTCAAAACACTAAATTGCATAGAATTTACTGATATATTCAGGTTTTTTATTCAAACCCAAGACTGATCACATTCATCAAGAGAGTCATAGGCTTGGAAACAGTTTCCAAAGAACTGCAGCTGGTTTATGATGCAAAGGCATTGCCTTCACTCTGCTTTGCTGAGAGAACAAAGCAATTTCAATTTAGAACATGTTTTGCTTTGGTAATCTGAGACTGCTTAATCCTGAAACTACAAAATTCACATGAACTAACAGATATTTGCCTAAGATTCAAAGAGAAACTAAGCTTCACAAATCCTGCTATCAAGGCAAATTCCTTATAATTAAAAAGAATCTGTTCTATGTACAGGATGCAGTAATAAGGACTGAGAAACAAAAACTTCTTCGACAACACCTACTCTGTTCTGCTTGAAGTAAGTAATTGAGCAGGCAGAAGACTGCATACATACAGAAAAGGAATCTGGTATCACAAAGAGGGCATACTTGTATGGAGGTGTTTAAGGCCAGGCTGGATGGGGCTCTGAGTAACCTGGTCTAGTGGAAGTCCCCTGCCCATGGATTAAACTAGATGACCTTTAAGGTCCCTTCTAACCTAATCCATTCTATGACTCTATGAAAACTTTGTGTTGTTTGCTCTTTTGAGCCTTGAGAGCACTTTCTGCATGACCTTCCCAGACCAGTGACAATCTCTATATTGGAACTGAGGAGGGAAGCAAGCGATCCTGTGACATAATCAAGTAGGAAAAAACCTCTAGCCTCATTAGTGTGATCCTTAGATACTTTCCTATTCATGAACTGAAGACATTCAAAATAGTCCCTGTTAGAGAACAAAGGGAAGAGCAGGGAAACAGAAAATTGCAAGGCAAGATGTTTAATTTTTTAGTAGCCAGAATGATGCATGAACCACGTGCAAGTGTATAATTAACCACACTATAATGAGAAGAAAAATAATAATAAAGAAGAAATTTATTCATTATTTGTGATTTGACAGTTTCTTCTTTCTATTGAGATGAAACACCATGTGAAATTAGTAATACTAGAAATTCAAACACTAATGTACGTACTTTCGGAGAGAGTCTGTGTAACAGAAACAAGCACAGATTCCCCAGAGGAAATCTCACGGGGCCAATGACCCTATTAACCTTGGACTGTTCAAGTATGCAGCAGGGCAAAGGTCAGCTATTCAGTGTATACAGGTCTAAGAGTCCAGTGTGTTCACATCCTTTTGCTTTCCTATTTTTTTGTTAATTTTTTTTAATAAGAACGGCAAATTATGGATTCCTGTGAAAAGATGGACATTTCAAATATCATATTTGTAAAGACAGGCTTCTTTTCCTGGTAGTGCAAGAGATGACTTTGGAGCAGTTACATTAGATGTTTGGAAACATGAAGAGAAATCAAAACTTCCAATTTTTCTTAGTTTTTTTATCTTGTTACTCATTTCATTTAAAGGAATCTAAATACTTATCTTAAATGCCTAAAGCAGCTAGTAATTTGGAGTTGACTTCATCCAAAAATGTAAAGCTAGTTTCATAAAGTTCTATATAGCAGATACAATAAACAAACTTCTGCAACCTACTTTAATTTCACTGTCATCTTTTAATCCAAGTTCTATGGTGGGAAGTAATAACAATGTAAGCTGTTAAGTCTGGATTCAGATCCATTTTTCCCCCTAATGCTCAGACCCAGTTTTTCAGTGCAGCTACAGAAATAAGAGTAGTCACAAAAGAGGTTTAGATCCTGATGCTTTTTAGCCAGGTGCTTTTCAAAACTTATCTGCTTAGGAATGCATACCTCATACTTAGGAATCTTTAGAAGGCAGCAGTGGGTGTCATCATACCTTTTCCCTTCCAGCAGATTACTATGCTCCTTTGTACCATCCTGTCCATAAGGAACCTTTTTTAAAAAAAAATTTGTTTTCATTTATAGATTCATCAACCTCATCTGACCCTGTTTTGCAGGCAGGCCTATCTGAGAGTGAAGGATAGTCAGAAAGGCTAAGCAAAGTGAAGGAAAAAGGCAGCATGATTGCAATTTCCAACAAATTCTGGACAAAACTCCTGAAGAGAAGGATGTGATAGTGTAGGCAAGCAGATGTTGAGCCACTTGTTTCTCTGAAAGAAAACTGCCATAATCACTAACATTCCCCCTTCCTCTTTTTCCTGAGGTTTTACTGCTGAACACATCACACAGAATGCAATATCCCTTTTGTTAATTCAGGTCACTGTCCCAACTGTGTCCCCTCCCAGCCTCTCTCCCACTGCTAGGGTGCTCACAGGGGGAAGCCTTGACGCTGTGCAAGAAGCATTCAGCACTAGCTGAAGCACCAGTGTTACCAGCCCTGTTTTAGCCACAAACACAGAGCACAGCACCATGCCAGCTGCTATGAAGAAAGTTAACTTGATAACCTCATCCCTGCCAGAACCAGTACAAAAAGACGCATGATGGCAGTGTATAAACCCAGCCTAATGTACTCCACCCTACGAAGAGTTGGGTTTTATTGCTTTTAGGACTGCACCTCATGCATTTAACAGCACCCTTTCATGGCTGTAAGATAACTAACAAAAAATGCAGAAAGACAGAACTTTGTTTTCAAACACTTATCTGCAGAGTAAGAACTACAAAACATGTATAGGGTGATTTCATTAAATGAAAAGAAAGAAGTGAAAGCAGGACAATCTTTCATTCATGCAGATTACTCTTAGACTTTAACACTTCCGTTTCTTGAGAATCCTCACTTTAATGTCACTTCCCACCCAACCCACCTCCTTACAGTCACAAGAGTTCAACCAAGTTAAGGTTGCTTCACTCATGCTCAGCACCATTTTTCCTTTAATTTTCAGTCTTGGATGGAAATGCTGTCCATAAGTGGTTCTGTGGACAGTCTTATGCCTGATTGCCTTAATTAAAAGGAAATCATAATTTAAGAGTCTCATCATCAGGCTTTGCATAGTTAGACCCCCGGACTCAGTGTCAAATGCTCACAGGGCTGCCCAAATCTTTCATCCTTCTAAGGCAGCTGTAGGCACTACTGTGCAATATGATTTGCAGTGAGAACCATTTCTGAAAAAAAGCTTTGGAAGAAAGGTTTTGCCTTCTTTCTTGAGATATAAAAGATCCCCCTGGCACTTTTTCACAAAGTCCATATTTCTAACTACAGCCAAAGCAGCCCTAACATCTATGCCAGAAGCTTCATTTTAGTAATGCCAAGCATATGAAGTTGAAAATCGCCTGGTGATCCTCTGGAACAGCAGACAGTATGTAAATAGCCTCACTATTTATATCCTGTATAAGGCCAGTTTCTAACTAAAATGAGAAAATTAAATAGGAAAAGGAGGTCACTGCACTCAGATATTCTCCAGCACTTGTCAACATCAATTAAGTACAAGAGATCAAAGCATCAGAAACAAAACAAGATTGTTTTCAAGGTGTCTCAGATCCCGCTGCACTGAGTTGACACCTGGATATGCACCACAGGGGTTTGCCAAACTAAGCCAGAAGTGAACCACTGTGGTCATTGGTATGGCTCTAGTCTCTTAACTGCTACATTGTCTCTGACTTTGTTCTTGGAGATTAGGTTGTAGCTTTTCATGAAATATGAGTCCCGTTTCACATGCCATGCTTTCACAAATTAGAAAACACTGGGACATAATCTTAATTGTTAAAAATTCTTGCCGGTTGTGTAAAGGTAATATTAATACAAACGAGCAGCTAAAATGTTAGTTTCTGAAAGAGCAAGTTAACTAGGACATACACATTACAAAAATCCCAGACGGGGCCTTGTAGGTAGAATCTACATAGATGTAGCCAGCTTAAACAAGGCACATAGTAGTTTAAGTAAGCAGTTACCATAAATTATGAATTTTCACCGCTGCCAAGGTGCAAGTCTTCAAATCAAGCTTTTAACTCCCTATTTCCATAAGTGTTGTTGTACTGCCATCAAGTGGGGAGCAAATATAGGAAGAAGGATAATCATGAAAATGTATGAACAGAGGCACCACAGTGAAAGACAGTAATGGAATTTGAGTTCCCAACTCCAATAGTCACATTTTAGGATCCAATTTCAAAGTAACATCCAGATACCTGGATAACTGCCGCATAATTTCTACACAAAAAAGAAACAAGACCAGGAAACTTGGGCTGAGTGTCAGTGAGACAGATGCCACAGGCACCAAATGCTTGTGAGCAGACCAGAAATTAAGCCACACAAATAGATACTGACATCACAATCTGAATTATCTGACAGCCCACATGCATAGAAGCATCTTCTAGGAGAAAGGGAAATTTAGGTTCAGCAACTAAATCACTAACTGGGAATTATTAAAATTGCTCAGAACTGCATAGTGCTCAAAAGGCTCATATATGTATCCCTCCTTCCTTTGTTTGGGTTGGTATAGTTTTACAGTCAAATGCACTTGACTAAAGGGCAAACACTGGACTGTTGTATTCAACTAAACAAATTAATGCCTTACTTCATGCCCCTGACTTTAATTACCTCGGGAATGCAGTACCCACTCTAACTTAGAACCTGTAAAAAGGTTCTATTTACTCCATCTTCCCTTTGTAGGGTCCAATAGGGTCCAGAAAGAAACATCAGTCCTTCTCTAAAAGGGACATAGGATCAACTGGAAGTGCTGCTGAGTTCTACTCTCTGCAATGTCCCACCCTAATACATACAGTGCTAACAGCTGTGCGTGGCTGGCTCTCAAGATGCAGCAGAAGACATATTCCTGGGCAGACCAAGAGGTCCTTTCATTTCAGTGAGAACCAACTTTCAAAGATGACTAGAAAGTTTTCTGAAGTTTTGAAGGGTTTTTAAGATAAAATGGATTTCACTAGTTGCCTTTAGCCAACAAGTTTCAGGCAGGGACTTTAGATAATGGCATGGAAATATGACTGATCCATCCATTAAAAAAGCATGTCACCACCAAATGGTATTTATGTTTTATGAGTCTAAATGTGTTTTGTGTGCTGCTGAGTGTGCTTCCATTAACTCTCAGGCACAAAGGAACATGCTCACATTTGGCAGCATGTTGTAGACAACATGTGAAACCAGAAACTGGGAGAAATGGAGCTGAGGACTGCCATTCCCATCAACAGGCACTAACACCTCTGCCTCTTACAGTCCATATTGAAGACCAAGGCTGATCCTTTGCACGTCCTAGGAAGGCACAGTAGAGTTTAAGACATCAGTGCTTCAGAATTACTAATTTGTTATTGTAAAAAGGCAAGCTGAATCAAAGTATTCTTCCCCTCTGGGACATGTTAAAGTTGAGATCTAGGTATCAGGAGATCAGGATCTACCTCCATGGTAATAACCACAGGTATGTGGTTCTCCAGGCAGATTATCAGCAGTGCTTGACCACAGACTTCAAAGAGGAAGCCACTGATTCACTCTCCATGACTGTTTTCAGTACAAGAATACACTGAGTTACTGTGAGGTCTTATCCTCAACTATTAGGAAACTAACAAGAGATAGACCGGAGGGTGCGCATCTCCTTTGCTACTTGGAGGAAAAAGTGATGACCTGCTCTGGCTCAGTACTTAAGATAATACAGAGAAAACTATACCAAAAACCAAGGATAAGCAACAAATTTTGAATAGCATCCTTCTTTTGACAGAACATCAAGCACTTCAGACAGTAGAGCACAATCTAGCTTGGCTAATCTCTATTACATTAGTCAGAGAACTGAAATGCATAATCAGGATTTGTCCCTATCATTATTTGCTCCATAAATTTTATCAATATATAATTCAGTTATTAGTTTAGTCCTAGGTACCTCAGACACCAACCATTCTTTTTTCTCTTTTTTTCAAACATGTGAGTCTGTGGTCACTGAAATCCACAGACTCTCATGGAAGAGCATCTTTTCATCTAACAGAGAGGTGGCTGACAGGCAAAAATTCACACCACAGTAGGTAAGGGAAATGGGGAATTTTCAGAAAATTGCAATTAACTTCTCAGGAACAGCATACAGTCTACCTGCTTGAACCAGATAACAATGCACAAGCTGAGGAAAAGGCCAGTAAGAACTGCCTGAGTAAGAGGGAGGTATAGGACAGATGAGAAGATAACAATGCTGTGATTGTTAGCATCTTTTGCTATTTGCTATCTTTAATTAGAAACAGCTAAACTGCCTACATCTAGTATAGTGAAAAAGATAACTGAGCAAATGTCATATTAACAGATGCTTCAGAAAGAAACATAAAAGCAGGTGAAGCAAAAATGGAAGCAGGTGCACCACTGGGACAGAAAAGACCAAAATATGATTAAGCTGTACTTCAGAATCTAGAGGGAGACAGACAGAGAGTGAATTTACCAAAGTCAAACATGTCTTATCTCCAACTGTGGGAGACTGCTGGTCCCAAAAGAGGCAGGGGCAGGGGGCAGAGGGAATCAGTAAAGCTACTTTTCTTGGTGATATTATTTTCTCCATAAAAGCTTATACAAAAAAGTCCTCCTTAGACAGGAGGGTAGGCAGATGGATCAACAGATAACTTTACCCTGCAGTTACACTGTGTGGAGCGTGATGGATGCTTAAGTATTCTCAGTCACACTGGCAGGAAAAAAAGTGAGGAAGAGTCTTGTCTCTTAAATGCGAATGCTTTGGAAGTTTGGAAAGGGAGGACCCTATTACTCAGTGGGAACGAAATCATGACAGTGGAACAAACCCACTCAAAACAGCAGTGATAGTCCATTGCTTGGGAACTTCATGACTTCAGAAACAGAAACTGGCCAGAGAAAAAAAGCGAGGTGCGAACCAAGATCCAGACCTTGTATTACTATTCAGATTTTCACCAAATCAGGCTGCTTCTGAATTTCTCTGCAAGCTTCTATGTTTAACAAGTTAAATCCAAGTAACCTTAACTTTTGTGTTTAGAGAGCAAACAACCCAAAATCTAGATCTGGATCTAAAGCACAAACAAATAAATACTCTTGGAAATACCAGTTCTTCTTCCAAGAATTTTCAGCTGACTAGAACTCAGAGAATCAGGGAATCAGAGAATCACAGAATGGGTAAGGTTGGAAGGGACCACAGTGGGTCACTTGATCCAACCTCCCTGCTCAAGCAGGGTCATCCCAAAACATATTGCACAGGATTGCATTCCAGATGGTTCTTGAATATGTCCAGTGAGGGAGACTCCACAACCTGTCAGGACAACCTATTCTAGTGCTCAGTGACCCGCACAGTAAACAAGTTCTTCCTCATATTCAGGTGGAATTTCCTGTGCATCAGTTTCTGCCAATTGCCTCTTGCCCTATTGTTCGGCACCACTGAGAAGAGTCTGGATCCTCTTGACACCCTCCCTTCAGATACTTATATACCTCCATGAAGTCCCCTCTCAGTCATTTCTTCTCCAGGCTGCACAGTCCCAGCACCCTTTCCTAAGAAGAAAAATTATCCAGTCCCTTTGTTGTCCTCCATGGGACCCACTCCAGGAGCTCCATGTCTCTCTTGTCCTGAGGAGCACAGAATTGCACAGTAGGGCTGAGTAGAGGGGCAGCATCACCTCCCTCTGCCTGCTGTCCATGCTGTTCCTAATGCACCCCAGGATACCACCAGCCTTCTTGGCCACAAGGAAGGGCCCACTGCTGGCTCATAGACAGCTTGTTGTCCATCAGGGCCCCCAGGTCTTTCTTTGCTGCTTTCCAGCAACTCAGCCCCAGCCTGTAACAGTGTAATGAAAATTGCTTCTATCACTGCAGCACAATGAATGAACTAATAAACAGAAGAACCCTCAGGTTCTCTGGCTTTAAGTGTCCCCTGTACCTAAGCTACTTGCAGTCTCTGGTGTCTGTGATTCTTTGACCAGGGCATTCCACCTTAGCTCTCTGGACAGACTTTATACTCTGAAATCCTTCAGTCGGAGGCTAAAGGTAATAGCAAGGTAAAGTCTTCTGATCCTCATTTTTAATACAAGAATGTATGCTAGTAATAAAAACTACTGACAAACCATCCACAATTCCACTGTAAAATTAACTGGGTGCTTACAACCAAGCTGAAACAATTTTCAGCTATTTTATGCTACTATTTAACTTCAAATATTTCAACTTAAAGATTTGTTATAAAGAGATGGTACTAAACACAGTCACTAAGTAAAAGTTTCTTTCCATTCTCCACCTGCCAGATAGTTATTATCCTTAATAATGCATATAGAAGCAGAAAGCACTTCTCTTCTCCATTTGATACAACATGCATCTTTTGGACTTCCCATTACAAACTATCCCCTATCACAAATCTATCATGTTTGCACATACCAAGTTCCTCCTTCCCCCACCTGGGCATCAGCAGTGCTTTTAAAATGGAACCAAATTAATTTCCAGGGAGTTTGCTGTAGTTGGATTTTATTGTGTTTTCATCTCAGAAATTCAGAATTATTTTAGTAGTCTACTAAATGCTTCTCTGCAGAAATTAAATTGCTTCAAATGAAAGGAATACATAAATAAAGAGTACTGTATTGTATTCTTACTCCTTGTTACGCAGACTTCATTTGGGATCATGGCCTTGTTGCACAAGGCCCACAAGATGAATAAATATGGATTCAACGCAGTGGAACATAATAAGCAAGCATCACAATATAAAAAGTTTCACCAATTCAGTGTCAAACTACATTGTTACTGGCCAGTTGCTGCACAGCTCTATTCTCCTATCATGAGACTGTTGCAAAAGAGTATCTGATAGTGTGGTTGTATCATGTCATAAGAACCTGCTTAGTGACTGTGCCAGAAGACCACAACCGATGTTGTCATGCAACACTGTGAGATTTTACAGGGCACTCCTGAGTCATCATTGCTTGATAACAGCACGTTTCTGTCATAACTGCAAATCATGTCGGGGCAGCAGCACATGGGATCGTTAACATTCAACATGTATCCAGATACTGCAGAGTATGGTGAGAGATGCCAAAAGCAAGCAAGTTACATATCATCTGATTTTGGGTGCTTAAATTAGAAGGTTAATCACCTTGTGCCATCCAGAGACAGCAATATAAGTATTAAAAAGACAATTTATAGGTACAGCTTAAATGACATTGTCCTTAGCTGCCTCCTGAAAGAACCCATTGCTACCACTAGGAAACCTGGGAAAACTAGTCTAGGATAAATGTCTACATTTAGATGCCCAGTATTTGACACAGACTGGATTGATTTAAATAATTGTTTGCAAGACTATAATGCATGTGGCACAGGAGGACACACCAAAATGAAAGAAATAGAAGTAGTGAGCAAACTCTTACATCTATAACTTAACATAAATCCACTTATATGAGTGGAGCTTTGCTATTTTCAAACTGTCAAAGAACCACAGCAAAACTAGTTCACTGCTGTATTCAGTTCCTGTTACAAACAGGAAGGCATTATCACAATAAGGGTATATTCAGCAAGTAATTAAAACCTATAACACACAAGCACAAAGAAACAAAGATAAGTCATGCTACAGTTGCTTGTATAATGTTTCCTTCATTTCTTCCAAAACACATTTTTAACAGTGTAGATGTGCCTCTTACTGACCTCACTGAATGCCTGACTACATTACCACCATTTTAGTTCTGCTGCTAAAAGGAACTGCATCATTTATACATGGCTAAAAAAGCTTCTCAAACCAAGAGATTAGCTAATTGGTTAGAGTATAGTGTTAATAACACCAAGGTTGTGGGTGTGAGCCCTGTATGGGTCATTCACTTAAGAGGTAGACGTGATGATCCTTGTGAGTCCCTCTCCATTCAGAATATTCTGTATAATTCTGTGTAAGTTTTTAAACCAAAGAGAATAATTTCTTTGCAGGATTATTGAAATACATTGTGCTTCTCTTTCCTTTGAGCTGCAATTCAGAATTATCAAGATCTCACATAAGGCTACATGAAAAAGATCAACAGCAGGCAAACAAAGCCAAGTGCTTCCCTAGCTCTGACAAGAATTAAACACAGAGCTCCATCAGCAGGAGGGCTTTCTTTGGTAACAAAATCTGTCTCAGCCTGTAACTAAAAGGTTTTCTAAGGCTGCAGTTTAAAGACCACTAGAAAAGCCTCAAGAGAGGGAGAGCTCCTATAGGAAAAATGCTGCATAGAATTTCCAGAAATAAAAAGGTAATAATTACTCCTAGTAACAAACGTAACAGCACCAATAGTCCCTATTTTTAATGATTCTCTTTCCCTAGTGGTCTCAGCATGTTTTATAATTTCTGTAAGTACCAGTGTGCGGTTCACTTAATATTGAAATCCAGCCATCTCTGAGCACAACTGCAAAAGATAGTATTAAATTACATTTCAGTATGACAAAAAAAAAAGCTATACTAATTTGAAAACACAAGGGAAGTTTCACAAGACATTTGGAGAAAACACCTGGGCTACAAACCACTTCCTGGAAAAGTGCCATTGAACATTTAACAAACTGAAATGGTCAAGATTTTTGCTCGTCAAAAGGAAAAAGCAGATGGCACTTCAATCCCTTTCCCTCATCAGAACCACACCAAAACAAGCTGGGGAGGCAGTTCTCCAGTGGTTGAAAGGGAAAAGCCCGAATACTGTACGGGGGTAGCAGCTTTTTAGGAGGTTTGAAAAATTCACAGGCACTTCTTGCCCTGGAAATGGATTTACTGGGAGAAGGATGAAAAAGCTCACTAAGTCCTGTTCCACATTGCATCTTTGCAAGCATGGGCTGACATACGAATGATACATCTGACTGATAATGTAATATTAGTCTGATTTGTATTAGCACAGTATTAAAATAAAGACGAAGGTGCAGTATGATGAACAAAACTGTATCAACACAACAGATTTCTGAAGAAAATCAGTCTGATTTCACAAGAGTGTGCAACTCAAAGATAAATATCTGCCTTATAGCAATTCTGCTTATTAGTTAGCAACAGTGAAGGAGACTAAGAATTTCACATTCTTCCCTTTCTATTAATATGCACAATAAGTCAAGGCTTCCATTGGGCAAAGCAAGACAGAATACTGTTAGTCCTATACAATCTAACACAAGGACCTCCTGTGATGTGTCACATACAAACACTTCTAACTCCTTCTGTTCAGCTTTTCCATCACCCATCATTCACTCTTGTCACTGAATGCCATCAAGCATGTGGTATTTCTCAAATAGAGATCAAGTGTTAGCTCAGGAAGTATCATGAATTAAATTAAAAATTGCAAGTGGAGGTAAACAAAATTTAAAAATAAATTTAATCCCGTTTTTCTTTTAAAATTAGCATTATGTTCTCACCAGACCAGAAACACTAGTTTGGAAATAAGCTATCTCTTTGCAACTGCTGTCATCTTGGATGTAACTAGATTTTAGGGTTAAACAACTCCCATAACAAACAGATTTAAAAAAAAAAAATAAAAAAATGGAAAAGCACATCAGAAAATTACTTGGGCTCATTTATGTGTGGCCGAAACAAAGGGCATCAGTCCCAGAGCTGATAATGTAGTACCACCCTATCGTGATAAAAATATGCTCCATTTACTTATTTAATTTAACATAAAGTAGCTAAAGCCAGCAAGACAGACTTGTCTCTTCCTTTTAACCTGTTTTGATGGTTCAACTGGCCTCTGATTGCATAAGGTTTACAAGTCATCTGAACACATTAGTATGCAACTATTTAATAACACTACAGTGATGAAATGTCTGAAGTTATCTTAACCACTTCAGTGAATATCTAATGCAAAGTGAGCTAAATTAACAGTGGAGGTGCAATGGCTCTGATTATGGCAAGAGTATTACAGCCATTTCTTTTAACGGTAATCTCCTGTCAAAATGATGCCCACAGATAATACAGAATCATTTAACAATGGAACGGGCCATATTGCTGCCTTCTCAGGAGACTTCCCAGCACAAGAAATGGACCACAGGGACTTAAATTGCCCATTAATGCTCATAAAGAGTCATCTTAGAAGGTGAAGCCCAGACATTACAGTGGAAGGAAATTTTGCTCCAGAAAAAACAGCAAGTAGCACATTTTATTAACTTCAGAAATTTAGCAAGGAACAAAAGCCACAGCTTTTAGGAGCCTAGGAAGATCAAGGTGAACATGAGGAAATGTTTCTTCATCAGGAATGTAGTGTAGCATTGGAAGAGGCAATCCAGAAAGATGGTGAAATCTCCAAGCTGTATCTAGACAAAACCACAGCTGACCAGGTCTATCAGTACCAACAATCCTGCTCTCAGTGGGATGTTGGGTGATAATATGCTTAGAGGCACCGTCCAAACAACTTTTCTAAGATCTTGTGGGCAGAGGCAAACCAAGCCAAAAACTAACTGCAACAGGAAATGGTTGCAACAGTCCCTGATATGGCAGTAAGACTATACACCTGGACAGCTCCCAGCTAACAACTCAGATAAGATCTTGTGCAGATGCTTTCAGCAACAGCTGATTTTTTCCACAGGGTGATTATGGCATTGCCTTCTACCTATCAGAAAATATTCTGGGTGAAGGATTGAAGCATACCAGACACCTCCTCCTTTAGTCTTTTCTCTGAGATACACTGTTTTGCCTATCAGACATGCCTTTGCTGAAACATGAAGATGTTCCACATGTTCAAATTAGAGGGAAAGTCTGGCACACTTCAGTTCCCTCCAGAACAGCTGGCGTTGGCATGTAGCTGGTTACAAATGCACAAAGAACCTTAGCATAGCAAGGTGAGTTCAGTAGACGAAAAGTGCTTTCTTCTTTTTCTAGTAGTCTTCATGGTTTAACTTTGAAAAAAACTTCTCCGCTTCAAAAGCCTTTCATGCATATGAATGTAATTTTCAGCTTGTCTTTCAACTTCACTGTTACAAAGACTTGTTAGGGGAAAAAAAAGTGGAAGGAATAGCTACTCAAGGGTAAATGAAAACTGACAAACCTTTCTTCAAGTAATGCCTGGTTGCACCCTTCATCCCCACTGATACAGAACACCATTTTCCACATCACTTAAAAATTGTGTGCACGCACACAAAAGTGTGCATATGCCAGTAAACACACTTGCAGCCCAAGCTTTTTTGTAGTCACTGGTGTGATTTGCTCTGTAGGATAACTATAATTTCAATTAGCTGGTGAAGTTCACAAGACACAAGGGTTTTTTTATTATTTTTTTACTTTTTTTTAAAGTTGTGGCCACGAGACTCAGAGAGAATCTAAAAAGAAAAAACAAACAAACAAAAATTTAAAAATAAATTAAAAAACCAAACCAAACCAAAAAACCGCCAAACCAAAAAAAACCCACACACAACAAACCAAAAAAACACTGGAGCATCTGTTTGGAGTGGTTCATTCTCTAACATCTCTTTTCTTCTTAGCCCTTTCTCCAGACAATGTGAACACTCTGGGTTTTCTTTGGCTCCTACTTCACTAATACCTCTCTCCTTGTGACTTCAGTTTCATATTCCTCTCTCCAAATCATGGCTTTACATTTTGCCTCACACTCTTCCTTCTAAATATTAGGATGTTGCTATGACACAAAGTCTTGACCACAGACTCAGTCAAACGAGCATGCTTGCCCAGGTCTTCACATGTTTTGGTGCATGTAGGCTTCATCTAGCATGATTTTTTCAATTTTAACATAGTTTTCCTGAAATTATATTTAAGTATGCTTTTTAGTACGATAACCTTAAAAACGTTTAAACACCAGAAGTGAGGGCAAGTCCACCACATTCCCTAGTGAACTGCCTGAAACTATCTTCATTTAAATACTGCATCTTTTTTGGAGCAAATTTGCCTATTTCGTTGTGTTCTTGCAAAGAAGACTGAAAATTTCCCCTACTAGGGCATCATGTTCTAATCTAGAGTTATGTGTATATATTAAGTCAACTTTTAGACTACAGAGAAAGAAGTGGAATATATCAATGTATTCAAATTCATGTCCAGCTAAGGATCATTTTTATGCCCTTCTCTGAAGTTCCTCCAATATTGTCATGTTGGTTTTGGAATAGAAAGCCCAAAGCTGGACAAAGGAATGTAGCACTCTTACCAATGTTGCATGCAGAGGCAAAACTACATTTGTGTGTTTACCTGCTGTTCTAATTTTTAGCAGAGTCCCAGTGTTCATAGCAGAAACTTTTTGCACATCACTTCAGTAAAAACATGTGCCAAGATAGGTACTCACTTTTATCATTCCTGCTCCAAGTTATTCATTTTCAGGAGTTTCTTGGAATAGGCATAGCTAGTATTCTCTACTCCTACACACACTATGTTAATATTTATCTGTAGAAAATGTTCAAGTGTGATGACTTGGATAATTTAGATTACTTTGTAATAATGCAGTAGTAAAATCACAATATTTTTTGCTAGTAAATAATTCAAATAACATTTAAAAACACTGCTAAAATGCTAAATAATATAAAGCAAACAGATTTCTGAAATACCTTGTCAGGAAACAGACACCCTGCTTTCTTCCCAACAGCAACTTTTAAATCTGTCACGAAGCCAGATTTTAATCCATCTAACACATAACCTCTTAGAGCCAAGTTTCATTGGTTCCCCCCATCAAGATGTTACAGTGATAAGACAAATGCCTTTGAGAAATTCAAACACACTATATTCACTCTGCTCTCTTTATCAGCCAGATCTGTGATCTTGTCAAGTGAAGACAGTTTTGTTTGACAGAACACATTTCCATAAAACCATCTTGACTGACAATAATATGCTCTTTGTCTCTAACCTTTTGTTGATGGTGTCCAAACTGTTCTGCTCTGACGCCAAGGCATGCAAAAGTAGCTCTTCTCTTGTGTTGGATAGTCCCCCATAATACTTTTAAATATTTGTATTATGATGGCACTCCTGCACTGTTACAGAGCTTCTCCAGTCTCCAACACTCTTTAATATTTAATTAATAGCTCAGAACTTAAATGTTAGATTTATTTATCTATTAGGATTCCAGAACTGCTGGTCATAATATATTTTAGCAGGTGCTCCCCACATTCCACTTTGACTATAACAAATAAATGTATACTATCCATAGTATCATAGAAGGGTTAAAAAAGAGAGCAGGAAAAGCTCCTGAATATATCTAACTGTTCTGCATCACTCTTTATAATTTTATTTTCAGTTTAGCAATGGATAACAACCTAATCTCTATCAATCAACTTAAGAAGTATTGCTCATAATATACGTTAAAAATGCCACCTTATTACTTTTAATTTTAATACATTTTGGCATTCACTTTTCACCCTACAGCTTGCTCTAACATAGCGACAAAGTATAAATTAAGTATAAATTAAGCTAGACAAAAATGTCCTCAGCTTTAACCCAAAAGAGCTGGGAAAAAATCAGTACAGTAAGATTGTCTAAACAACAATGTGCATGGAAGAAAACATACTTCATTGTAAAAAAATCAAATGAAACTGCAAGCAAAATTTAGAAAACCGCTACTTCAATGTTTTTCACTTGGCTTTGAATGTTGGTAACTACTTTTTATTATTTTTACAAGATACAGGGAAATACATAAACCTGGAAGCTTCTCTAATTGTTTTACAATGTAAAAATACAACTGCTGCCTCTGAGAAACACAGCTGAAAGAAAGCACTTTCAAGAGAATCAGAAAATACTTTGTCTTAGACACCAACAGTCCTGACACACACTCTCCATTTCTTTGTTTTGAAGTAGTGTATAGGGAGTTGAGAGACAGTAAACTCTGCAACCCTAACCTTTCCCAGCACAAACAGAAACCAAAGGTAGATCCTGTTTGTTAAAAAGCACATCAGTGACCAGCAGAGCTGGACACACAGAAACGTTCAGATTCCTTCTCCTGATTCGATCCTTGACTAAGGGCTACAGAATTTCTAAGACAGCTTTTTATGAAGAAAAGTTTATTCTATTCTGTTTCTCTGAGAAGTGGGAGGAGATGGTGGAGAGGCATCCATACCTCTCCCAATATGTTCGGTGCTGTTGTGCTTAGTTGTGCATATGCCAGGGACATGAAGCATATGGCCCGGGGGCTGGCAGTGTCCCATTTAGCAGATGTCTTCAATACATTCAGCCATAAAAATCTTTTGGGGGACTGGTTAACTGCTTTTTATCAGACAATTCTCTGTCTCTGCTTGATAAAGAGTTATTCACCTTAACTGAGAACCCACTAAGCACCTTTAGAGAAATGTGCAGCTTTTCACATCCAACAACTAGAAAATAAGACTCTACTACACTCTC
The DNA here is from genome assembly GCA_013396755.1 of Sclerurus mexicanus. NCBI lineage: Eukaryota > Metazoa > Chordata > Aves > Passeriformes > Furnariidae > Sclerurus > Sclerurus mexicanus. The sequence goes on from VWZF01000688.1 coordinate 329,906, forward strand.
TCAAATTAAGTCTGCACCTAGCAGATAGATTGACTGCAAACAGACTACTAGGTGCCACAAGAAGACATAAATCTTCCTAAAGTAGTTACGCTGCTTTGGTTTTTTTGGACCAAGGAGTCAGAGCCAGGAATCAATCTTCAAAGGCAAGCACTCTTCTCCATGTGGCATTAGTCCAAGCAGCCAAGGATGAATACACCAGGTAATACATTTCTGCAAGCCTGGCATGCCAGCAGGTAAAAAGGAAGACCCATACAGTTTACAAAAAAGCAAGAGAGCAAGCAGCTATCTGAAAATCCATTGTAAATCAATCTTGTACCTTGGCACTGTAAGGACTTCCCAGGTTATTCAACTAGTGAACAATATTTAATCCTGTGGGCTGTTTACAAACTCTACCTGAATTGTTTTTTGGACAGTTAATTCCCACTTCGGATTTGTGCGTTTGACAATCCCTTCCCCATAGGGCTTCCAGTGTTTGGGCACATCCATCAAGATGATGGACAAAATAATCCTGATAGAAATGATTCCTGTTTGCCTTTGTAGAGGACACAGCAGAAAGTGGAGTAATGGGCTGGATGGGAGAAGAAAATGCTGTTGCACAATACCAGTGCCCTATACCAAAACACATGACAAAACTGGAAAGTCAAAGCCTCAAACGCAATCAGCTTCTAGTCAGCACAAAGGTAGAAGAACGCACAAAGTTGATTAAATTTCTATTTTTTAGTTTAGTTCTTGTTATAAAAGCCAGACACTTTCACCAAGTATCATGGTCTGTTTTAGCTGATCTGAATCACCCTGAAACTTTTACATGCTCACTTACAAACTAGAAGGGAAAGACTAGCACAGCTTTTAGTCCCTCATGAAAATACTTTATAGAGTAAGACCCAAGAGAACCCAGAAAAATCGCCCTTCTAGTATCTCCGACTTGGAAACTGGTATTTCACAATAAGCATTTTCTTCCCCCCATACAGTGGTAGAGCATTCCTGTTCCCTAACTGGTGATGTGAACATGCCAGGCTTCTCTCAGGTAGTGTTTCTGATAACCATGCAAACAACTCACAAAAGAGATGCCTTTATTGATTCCCTTGTCAATATGGTCAAACACCCAGACTAAAAATTAAATTAGATTGCCTCAACAAAGTTCAGTCTTCAGTAAGCAAGGGTCTGCCTTAAATAGAATAGGGAGGTTTTTTTAATTGACTCAACACAATAAACAGTACATTTTTAATCAAAGAAAATCTGTATTATTTCCCCCCCATCCCCTTCTGTGGACTCCTTGGGCCAGATTACTTGTATCTGAATCACAGAGTAATTCATTCTTTAAGAACAATAATAAGCTTAGTTCCCCAGTGTCTTCATCACGCAGTTGTAAATTCCCCAATGGACAAAGAAAGCTTCTCCCTCCCTTCTTCGGGAGGCTGTTCCCTAGTCTAATACATTTCACCATCCACTTGGGATTCAGTACTCCACAGATCCAAAATTCAGAACAGATTAAGGAAAAAGCATGTAACTCACCAGATAAATTACAGTCCACAGCAACTTTAATGAATTTCCTGTATCCTCCTCTGAGAAGTTAACCACTTCATTTCTGAGACTTTCACTACCATTTTGCAACACAGCATAATAAGTACACATGAAAAGATTTAAATTAAAAGAACTATTTTTATTGTCTTCAATTGCTACTCAATACTTCGAAACATTTTCTGTTGGCCTTTACTCAGCAAAGCACTTACAAACACATTCTTCCCTAACTATATGCCATAAAGCCCCAGCGAAATAAACCATGCTTTATGTTTTCCATTCAAGCCAATACGCAGACAAGATTATTACACATAATGGACACACTGACGTATTTCAACCTAGTATGAGCCCTATCTGCCCAAACCACTCAGATATCTGCTGATGCCTGAGTAGATTACATGAACTGATGCAGGTTTTACACATTTGTAATGTCTTCTTCAGATAGAGTAGTGTAAGTGTACCTCTAATCACTGCTATCTACATAAACCCTCACTCCCCTGCAGCCTGTGAGTACTATGGGTCTATTGGATCTATGGTATGATCTCAATCTTTGATTGATATTAGATCTATGGTATGTTGGCGATCTGTGAACAGCCCTTCTCTTCTGACTTATCAACTGTTCATCTGTGTAAAACCATGATAACTCCAAGGTTTGACAATGGTAGTGCAGAGTGATTGGTTTAGGAGACCTCAGCGATGTCACACTTATATTTTCAGAAATTAGAACCTACTTTAAACATTTCTGCACACAGTCTTGTGATTAGTCTGTGAAATTGCCTTTTTGGATAAAAAGCAAGAACAAAATAAACTCCTGCCATGACTGGGATTATTAAAGAGAAAAAAAAATGAGGGTAGAAAAGTAATTTTCTTGATGCAACTCTTCCAAGAAAGGCTGCAACAGACATTTTTCAATTATACTAAAAAAATCACAACAACAACAAAAAAATATGATCCCTGTGGTGTGTGGGTAGCTTGACTCAAACTAAGAGAAGGAAAGAGAAAGAATGTCAAGTATTGCTATTTGTATATTTTCCAGGAGAAAAAGATGCATGCTGATGATAAACATAATAGAATGTGAATGAAAGTGAGGCAGTGGCACAGCACCAGACTAGTTTATTTGCGAAAGCACTGAACATGGATGTATGAGATCACTTACTAGAGAAGCTGGGAGAGCAATTAAAATACACAATTTAGTCTCTAAATGTAGGTCTTTTACTATTCAAAGTGTCCACAAAGACCATACCATTTTTATAGATGTTTGCTGATCTTACCTATCCAGACAATTATTTCCTTCTAGTTCACGTTAGTGCAAGTGCTGGCTTAAGGATTCAGCATTCACAATGATAGCACTGTGACTGCTCAGCCAAGTCAGCTGACAGCATTTCTATTGCTTCTGCTCAGCTGCATAAGCTAAATCCCTTCATGCAGAACTAAAACTTCTGAAAGTTCCATCTCAGCATATACAGGCCTGGGGTTATTTGTCCCCAAAACCTAGCATAAAAACCCCTGTTCTTCCTGTACACTTCACAACTGATGTGAAGAACATGTCACCATAGGATTTTATTGTAAGGTTGTCAATTTTTTACTCATTTCTGCACCTCTGCTTTAAAGCACGCGGAGAAAAGGAGAATTTAGTAGACAGCCTGAGAGACAAGACAGGTGGAATTAGTCCTTTTTGTTATATCTGCTTTGTCCCTTTCCTCTACCCTTTGGAATTCAATTTCTTGTTTGCTGAGATAGCATCTCATAAAAGTTTAACCAGAATACACATAAAACACTTCTGCAAATCTGAGATTTATCTTTTCAGAGGGCAGGCGTAAGTGCAAGAGAACAATATAGCTACTTTTCTAAATGTAACTTGATTACCAACCTCATACAGCTCCCAGGATTATGGCATGGTGATATCATGTATCAGGCAGGTAATTTGATGTACATTCGCTGTAGTTCACATGCATACTCTGTTTATTCATATTAAGCTGCAGCTGTTGAAGTACTTATGTTTCAAAAAAATAAAACTATTGGGGATTATGCCCTGGGATTTTAGGGAACTGATGGAAAAGAAATGGGGTTTTTTTTGTCCCCACAGTGAGTCCCAATGGAAATACATCCATTTTCCATTAAGACTGTGATTCTCTGGGATAATAAAATTCTGCATTTATTAAAAATCAATTTGAGATATAATGTTCCTTAATAAAACTAGGCATTTTGTGCAACTCACACTGTTTCTTTTGTCATACTTCTCTGCTTTCTGTAAGATAAGTAAAACCAAAGATACAAAGTAAAAAACAAGGTTTGAACATTGTTCAAATGCTAGATGTTGAAAAAGAAAAAAGAAGGTTTGCTGTAATTCGGCACTGGAGAATAGATGAGGTAAAAGGTCCATAAAGTGGTATAAGATTTAAAAGACGACGAGTGGAAGAGTTCAGAAAGGATTGTGCTATCTCAGAATTAGAAGGTTTTCAGTTGTTAGGTACCATGGATGCCCTAACCAGGGGAAAAAAAAAAATCAGAGAGCACCGTACTGTGTACTTGCTTCTGTTCTAATAAAGATTTTCCTCATAATGGGCTTATTTTCATAAAACCTGACCCAGTAAAGCATTCATAGCACTTTGTTTTTAGGTAAAAGTGATGCCATGCATTTCTAGAAGACTATTCACATGGCATAAGAAATCACAGAGTTCAAAGTTTCCTTCAGAAGATGAAAATAATTAAGTACTTGTAGGATTAAACCCATTACTAAACCTCTAAGGCACATAATTTCATTGGCACAATGCTAATCATCACAGAGGTTTTTAATTTGATGCTTTCTGTCCAGGACAACCCGTCTCACTAATTTCATCTTAAACTAAGATCTTTAGCAGTCCTAATAGGAATGAGACTGTTACTCACAATTCACATAAACAGTATTCTATTTTACAAAGTCAGATGCCTGTTATTTTTTTTTCTTAGTCAAAAGTGCAAATAAACAGGTTAGTAAGAAGAAAATTGTTTGACAGCAACACCTACCTTTCTAAAGCTATAAAGATATCTCTAATGCATGAGAGAGGTTTTATAATAATTGCATTTCCATGAGATTACTCAAGGATCCTAAGTCTTTTTCAAATGTATTAATCTTAACCTAATTAATATTTCTAATTTTACGGATGGGGTAATTGACCTAACTGACATTTTCAAATTAGGTCTGCTATAGTCAAATTACTATATTGACATTGAGGATGGAAGGAATGTAGGATCTTTGAATGTCAAGACAATTTTTTAGGAACCTATGCATTGGCTAAGCTAAGAATTACAGGAGTTCACTTTTAGAATTTGTGGTGTGTATGACTAGAGAATGGATATCATTAGGAAGAAATGAGTGTGTGTTCAGTAGCTTGACCATTGTCTGATTATGAAGATACTAGCTTTTTAGTCAGTAGATCAGACTGAATGGAGGGCTAGAGGCTGCTGATCTAAAGAGGTTACCCATTACCTTATAATACTGAGCTTTAGAATATAGCTGTTTCGCATACAGGTAGCTAGTCAGACCATAGAACAAAAGCCACTCACAGTTCAAGCATGAAGTCAAGCCTCCGTTCATTAACAAACCCTGGAGTCTAATTGCTTCTCCATGAACTTTGGAGAAATTTGAGTTTATCATCAGGCTACACTGTTTTTCAGTCACAAACTTTCAGCATAGTAGAAGAAAGAAACTCAAGTGGCTCTAGTCCATTACAACCAGAAAAATACAGGACCCGTTTGCAAAGCAGCAGTTGCAACCACTTAATAATACAGCCTTAAATATTTAGGGCTGTTTCCAATATCATTTTGCTCTATTTAAAATGTATGATTGTAAAACTCATGCCCAAGGAAACTACGATATTTGAACTGCTCCTCCTTCCCAAGTCATTAACTCTAAAGAGAAGATATCAGTATCTCTACCTTACTGTTCCACAGAATAAAACATCCTAGAAAATACATATAAAGTAAGTGCTGTCTTGATATTAAATTTTATCTATTCTCTTTAAAGTCTCAGTATCTTTTGCTAATCCTATCTTTTTAGAGAAAGAATAAAAAATAGCATAAAACATACACAAACAACTGTACACAAATTTCTTCATGATTTATATTTCATATAATGAAGGTCTCTAAAACCATAACATTTCGTCTTATTTTCTTCCTTTCTATTTGTACAATTTAGAATCTAACGTACTTTCACGCTGAAGTAGTAAAAAGTTATATAGTTACACATGCTAATCAGTTGTGTGTTTCATTGCTCATCCATCCACTTACTGGTGCAAGAAACTGGGAAGGAATCCTTCCACAGGAAAGGAGCACCTGATCACCTAAATTACATAGGGCTTTCTTCTCTTCCTCAATCTTTCCTCTAAAACACCTATCAGTAAAATCTCAGCAATCCAAAACTCCACTCCAAGTATTGTTGGGAAAGGCTTCTGCCACAGCTCATGCAAAGCAGAGACAGAGGATCATCCCGACTACATAACGTGGAAAGGGAAACTTCTGGAGACAAACTCACCAGTGTGACAACTTCCAAGGGACCAGAGACTTTATAATTCAACTTTACCTGCGTCTTTTATGTACGGGTTTCCCCCTGTTTAGATTGTAACCCTTAGAAACCCCACACGTGAATCTAGTGTGTTCCTTTCTTCCCGGGTATCCAGCCCCGCCCCCCTCCCGACCTTATTGGATGTATCACCTGTCACTCCTCATTCCTGGGCTTCCATTGGGTGTTGGTCCTCCTGCTCCCTTATTGGCCCCCTGTGTCCCCCAAACCACACCACTCCCCTGAACCCCTACCCAGTCACATCCTACCTCCCAAACCCCGCCCGAAGAGTTTATATACCTTTGGGTAACGTAATTAAAGGCTTTTTCTACGACCTCACTACACCGGAGTGCCGCCTGTCTTTACTCCTGACCACGTGGGGATTTTGCAATCCCCTCCATGCCCCGGGAAGCCTGAGGGAATAGATGGAGCCGTATCCCCTCCAAAGCTGTTAAAGTATGACAAGCTGAAATTAGACACTGCTGCAACAGGTATTGTTGGATATAGAATCACTTTTTTGCACCATCTGAACTGAATACATACTAGAGCTGCATGGGAAAAAAACTGCCAACAAGTGTTCATATAGTTTACTTAATTTGAAGCTCCATAATGTTTCCCATGTGCAAAACTGTATATACAGGCCTTTAAGCATAAAAAGCTTCTTTTAAAGATGGAAATCTAGCAAGTTTTCTTCAGCAAATACAGGATATGTTAGATGCTGATCCATTTCTGCCCTCAAAACATGCTGGTTCACTTCAGCAGCCAATAAAGAGGAAAAAAGAGACTAAATTTGGGATTAAACCAAATAATAATAAACACTAATAATTGAAAAAAAACTGGAATTTGGTGAAGTTGTAACATCTAGCTTCAGCTACACCTCCAGCAATACTGAAAGACCAGTTTTAAACTAGACAGTAAGCCTTAGCAACAGCGAATCTGGAACATGTTATATAAAAATTACACATTCATCTTTCAATCTCAAGTCAGAAAAGTATTCATTTTCAAAATAAAATTGTTTTGAGTTATAAATTGCTCAGAATTCAAAAGTGAAAACAAAGTTACCTAAAGAAGTCAGTCCCATTTGGATAAAACAACAACAACAAACTAAAAACAAAAACAAAACAAACAAAAAACTGAATAAAACCAAAATCAAACAAAAAAAACCAAAGTAAATGTCAATGCAAAGAGAAAGTGTAGAAACACACACCATTCCTCATGTCTTTGATACAAATACTCTAAGCATGCCTAGAGATTGAAACGTCTCCAGTCTCTGTATGACAATTGTTTTCATTATGAAGAAACCACAACTTGGTGAGGCAGATAATGCACAACAATGCTACACATTATTTAATGTACTGAAGTCAATTTTACCCTGCACTGGCTTTTTTTATGTTTACCTAGAGATTTAAATAGCTTTATTATTAAAATACCTGAATATCACTCGACAAGTTCTTGTTCAGTAGAGAAGGGATGCATTACCCAATGCTGTTTCACAGCTGAGCTATGAAAGTCTTGAGAAATTAAGGCAAGACTTTACAAAAAGTTGTCTCTGAACCGAAAAAGCTCTGCCTGTTACTTTTACAGAATGACAGAGGTTAAACGGGATCTTTGGAGGCCACGTCGTTCAACGCCCTTGCTACAGAAGGGAAAGCAGGCAGCACCGGATCGCATCCAGGGGGCTGCTGAATATCTCCAGAGAAGGAGATTCCACAGCCTCTCTGGGCAGCCTGTTCTAGCGCTGAGTGACCCTCACAGTAAAGGAGTTTTTCCTCACGTTGAGGCAGAGCCGCCTGTGTTTCAGTTCGTGCCTGCTGCCCTTGCCCCTCGCTGGGGCAGTACCGAGCAGTTCCCCTGCCAGAGCGCTCCGCCACGTGTAACAGCAGCCGTGCTCCGGGTGTTTTAGCACCCTCAAAAGGAGACCCACTTGGCAAGTGTAACAGACAGTGGAAAACCCTCGGAAGGCGCTCGATTTCCCGTGTTTTAGCTGAGACCGGTGGCAGATCCCCGCTCTGCTCCGCAGGTCCCCAGTCCGTGCGCGCTGCGAGCCGTGCCTGCAGCGACACCTGGCGGGCCCGGCGGATGCAACACCTGAGGGAAGGACACGCACAGACACCTGTACGACGGATGGGACGCGTGTATCTAATAACAGAACAACAACCTTAAAATCCTGTTCGCAGAGTCCAACTGTCACAGCTTCCATAAGCTCTGAGGTATCTGGAATTGGGTGTTTTTAGGTTACTACTCAGCAGGAAACTCTTCAGTAGAGAGGACCCACATACAATTCAGTTCAAACATAATTTACACCCCAAGCGTGTTTCTTTAAATTGTTAAGATCTTACTTCAGTGCACTGCTGAGGAACAACGCTCAGTTGCTAATCCGAAAGTGACATGTACGGCAGCAGCAGTACTGACAGTTTTCTGCTGAAGCAAAAATTGTTCTTAAGCCTGAACTCCTCCTGCACAACAAATGGATAGTTGGATCTCTAATCTGGTAAGTTTACAGTCGAGGGTACTGAAGTTTGTGACAAGAACACTGAGTTCCATCAAAACTGTTTGTGTTTTGTGGACTACAGAGCAGCTAAGCAGACAAAACCCAAGATCCCAACAGAAGTAAGCCAAGCACCAGTGCAACTGTCCTAAAGGAATGTTAAGGAGTCAAAAAAGACAGATACTTCAAAGATTTAAAACTCACAATTACACCAGAGAGAAAAAAAATCTGAAGTGCAGTTTGTACTCCTTCCCACTGTGAGAATCATCTGTCCACCCACAGCGTGAACTGGTGAATGCCGGCTCTGATTAATCTGTTGGTAAGCTCAGACTTCTGGAGCAACAGATGAATAATCCATCTTAAATCACCTCTGACCGGCAATACCTTAACCTGAGTGCCATACCGCTAAAGCTATTTGTGACACCTGTGTATCTAACAAAGCATAGCAATAAGCAAAATTAATTCCGATTTACTCCCCAGCTGTCTCTTACAGATGTAGCATCTAACTCCATTTTTAAAAACAAATATAAGTCACTTAGGAGCAAAGAGCTGTGTAACCACATTAGAACAACTTTACTAAAGGCCATGCTTATGAAGCCAAACACAGTGTATTAATGGTACAGTTACATGTCATCCAGATCTTGGTTTTATCTCCTCAGAACATGCTGAATACACAAAATGAGCTGATTTCACTGCCACAATTTTCTGTCTTGGTCAAAAGTAACATAATTGTTACAGAAATTACATCCCATTAAAATGGGCTAGAAACATGTACACATTGATGTTATCGTTTATTTATCTTGGTAAAGTGATAAGGCTGTGCTCCTCCAACATGCAAAGGCGTCTGTATTATTTCCCTTATTCAGACACCAATGGAAGTCCAATAAATGAAAACAAAATGACAACAACCTGAGTGGTGAGGTTGACACACCAGAAGGATGGGATGCCATCCAAAGGCATCTGGTCAAGCTCAAAATCAGGGCCCAAAGGAATCTCATGAGGTTTAACAAGATCAAGTGCAAGATGCTGCACCTGGGTCAGGGCATACCCCAATATCAATACAGGTAAAGATGGATAGGTTGAGAGCAGCATTGACAAGAAGGACTTGGGGCTGCTGCTGGAGTGAATCCAGAGGAGGCCACCAAGTTAATTAGAAGGATGAAACATCTCTCCTATGAGGAAAGGCTAAAAGAACTGGGATTGTTCAACCTGGAGAAGGCTTCAAGGTGATCTAATTGCGGCTTTCCAGTACCTGAAGGGAGCCTACAAGAAAGATAGAGAGGGACTTTTTACAAGGGCATGTAGTAACAGAACAAGGGGGAATGGTTTCAAACTCAAAGGTGTAGGTTTAGATCAGGTATTAGGAAAAAAATCTTTACTGTGAGGGTGGCAAGGCACTGGAACACGTTGCTGAGTAGTTGTAGATGCCCCATCCCTGGAAGTGTTCAAGGCCAGGCTGGATAGGGCTTTAAGCAACCTGGTCTAGTGGCTGACATGCTGGTTGATGGCAGAGGGGTTGGAACTAGAACTTTAGGGTCTCTTCTAACCAAAGCCATTTTTTGATTTACAATTCTATGAAATAGTAATTCTCTAGATGTCTTCTCCATACTACTTGTGATTTTATAAACATTTAATATATTTTTTTCAACTGTCTTTTTCCCAAGAAAAAAAGTCTATTTAGTTTCCTCTCACATTTAAGGTGGTCCATATTTTTGAACACCTTCAGTGCCTTTGTGTGTGTACCTTCTATTAACTTCCATATGTCCTTTTTAAGATACAGTGAACAGAACTGTGTAGTGATTTGGACATACACTCCCTTTTTTATTCTATTTTCCTAGAAATTCTGAATGTTCAATCTGCTTTAGTATTGCTGACCACAAAACTGACATACTCAGAGAATTATCAAAGAAAATTCAAAGACTGTTGGTAGGGCTAAAGCCAAGCCATGTAACACAGGAGTTTGTGACACACTTGCCAAGCAGTGGAAAGCTAAAGCTTCTGTAAATCCTATCATCCCAACCAACACCACAAATCTGCATGTGGGAACATCTGGACAGTCTCTCCTATGAGAGCTTTTTACAGCAATCTCCCTCCACATTGTTCCAGCTCTTGCAATCATTCCTCCACCACATTTTCTTCACAAAAAATTTTATTGTTTTTCCCATTTTTCTTGCTGTTTCCTTTATTTTTCTCCCTGTCCAATTACTGATTTCTCTTTTATCCTTGAACCTTCTGTTTCACTCCCATGAGACTTTTTTTTGTGTGTAAAATTGACTTTCTAGCACATGAACAGCATGCAGTGAAAATGAAGCCACCTAGACCTTTATTAGATTATATGAATTCATGAATGTCAAATTCAGTATAAACTCAACGACCATTCATTCACACACTGCATGTAAAACCCTCTCACTCTGCAGCTTACACTTTAAACTACAGTTAAACCATAAACAGAAGCAGCTAAACCATTAGAGAAAAAAGCTTTTTAATCAAAGCAAATATTTTCAAAATAAATTAAGTTTGGTTTTTCCATTGTTCTCTCTCTAGACATCTGGTCACTAGACCATTGTTAGTGTCAGCAGCCTGATTTGAGAAAGATGATGAAGCCGCTGGCAGGGGGAACTTCGTGTGAATCAACGTGACAATACCATTTGGTGGCAAGGTAAGGCCAGTGCAGGCTTCACTTGAAGCATGGAAATATAGCTGCACATCTAGCCAGCAACCAATGACTTTCATCTTGCCTTCTTCAAAGTCCAGTGGCCCATTCTGCCCCAGGGGCACACAACTAGCTACACCACCTCACTTGTGGCAGCTACAGAATCAAGGTGTGACAACAGTTGAATCCTGCAACGGGGAAGTCATCTTCAAAACTCTGCAAGAATATCCCTTGGCAAAACTTGTTCTGCTGTCCCGCTCCTGAGGAGCAGAGCCCAACTCATACATCTTAGTCCTGGCTTTCTGCTAGTTCTCAAGTTAGTTGTCTGAGAATGGGTCAGTTGTCAAAGAATCTTGGGTGGGCTGACATCTATCTTGAATATTGATCTCTTACTCTATCAAGTTCTTTTATGTGTAAATTATTCCTACATCCATGTTTTTACATATATACAGTTAATCAGTTTTTACCATTTCCTGTTTCCAAATGACCTAAAAAATTAAATTATTCCCCCAAGCATGTTCATTATTTGCAAGTGTTTGTTAAACCATCTTTCTGAAGAAATTACATTCTGCATAACTACCAAGATTGCTTATTTATGATTGATAGTTTAAACCCTGTGATTGTTTTCTGTTTTTCCAGCTGAATGACTCAAATTTTCTAAGCAAACCATTATGAATAGTAACTAGCCATATTTAAAAGCTAACACTGAAAAAAAAGCCCCAGAGATAACAATGTTGTCACAATGTAAACACAAATTAGATACATGAGAGTTCACAGAAGACTAGGGGACAGTCAATATAGCAAAATACGATGTTCTCAGAGATGCACTCTTCTTCATCCGGTGTTGTGTACCTCCCAGAGTTACAACTCTGGGGATGTTTCCCGGTTACTACCCAGCCCTATTCCCATAATAAATATCCTGATAATAAAATAGTAAATAAACCCTAAATAAATAGCCTGATCACTGAGCACAGCTCTGCCTTTGGTCCTCAGTCTGCAATCAGCACAGAAAGTTTCAAAAAAAAGGCTCACAAGCTGGAAAGAGAAACATGACAACCAGGTCTCACCCTTGAACCCATCTCCGTGCTTTACTAGTTATCTTGTCCTATTTTCTTTTGAAAGCTTTCAGTCCTTTGAGGTTTTCCTACTTCTAAGTAATTCAGGTTACTCTAGAAATTGCCACTAAAATAACTGACACTGCTACATCCATAAGTGCAAGTAAGGTGCAACATATATGAAAATTTTAGGTTTCAGGCAGCATTAGTTTTAAATTCCACCTGCACTGCAACTCATGTGACACCGCTCTGGAAATCATGTCTAAAACCCTCTAATATGCATAAATTCACACATATGTACATGTTTCCATGACCTGAAGAAAGGTATAGAATGTACCCTCAGCGAGTCTGCTGATGATATGAAACCAGGGGAAGTGGCTGATACACCTGAAGGCTGTGCTGCCATTCAGCAGAACTTTGATGGGCTGGAGAATTAGGCAGAGAGAAACCTAATGATGTTCAACAAGGGCAAGTGTAGGTCCTGGACCTGAGGTGGAATAACCCCAAGTACCAGTACACAATGGGGGTTGACTTACCAGAGAGCAGTTCTGCTGAGAAGGACCTGGGAGTCTTGATAGAGGACAAGTTGACCATGAGCAAGCAGTGTGCCCTTGAGGCCAGGAGAGCCAATGGTATCCTGGGGTGCATCAGGAAGAGTGTGGCCAGCAGGCAGAAGGAGGTGATTCTGTGCAGCAGTATGGAAAGGGAACAGACCATCACTTGCTATTTCCAATTATAGACCCTTAACAGTTAGACTCCATTTGTTCTAAATAAAAATATTTTTCCTCTTTTTGTCCAGCTTCTGAAAATTAGGGACTAGAATAGAATTCTACTGATTTTACACAGCACTATATCAATAATAAAAATGTTTTCTAATTATAAATACTAGGTTTTCACCAGACTTGTACATAGGTCAGCCTGGTGTCACTACTCTTCATCCCTGGAGTAGGCTGGAATTATGCTGTAGCACCTGTAAACTCATTTGTATTTGATATTCATTGTCATCTAAAGACAGGACCTGGAGCACATAGCCAACTGGGTAACAGTATTTTTAGTGCAAGTACACCAACTGTCCTTGCTGGGAGATTCCCACACTAGGCAGAGAGCTGAAGCTCTCAGCACAATTCATGGACATGAGAAATCTATACAAGCAACTCACTCATGCCTCTTGGGACTGTGACATTACAACTTGGTAAGCATGTAATACTCAGGTTACATTAAATCCTATAGGAAATCTCATTAAAGATAACTGGAGCTCTCCCCTGAGAAAATGAATAACAAAAACAAGCAAGTGATAGCAGTAATTCAATAACAGAGGTAAAACCAGAACCAATACAAAAAGCAGCATGATTCTAGGACCATAAACAGTATTTTGCTCTATGCCACTGTAAGAGCATATATAAGAGCATCTGGTTCATTAAGCTATTCAGTTAAGGACTATTCAATGTAATAGAAGTAACAAGCAACAAGGAAAAACAATAAAGCAATAAAACAGACACACAAACATTAATGAGCAGGTAAAAAGATAAACAAAGACCAGAACTCTTCAGCCACTGATTGATGGGCTGTTAAAAGGAACTATTCAGGTATGGGCAGGAGCAAGGGAGTGTGAGGAAAACTGGGAAGAGAACAGAGAAGAAATCAAGACTTTCATGAGTATGATGGAATATTTAAGAGACTATGTGAGGTCATACCAAAAAACATGGAATAATAGAAAGAACTATTGGGGGCTGCGTAAAAATTATAGGATCTTTATGGGAAGTGACAAAGGCAAGGAAAGTGAAAGATAAGGATGGATAGCAGAAGAACACAGGATACTTGTCTGAGCCCTACACCTGATCAACACATTGTATCCTATCTTCTAAATAAATCCTATTATTGTCTTTGCCTTTGTTACTTAATTCTATCCTTTGTGAATGCTACAATGTCCAATTGCCAGCAGCTGGAAAAGAGATTATGGGTCCCCAGGTTTGTAGATCCAGGTGACAACAATAGACAGACCAGAATACAACTGAGATCTGGGTGCCAGCAACTGAGGAAGGAATAACACCTCATTGGGAATGGGATGTGTGCTGCTGGGGTCTAAATGCCAGCAACTGGAGCAGAGGCTATAGCTTACAGGACCCATAAGTAAAAGTGCCAGCAGTTAGAAATGCCAGACTGTTTATATTTGCCTAGGGAATTTAACTGTGTATACACATGTATGTAAATGCATATGTTCATGTGTACATACATACAACTATACTTTGCTGGCGAATCTTAAGCTTGACTAGCCATGAAGATCTGTATTTGGAAAGCCTCCAGGTCTGAGGCAGTAACTAAGGCAGGGACAAGGGTCCATGCATGGACATTAGGTCACCACCCAGTGGGAGATGTAATATTTGAGGGATGCATGAGCAAAGGATGCTTGTGAGAATGGTGCATGAGTGTGAGTCTGTTTTGCTACTGAAGATCAAGCCAGATCACTTGGTAAGCACAGCCAGTCTAGGCATGGATATTAGAGCCCACCCTGGTATTAGAGAGATCTGTGAATGCTGATGTATTTGGGAAGCTAGAAAGCAAAGGCTGATGTTTTCACTAATGAGCTTCAACCTTTACCAGCTGGAGAGGAGAAACAGGCCTGAGCTATCTGCATTTCTATTTCTGTGACTGCAGGTAGTTCACAATGTTGTCTAATTAACCTCTACAATTCATTACCAGTCTAGACCGGCTGACAGCTCTTAGAGTTATATCCTTCTTATTCTTCTTGACTGAAGTCCTCACAAAAGCCATGCCAACAACTTCTTTTCTAGCATAAAATGGAAGAATGTTCTTCCCTCTCTCCATCACTGCCTTTCTCTCAAAGTGTGATTGGGAACTTGATTTTTCACAGACCAGGTGATATTAATCTTAGCAGTTTTCACCTTTGCTTCCTCAGGTTGCTTAATTAACATCTGTATTGTGTCTCTTACTTTGCATATTGGCCTTGCTAGAATAATAACCTACAGCCATGAATACTGGAGATTTAGGATCTTTATTCTCCTTGTAGCTGCTTTCTCAGAAATAAGTGTCCAAAAGCTTTAAAAACACATGGTACAATAAAGTAAAAACAAAAAAAAAATTAAAAAGATATGGAAATTAGTCTGTTGAAAACTGTATGTTTTTTGTGTTAACTTAGAAAAAATATCTTCTTTTCACCAGAAAAACCTCTCACAAAGCCAATGTGTTTTGGGGCAGAAATCTTCCCTGAGAGGTGGCTGAAGCTTTTTCCTTTTAATCTTTTTAAAGCAAGCTGAAAAAATTCCAGGAGAATATTCTACAAGGATGATTCTTGGGAAATTGTTCTTCAAAATTTACCAAGCTTCATACCTCTCCAACTTCTGCAGTTTGACATAAAAAAAAAAAAAATCAAGAAAGTTTCCACGATCAAAGTAAAGAGCAGTGTTGCTACAACACAGAAAGTTGCATGATCAAACTATGGAGAGAGAAGACAAGCAAGGGAGTATGAGAAATACTCATGAAGTTGTAATGCATATCACTAAACTCCTCAAAACTTAAATTGCACACTTTTGTTCTCTTACCTAGAGAATGTCTAGTATTACATCATGTCAGACAAGTGCTAGGCACTACTTAAAAAGGCCTAATTCAAAAATCTTTTGAAAATTTAGATAACACTTTGAGAAAACATACCTAAAACACAGAGGATGAAATCTGATCCATTACTATTCATCTGGTCACTTGGACTGGTGAATAAAAGATCACCACATTTTGGAATAGAGAGGAAGAACACTGCAAAAATACCTAATTTCATTCAAAGTTTCAGAGAAGAAAATGCAAAACTGATTAAGGGAAGTAATAGGAATTTCATGGCTGTTGCACATGGAAATGGAATGGCAGCAATAAATTTACCACACTCTTAGAGTACAGCATATACTAAATTAATTGGAACTAACTCAGTCTGCAATATTATCTAACCCTTTTTTTTTGTTTGGAAGATGATTAATTAACTCAGAAAAAAAATATCTGCTTCCCCCATTATATTTTTCCTCTTATTCCTCCATTCGAATTAACCCCACACACAGAACTTTAGAAATAGAATGAATTTGGTTAGAAGTGACCTCCAGAGGTCACCTAGCCCAACCCCTGTTTGCAGGAGGGCTGACTGGGTCAGGCTGAGGAGGGATTTGTTCACTGAAGTTTTGAACACCTCATGGGCTGGAAGTACCACAAGGGCTCCTGGCAGCTCTGGTGGGTTGACCCTGGCCAGTCACAAGGTGACCACAAAAGCTGCCCTATTACTCTCCTCCTCAGCTGGATAAGAGAGAGAAAATATAAGGAAATGGCTGTGGGTCAAGGTAAGTGCAGGGAGAGATCACCCATCAACTACCATCATTTCAAAATGGACTTGGGAAAACTAGTTTATTTATGAATCAGAGTAGGGTAATGAGAAATAAAGGCACCTTTCCCCCACACCCCACCCTTCTTCTTGGGCTTTACTCCCAAATTCCCTACCTCTTGCCCATAGTGGCACAGGGGGACAGGGAATGGGGGTTACAGATAGTTCAATACTCATTGTCTCTGCTGCTTCTTCCTCCTCACAGGGAGGACTCTTCACACTCTTCCTCTGCTCCAGCATGGAGTCCTTCACACAGGAGACAGTCTCCCATGAATGCCTCCAATGTGAGTCCTTCCCACAAGCTGCAATTCTTCACAAACTGCCCAACCTGGGTCCCTTTGCACAGGATGCAGTCCTTCAGGCACAGACTGCTCCAGCACGGGTCTCCCACAGGGTCACAAGTCCTATCAGTAAACCTGCTCCAGTGTGGGCTCCTCTCTCCTCAGGGTCACAGGTCCCTGCCAGGAGCCTGTTTCAGTATAGGCTTCCCCCAGGGTCACAGCCTTCTTTGGGCATCCATCTGCTCTGGGTGTGGGGTCCTCCATGGGCTGCAGGTGGATCTCTGCTCCACCATGAACCTCCACAGGCTGCAGGAAGACAGCCTGCCTCACCGTGGTCTTCACCACAGGCTGCACCTCTGTTTCCAAAACAGGAAACCTCTGTTTTGGCACCTGGAGCACCTCCTCCCTCTCATTTGCGGACCTTGGTGCCTGCAGACATATTCTCACTCTTCTCTCCTGCAGTCATTGCTGTTGTGCAGTAGCTTTTTCCCCTTCCCCAGGGGCATTACTACCATCTCTGATGAGCTTGGCCTTGGCCAGCAGCAGCTCTGTCCTGGAGCTGGCTGGCATTGGCTCTGTCAGACATGGGGAAGCTTCTGGCAGCTTCTCACAGAAGCCACGCCTGCAGCTTCCCAAACCTGCACCACTGACCCTGCCTTAGTGCCACACCTGAGCAAACCAGAGCCATCTCCCACTGGGGCTGAGTCTTCACGTCACCTCAGTGCTCTCATGCTGCCTCCCAGGCCTGGCCTGTCCCTCTTATGTGAATGCTGTCACTGCCACACGTGGGTGTCCCGGTTCCTCTGAGGTCCTCCACTCCAAGGAGTGACATTCACAGACAGGCGGATTTAACGCCGTTCCATTTACTACGACACGGGTTAAGCTTAGGCCTGATCCAAGTGCAAGGAAGCGCCCTGGTGACATCCCTTCAGGCCTGTGTGGAAATGATGCTCCCACAGAGCAGCGCTGCCTGGTTTTGCCAAAGTCGATGTGTGCTGGTCACCTGTACTGTAGGAAGAAAAAATTGCCTGGTACTTCAGCATTACCCTAATTAGAATCAGAGCTACTCATTAGTTCTGTCCAAGGCATTTACATGCTATTGAGGCACCTCCTGGCTGAAGCAGTACAGGCGTTCCTCGCCTTCACACCCTGTCCTGGCAGGCTGGAAATCCCTCAGCCAGCCCTGGGAGGGACAGAACGCTCCACAGCTTCTGTTCTTGCCTCCCACGGGAGAAATGCAGCCCCTGGTGGCTGCTATCGCCCTGCAGAGATCCCAGATGTAGCGCTATAAGGACGAGGTGGCTTAACACCATTCCGACAGTGCGGAATAAATCCAGTTCATAATTCAGCAGAGTCCCGGGGGGCAGTACTATTTACTACCAGCCGTGTCTCAGCCCGTTCAAGGCTGGGTTGCCAGCTGCCCTTCCTCCTTTCCTTTTGAACTAATCTACAGAGACAAGCCATTCTCATGAGGACCGAAGAGCTGAGTCCCACCACACTCAGCCCCTTCCTGGAACTGGCGCCTTTCTGACGATAAAGACGAACTGACTATACGCTTTACGTCTCCCGTCCTCCCTCTGTGCCGGTTTACACGCACACTTCACTGCTGCTCCCAACCCACGGGGTGTCTCCCGCTGGCCCCCGCCCCTCCCTAGCGCTGGGCGCGGAGGGTTCTGGGTGATGTAGTGCCGGCCCCGCCGTGGGCCCAGGGGCGCACGCCCGCAGCCGCAGGGCACTCTGGGAGTTGTAGGAGCGGCGCGCGGGCCAATGGAAGGCGCCGTTTCGGAAGGGAGCGCTCGCGCAGCCGGCGCTGGCCGAGACGCGGGCGACGCCATTGGCTGGCGGGAGGGCGTGGCCGGCACCGGAGCTCCGGCCGGGCCAATGGGCGCGGGCCATGTATGCCCGGCGGCCGCGCGGCGCTGCGTGTGCGGCGCGCAGTGGGCGNTTTGCGGTGCTTGCGCTGCTCAGAACCGGAGCCAGGCGTGTGTTCCTGCCCAGCACGTATTTTCTCGCCGAGGCGCTGATAGTGCTGATTTCAGCATTGTCAGAGCGGTTTTCTCGCCCCGACATACAGAGCATTTCCGCGTCCTGCGTTGTGTCCCCGTAATACTTTCTTCGTACCTATTTCGTTGTTATGCAGCTCAGGTTTCGTGTGGTTCTCCTGTGTTGTCATCGACTTCCTTTCCTAGGTTTTCTACCTCCCACACCCTTATTTCCACCATGGGCTGCTGAGGGGGATGTGCGATGCATTTATTTATGTAGTGCTTCTAAAGCCAGAAGCCACTACTTTAGCAGACAGCCTTATCCAGTGCTGCTGGAGATGTGCTTTTGCACTACTTCAGGAAAGTAAATTCAGTGCTTTGGGGTTCGTTTTCCTCTGTGCTGTTGGAAGTTGAAATATAAATGTTCTGTTACTGGAGTTCAGATTATATGAGCTTTGTAGGTCACTCCATAAGCCAGCAGGGCACTTCCCAAGTTACAGAAAAGATGTGCACAAGTTCTGTGAAGCCAGAGACATGTAGCTACTTTGGATTATGTGCTCTCATTTATAGTGTATATAAAGAAAAAATGCTAAGGCAAGATGAAACTGTGAATGTCAGATGAACCATCTGGTGTGTATGTGGAAATCAGGTGACAGGGCTGGTCAGGTGTTAGTGGCTGTACTGGCATGCAACTCTTCTGTCTTGACTATTGCAAAGATATGAGTATCAGGTTCTGGTAGTTTAGTTCAGCCTTTATAAACCCTGTGGTTAGAGTCAATTGAACTAATACAATTAGTAAGCCAAAGAAAGCATACAGTACATTACATGAATGAAGATTTAGGAGTTGTTGACAAACTTGAATTGCTACTGTGAGGTAAAACTGCTCATTAATACTCAGAATTATTTAGGAGAGGTGTTCAGAACTCCATCTTTTGGCAGCAGACTATAGGAGGAAGACCTTTCTTGCTCTAGTTTTTGGCAAGAATCATTCTGAAAGAAAGTTGTCATCACTTTTGTGCTTTGATTTCCCACGGTAGCAGTACCACTTTCTCGTATAAGCCTTGCAACTGTGTTTTAAATGCTTCTTTCAGTACTTGTTCTCAATGTCTGGTCTGAAAGGAGTCATCTGGGATATGAGTACATTGAAGGGAGGGGTTTTAAGGATGAGTAAAAAAGATTCAAGTATTACCTTTCCTAACTTTAGGAGAAGTTTTTAGTGTTGATTTTTTTTTTTTTAATAGGGAGTATTTTAACTATAGCTTTAAACCCTAACTCTGTAGTCATAAATTTTGTTCAAATTGATTTCTTGAAAACTGCAGGTGAATGCAAGAAAACTCTGGCCTAAAGACATTGGTGCTATTTTTTTTAAGTGTATGATATTAACACAACTTATGGAGGAGCTTAAAATTGGGACTGGGCAAAGAATATTAGCAAATCCATGGGGAATTGGCAAAAGCAGCTAAAAAACATTGTGTGTGTTTTCTGGGTGAAGCTGGCTTTATTCTGCTTATCACAGCAGCGATGGCCTTCTCCTTCTGTTGGTCGTTCATTAAGAACATTGAAAAAATTTCCTTTATTTCTGATTGCCAATGTTATTTGATTCTTTGGTTTGTTTCCTCTTATTCACAGACTAAGAGAGGTAGAAATGTTCTCATTCTGCCTGAAGAGAGGAAGTGATTCTTCCTCTGACTCTCTTACACCTTCCATGGCTAACTGCAGCAATAGGCAGACGTTTTCATATTGTCCCATTAACTGGTAAGGCAAATGAGCAGAGTCTGTAGGGAACTTTAGTACCTATTCTTTCATAAGACGGAGCTCAATGACTTTCCCTGACCTGTCTGATTTTCCTTACATAACTGACAAACATTCCTTAAACTTGTTGCATTGTTGCCTGACCAGGGAATCTCAGTTCTTACAGAGGAACTGCTGGAGAGTAAGTTTTTTAACTAGTCAGCCAGCAATTGCAAGGAGACTGGAATAAAAATTTTTATTCAGAGTGAGGGTTGACCTATATCTCTATCTTCTAGTTGGACTAAAATGAATACACTGCACAGATTGTAGCTGGGAACAATTTACTTGCTGCCAAGGATACTTTGGAACTATTCTTGCTGAATAGATGCCACTTATGGATTTTGCTTAACTCACTGTGTGTTGTAGAGGTTCGTGTGATGGGAATAGCATCTATGCCATCAAGTCTGTTTCTGTACTGAATATAACAGTTGAAAAATCGATGAGAAGCAGTCTGAGGTAATTTTTTTTCATAAGATTTCCTTTTTGCCTGTGAGAATTGGATAAACAGAGTTTGCATTCCCTTTCAAAGTATATGTAGTAACTTGCACAGAAATTACTAAAATACCACAGAAAATCGCTGATGGACATTCTAAAGCGGTCTTTGCCAAGCTTTCTGTTCATACACCCTTCTCTATAGAAAGGTTTTTGAGCATGCATCTTACATATATTTTTAGGACGTTAAACACTGATGTAGTGTTATCCTAACATATCATGTACATCATAAGACATGTGCAAGAACACAAATGAGAAAAGAATTAAATAAAAGTGGAATGAACACTGTCTTAAGAGAAGTTTTATGTAATAACAGTACAAAAAGTATTTTCTTCAGCCCCACTGTGTTGGCCAGCACACCCCCTGAGGTGTACACACTCCACTTAGGAGATCTTTGCTCTAGGCAGACTCTTACTACTTGCTTTGTTGTGGTAGAGTTTGAGGCTTGAAGAGCTTGGCAAAAACTAGAAGGAAACTGACTGCAGTGGTCAGCTAGGGCATTCATCAGAGCTCTGGGAGGTTGCCAGCTCACTGAATTTTTGACTGTTTCCTAAAGGTGAGTGACCACTGTAACATTGAAAGTAGTAATATTTCTTGTCTGGTGGTAACAGTCCTTTAGCTTTATTGAATGTCAGTTGATTTGTTCTTCTAATACACAAAACTTGGGAACTGTTGAACTCTCTCAAGATAATGACGTTCTTGCTGAATCACACTGCATAACTCTTCTTGTTTCTACCCTTTTCTCTTTAGTGCTCTCTTGAAAATGGTAATTCTCAAAAAATGGTAGGATCTTTATCCAGCATATGGTAGAATCTTTTTCTCCAGCACAAGCTGCCAGAGTACTTTTGCTATATTTACATAGACTAGCTGAATGCTGGTCTTCCTAATTGAGGAAAAATGAGTACTTTTTAAAGTCATTTTTAATTATACATGAAGTGGTGGATAGTTGGAATAAGATTTTTAGCTCTAGAACATGAGCACCCAGCAGTGTCTACAGCTCAGCACTGTTTGTAAGGGAAGCATTCCATACAATGCTGTCAGCTGCCCACTTCAGCCACAAGTATTTTTGCCTACCTTTTCCTTTTAATACATCATTGCATATCTTTCATTTGTTTAAAAAATGCTAAGATTAATTTCCACGTGGCCTTTTCAGAAGAGGTTTATAGAATTAGGCAGCCCTGGTAACAGATCCAAATTGAAAAAATAAATAAAAGTCAGTTACTTTTTTTAAAGGAAGTGTGGAAAACCAAACTAAACTATCAGCTGTAATCTCTGAAGCAGGTGCACAAATATAACATCTGTGACTTTGTTCAGTAGCTGAACCTTGACTAGTAAACTGTTCTTAGGTCCAGCAGTGACCTTCCGCAGACCTTTTATGAACACTTTGAGAATAGTTTTCTTAACAGTTTCATAGACGTAAACATAGTTCTATGAGTGGCAGGTGCACATTAGTCAGCAGTTCTGTGAAACAACAGGGCTGCAAGCGATCCCTCCTCTAGTCACATTATCTGTCATCACTGCAACCTCTGCCTACCTTAGGAGGAAGTCTCAGACCCAAGAAAAGTTAAATTAGTAATTCTGGTTTTGCTTTAGCAGTGTTTTGAAACTGCTGTTTAAAAACAATTGTTCAGGTACAACTTCTTAATAACAAAGCTGGTTCCTTCAGAGAGATTTTGAATGATGCAATAGAAAGGAAATAGATTTATTTACTTTCAAGGAAGAAGAGCAAACACTTAATGAGCTCTACCTTATGTTGCTCAGGTGTCTCTTGCCTTTCAATTTAGTAAATCTTTTGCTTTGCACATGAAATTACAATAAAATTGTCATTTGATATGTGTATAGAGAGTATATAACCTATTTATATTCGGCCATTTGTGGTCTTTTGTTGTAAAGTCAACCTTCCACAAATTGAAATCAGTTAGTGAAGCCTTTACTGAAATGCTAGAAAGCTCTAGTGCTGTTAGGCGTGTAGGCTGGTTTTGAGCAGACAAAAACAATCACCCTAGCATGATGCTTCTTACTTCCATAAGAGTTACTCTCTAGGTGGTTTGTGTGTATGAGAAGAAACGTACAAGCTACTGAGTAGGTTACCGTGTCTTAGTTTCCCCCCTCTCCAGAAGCATATCTGAATGAGTTGGCAAGTTCTGAAGTTCAGTCTTAGATCAAAATTATTTAGGATAATAGAAAGTAGTTTGTGGGAAATATGGTAAATTCAAATTTGTTTCATAGTTTTGAAATATAAATGCCAGCAAGTATCCTAAATATATGTGTACTTTTACTGTATTTAAAAACCAATTGTTATATGGTGATCTGAAGTGTTGAAGATCAATGATAGAACTTCTTATGACCTATCACAATCACCCCTTCTCCCTTAGATTCCTCAAGCTGATAAGGACTGTGGTCTCTGCCAAAAATGTGGCTAGCCTTGTTTCTTCCTTGTGCCACATGATGTTTTTTTCCAAGCTGATGTTTGTTCTCATGCTATCTTGGTTACTTCTTTCAGGGTCTGTTTCATCTGGAGTGCGCTTTGCTGTCTGCAGAAGTTTTTCTGAAGTGCTCTACCCACTTTCATTTTCGGACCTGTAGAGTACAGCTGCTTACCCATGTCTTTTGTTCTAGGTCCTTTTTAATTCCATGTCTGTTAGCAGTCCAACTATTTGAGCTTTACATCCTCTTCACAATCCTCAACAGGCTGTCACCGTAGTTTCACAGCTTTACTTTTAAGTCTTAGCATTTTTTCTTTGTTTTTATTATGCTGCTACAGTTTAAAGCTGATTCTTCCTCATCTTTTTACTTTTTCCAATCAAAGGTTATACTTCAAATAACAGTATGGAAGCCAGACTCCAGAAAGCAATTTCCAAGCTTAACCCTTTCATTGCAAAATGTGCACAGTTGCTCTATTACAGTGATAGACTTCAAAATATGAACCAGTCAAGCTCCAGTTTTGTAATTTGTCTCTTCAGAGATGATTTATCTCTCATAAGACACTTTACTTGCATGAGAATGAAAAGTATGTGAGTTTTGTTTGTCAAATGTTTACAGGAAGCGGAAGAATTCTCTAAGCTTTTGGAGAGTTTTGTTGGCATTCAGCATTTGTGCAGGTAGCCTTTCATAGCCAACTGTAACACACCCAGTGCTGTGACTCATGTACAGGGCACTGACTTCTACTGGTTTAGATACCTTTTCTAGTCACAGTGCAGGTCTCCAGCTTGTCCATGCCTTACCACTGCTACAGGGCATTACACATCGCAGAAGCTCAGAAGAGAGGATTTCTAAATGTAGGAGGAGTTAGTGGCAGCTTTGCTTAGTGATATGTTTATATTTTGTGCTTTTATTTTGGTTTAAGTGAGTTGTGTACTGGAGAGAGGGAGGCCTATAGCATCTTCTTTCAAATGCAGTGGGGTTTTGTTTACCTAAATGAGGTGGTGTCAGATACTGATGACTGGGAGCAGTCATATTTAAGTGGTGTTATTTTTGGAGGCTTTCCATCAAAAGGATAGTATAGACCAAGTTCTTTGAAGCACAGTAAGTAGCCCATTTAAGTTACAGGAACAAGAAAAAGTAATAGAAATAATTCTGCAAAACAATGGTAAAACTGTCATAAATAAGCTTTTCTTCTTCTCCTTTTCACCTGTCTTAAAAACAAACCAATTTCTCACTGTTCTGAAGAGAGACCTCTGTATAAGCGTTTGAATATGCTGGTCAAACAAAATGAATTTGCATTCTATAAAGGACAATGTTAATTATAAGTGTGGTGGTATTAATGTAACTTTCTGGTCACTACTGAAGCTGTTCATGCTGATTTGGTGACTAAAAACCTTAGGTTCCATAGGCCTTTTTCCCTTGATGCACACCTTTTTAAGTAGTTTAGCTGGACTGGAACAATTCAGACTGTGATTTGGGTAAAAAAAAAATCCACACGTTTCACTTTTGAATACACAGTTGTGTTGGCATAATTTAAGGAAGAGGATCATCTGTGAAACATTTGGTTCCTTCTGACAACACTAATAAGGTCTTTCTGAAGTGCATTAGTCAACTTAGTACACTAGAATATTTCAGAACCGTGGTGCAATATTATAATTCAACTCACTTTTATTTTTGAGATAATTACTCATGGAAAAGCATTTTACTGACTTATAACATCTCTTCTAGATGAGGAGGGAAATCAAGATGAATCACTGGATTCAAAGGTGAGGAGATAAGTTTCTAAGTCATTCTGTTTTTCTTGTTAAGCGAGAGCAAAGGTCTGAAATTCAGAACTGTGATTTGATTTCTATTTTAAACTGTTATGTAACTCTTGCTGTCTTATTTCTTCTGTGCATCAGAAGAACTAACATCATGGTATAAATTTGAAAAAATTAATTTTTTTTTAAGAACTGAAAAGGATAGAACCAATGAGAGCTGATAGAAGTAGCGCAACTTACTTTTGATGCTACTGTTTAAGCTTAATAAGTTAATTAATCACATCTTTAAAAAATAATGTTGTTTTAGCTCACTGCTGCTCCTCAGTTTCTAATCTTCCAAACTGTGGCTGCTTTCCTTCAGACTTTATCTGCAGAGGACCAGGTAAAGGACCATTCCACAGGAACTCGAGTGGTAGCAGGTCAAATCTTCCTTGAATCGGGGAAATCGGACTCTCAGTCAGAGGATGAAGAGAACTTTCAGAGTCAAGAAGAGGAAAAAGAGAATTCACTGGAAGAGTTGAGCTCTTTAGACATGTCAAATCTATTAAATAAGGATTTGGAAGAAGCAGAAATGCAGAGTCCAGGTAACTGCTACAGACTTTTGAACAAGTGGCAAGAAAAATGCATCTGAGCAACTTCAGCATGTGGATGAACATAAATAGTAGTTTTGAACATACAAAATAGCTTGTCTTAACTTTTCTGTAGTGAAATGGTAATTGCTGCCTTGTCCATTAGAAAGTAACATCAAAAAGTTTTGAAATTTATTGAGATTGAAATCTGAGTGGTTATTTTGAAATGCATTTGAAAGAGTTTTCCATTATTCTTATTATTTCCATCTTGCTCGAAAGCTTTAACTATGAAATGGAGAAAGCTCTGATTGCTTCAATAGGACAAGTACAGATCCTGTGCGCTATAGACAGAGAAATTGCATCAGTGTTTTTCAGCCCCCTGGCTGTTTGCCCAGCGAGTCAGTTGATGGAAAAGGAACAAATAGTGATGTAAAACAAGTTTCCTAGAACAGCATTGAGAGCCTTAGGGCAACATCTAAATTGCATGTAAACTTCAATAAGTTTTTAAATATAGGTAAAACCTTACATCCTTGTGCCTAAATTCCCAGGAAATTCTAGTAGTGCCTTTTTACTACTTAATTTTTGTGACTTTTTATTTGTAGTTACAAGTGGATAACTACATAGCACAGATGAGTATCTTAGCCTACGCAGCAGACTTTTCACTTGTTCATAAAAAGTAAATCTTCAATATTACTGAAAAAGTACAGTTAGATGGTACTAAAGGTATTTGTCTGTCTTCTCAACTCATTCAAATGTCAAAGCAGGAGTTGTGAAATGAACTCAGTAATGTGTTAGCTCTGTTTTCTAATAAGGCTTCCTTATTAGTGCAGAACTGGTATACAGGTTGAGAAAACTCAGTAAGAGGATTATTTATTGCTGATGATAGGTGCTGTTGTACAGCAAAAAGGTCTGTAAAATCCACTAAATATCTTTCTGCCACACAAGAGTGAGCTAAGCACCATATTTAGTCAGTGAAGTCTATTTCAAAAGTAAACTTTAAGGTTCTTTTGATCTCGTATCAGAAAAATACAGCCAGATGACTTGTTCCCTGGCAACTAAAGTTTTTAGCTACACCTATCAAAGTACTTCAAGTGACTTTCAAAAGCTGTCAGTTTAAGCCTTGCACAGTTTTTGGAACATCTAATTAAATAAATAAGCAACATGAATAGAAGGATTATTGGTTTTATCTAAAAAGGATTATTGGTTTTATCTTCCCTATTCTATCAGGGAAGAATAAACTGTCCTTTAACAGTCTTATGGCAAACTCTTTAAATGAACATATTTCAGGTACAGTTGTTACATCTCCCAGATGAGCTGCTGGTAACAGGGCTGCATTAAGGGACATAAAAGATTTTCTAAATACAATTTAGCTACCATGGATAGTCATGAGATTGCATGGAAAAAAATTACATTCTGCAAGTTTACACATGTATTTTGCCAGATATTGGGCATTAAAAACCCCAGTGATTTAGAATTAGCGCTACTAAAGTTTTAACCTTCTAAGAAGAAGTTGTCCTGCTCTCTTTTGACGAGTGAAGAGGTTTTGGTGCAAAGAAAATGATCTTTATGAGGTATTGCTATTTTGTGTTGTAGGGTTTTGTAACACTAAAGTTCCATACTAACAGTTTTTGCTGAAACTCCCCCACAAGTTTATATAGAGCTGGCAATTGCTGTTGCATTTATTTTCCTATTTGAAAGAATTGTACAGTAATTTAACCAATACTTTAATCAATATTTGAGTTTCCTGCAGTATAAAGTATGAAATGAGATATAAGTAAGGGCAAAATAAAATTAAATACCACATACTTTATGCAGACATAGTAAAAGAGGTAAATTGAGGCTTGTATATTCAGTTTCACAAAAGCTAATTTATCCATTGGGTGAATTGTTTGCCCACTTTGTTATTTATTATTTTGTTATTTTGTTATTTTTTTATTTATTATTTTCTAAGTACACAGTAAAATAACTGTGATGAGTGTTTTAACCTGTGATTGCATTGCTGTGTTGCTTTAGGGGATAGTATTTGTTACTATCTGGAAGCAAAAATATTAAGTTTGAATTTGGAATTAAAAAAAGGCAAAGGGGAAAATCAGGGCAGAGTAATTTCATAACTTTAGTGTGCAACTAACTCATGCAGAGCACTGTGTAAAACTGCTTTCAATACAGGAGACAAGGTACTAAACAATACAAGTAAAATGTTGAGTTCTCAAGTAGTGTTAATATCCTGGAGCTGAAGTTTGTTCGAATGACAATGGTAAGAAGTCCCATCAGTTGTAGTTATATGTACCCTTAGCATGAGTTTGTACATTACTTTGTAGTTAACAGATGACTGGAATTATTCCAGGCTAATTGTATCTGGACACATAATTTTTTAATGCAGTTACTGAAAATAACACCCTTCCTTGTGTGGTATAATTAACTTGAAGTGGTGTGGTAGAACCTCTGCCAAGGAATTAAGTCATGAAGAGCAATTTGAAAAGGCTAACTACACCTGAAGACTTCCTTTTGCTTCAAAAAATAAATATGAAATATTTAAATTAGTATGGTCTTTAGGCCTTTCAATTATAGACTCTAGAGAAAAATAGCTAGCTTTCTCTATAACCCTAAAAATTACAAACTTAACTTGAAAAAAACATATAATTGACATTGTCAATTGCACAACTTTGCAAATGTCATCAAATGAAGCTGAACCCAAGTGCTGCATTTAGCTTAGTGAAAGAGGAAAACTTTTATAAAAGTCTAATTGAAATAATTCCTTCTTCAAAAAATAGAGGTAATTTTTAGTCTCTATAGAAGATTAATTTTATTTTAAAATACTGCAATATTAGAACCAGTAACCTTTGCAGTCCTAGTGTGTGAGAAATGATAAATCATGCTTTTCAAAGTAATTTTGAATGCAACTAAATGTATTGGTGAAATGAAAAAAGGTTTTTAGTGTAAGTACATTATGGGGTAGAAAATTACTGGACCTTTAGCGGTTAGAATAACCATCCATCCACATTGTAGTGATTTCACTTAAGTATTTTCATCCCTGCTGATACTCAAGTAATTTCAGTATAACATTTAGTGATGTGTGTTGTTCTGTCATGATTGTGTCTAACCCTGGGGCTAAAATTAATATATGCTCTGGAATGTACTTTAAGGGTGCATTGCTAGGTCTTTTGCAGAGAAGAGAAAGCACAAGGAAAGGCTGTTTATTTTGATAAACAATAAAAATGTAACTTAGATTTGCCTTCTCCAATCTTAATATTTTCTTTGCTTAGAACTAAGGAATATAAGAAACCACATACCTTCTGCTTCATTTCATAATTAAAACTAAGAATTTTTCAAGCACTATTTAAAAAAATAATTGCCTTTTTGGGCTTTTGTAAATTTAAAAATGTGGCTGAAAACTTTATTAATTGTAGTTTATAGAAGTTAAAAGCAACATAGGAACACTTTGCTATATGTAGTAGATTAATTTGGGAGTAAAGGAGAAGAGTCTTAATTCTTGGGTCTGTTTTCAGTTTTGACAGCTATTGGAGGCACTGCAGATGGTGAACCTTGCCACTTCCCCTTTTTGTTTATGGAGAAGGAATACGCAGAGTGCACTGCAGATGGGAGGGAAGATGGCAGGCTTTGGTGTGCAACAACCTATGATTACAAGAAAGATCAGAAGTGGGGCTTCTGTGAATGTAAGTAGCCTGATGTCTTGTTCTTGTCCGAGGAATGCTTTTTTAAACTAGTGTTTTCAGTCCTCTCAGTTTTCTTTATTTCAGGATCTGTGAGTCCCTGACATAAAATAATGGTCACTTTATACTGTGATAAACAAGTACTTATAAAGGCAAAGTTTTCACAATGAAAAAGTTTTAATGCAAATTCCACTTCCTGCAGCTAATTAGGATATCTTGCAGTGGAGGCATCTGTAAAACTCTTAGTTTCTGAGGCTGTAGTATAGGGGTTTGACAATGTTTCCCATATACTTGATTTGTTGTACAAAGGCAACCCTCCTCTAGGAAACGTCCTGAAAGAGGAACGTTTCTTCCTGCAATGAAAGCAGGAATTTCTTTGCAGCAATGAAAAGAACATTTTGTCAGCAAACTCATGCATGAGAGACATCACACGAGAAGAAACCATCTACTAAGATATCCAACATCTCCTTTACATAGCTTTTTGTAATCACTTAGGTTGTTTCTTGCTCTTCAGAAACATATTTCTGACTGTATTTTCCCTTTTTCCCTTTAGAACCAGTAGGAATTTTGAGAGAACAGTCTTGAGCTGTATAACTGGAACTCTTCATGTTTTGTTTTGGTTTTTCTTTTTTTTTTTTTTTAGCTGAAGAGCAGTCTAATAAGAGAAGGCAGATGCAAGAGGCTGAGGATGTTTATCAGATTGGAATGAAAATCCTTAATGAAAGCAGTAAAAAGGCTCAGAAGAAAGTGTAAGTTTACCTCATCCACCCTCCCAGGAGAAGCAGACATTGCTGGTCGCTCTTGCTTAACTCAGAAAGAACTTAAATGAGTTTCCCTGAGACTTAGAGCTTTACTGGACTTAACAAACTACGCAGTGATAGTGCTGAAATAAAATAGTAATTTCAGGGTATTTAGAAAAACAAATCTATGCCTGCATTCCTTTGAATGCAGTAAAAGTTGGATAAGAATAATTTTTGAAGGGTGGGTGTCATCAAAACATTGACTTAATGCAAGATGGTGCTGCAGTTCTCCAGCCCTGATTTATATGTGGCAACTGCCCAGGAGAAAACTGAGAATGTAATACAAGATAATTATCCTTTTTCCGATGTTTCTTACAGTCCAATTCTCATTGTGCTTCAGAGATTAAGTGGGAAAAATTGGCATTTCTTGTGCTGCTCTGTTTTTTTATTTTTCTTTCTTTCTGATGTTTTTGATCACCATAAAAATCGTGTGACATTAAAATCCAGCTTGTCTATTAGCTAAATCATGAGTTGGAGCATATATGGATGATTCGTAGCTGTAACAAATGACTATAGGTAGATGCATTTGTAGAAAATAGAGGCTAAAACTGAGAAACGAAACACTTCTCAGAATCTTCATGTTTGTTAATGGAATCTGCTTTTTTGCCTCAAGTTGACTAAAAAATTGTTTTCTCTTAAGAGCATATCAATATCTTCTGAAAGCAGCTGACATGAATCATACCAAGGCTATGGAAAAAGTGTCTTATGCTTTGTTGTTTGGGGATTACCTGAAACAGAACATCCAGTTATCAAAAGAACTATTTGAAAAACTGACAGAAGAAGGTTCTCCTAAAGGCCAGATGGTATGTCTGTCCTTAAATTCCACAGACGTTTTTATAGGTTTATAAATTGTTTTATAGATTGTATTTATTCTGAGGTGCTTTATAGATGGCACCCTCAAGGTAAACACAAACAGGTCTTCTCTTCGAATGTAAAAAACAATAATTACCAGTAATTATAGTATGGTGGTGGTCTTTTCATTTAACTTCTTATCTGTTGTATGACTGACTAGATTAGATGTGTAAGTCAAAAAACAGGTAGATACAGGTGCTTCCAGCAAACAAACATTCTCTGAAACTGTATTACTTTTTTCTTGTGGTTTGTGTGTGATGTTGTGGCTTTTCATTTGCAGTTTTTTCTGAGGTAAGTAGATATACACACAAGTTTATAATCTAGCAATTATAAACTCCTAGGAATCTGAACAACTGTTTAGTGGAATGGGACTTGCTTTGTCCACATGCCTTTGAACTTTATAGAATTGTTCATACTTGTTGTTATGAAGCGTCATAAAATATGAGTGTTAGTAATTTTAATGGCTCAGTATCTGCATATACTTATTGTTTAGTTCTCTTTTGGAAGTGTCATCTTAAAGAATTATCCATTTTCTCTTAACTCTTTAGCTACTAAGTTTCCTGCTGCTCCCTGCGTAATGGTGGAGTACTGATTGACCACAGAAAGCAGGAACATGTTTTCTCTAGAGACTTTATATCTCAAGGAAGACCTTGACTTTTATTGATCTAGAATTCAATACTGTTTGCATGAGCTGACTTTCATGTGTGCTTTCAGATTGCCTAGAATAGCGTTAGAACATTGTGAAATAGTCACCTTTATATATACTGTCTTCTGTGCTTCTAGTTTCTCTTCTGAACCACAGAGCTGTAACAGGTGTTACAGATAGTGCACTATGTAAATCTTAAGAACAAAAATAATGTCTGAAAAAACCTCAGCCAAACAGCTCTGTGCATTCTAACCACTTATATTTATAGTCACAATTGCAAATAACCCATGGCAGAACAGATGCAAAAACTGTAAATTCATAGGATCTGTTACAGTGACTCAAACAGTACAAGTCTTCTAGAGAAGGCCATGGTTCACATATATTTGCAGTGGTGTATGAGACAAATGGGCAACATCAATACTTGACACATACTGCTGAGCTTCATTTGAGGATCTTTAAACTGGGGTACTTTCACTGTTTAGGATCCTTGGATCTACACTTGACATTCAAAGAAGTAGTAGTTTGTTCCTTGCATTTGCCCCACTCAGCTGAATTCTGGTGAAACACTAATTTTTGTTAGCATCCTAAGCAACTGAACAGTTTAGAAACTTCATACTTTAAAAGAGGTGGGGAACAGCATAGATATAAGAGGTACAGAACTAAAGGTAGAGCTTGGTATATTCTTTACAGCTTCTCTTTATTGTTTGACTTCTTTATACATATGCATTCCAGGAAAATTGATCCTTGATTTTCAAAGAGTGTGCTGACAAATTCTATTTTGTTTCTAGGCCCTTGGATTTCTATATGCTTCTGGTCTAGGAGTCAATTCTAGTCAAGCTAAGGTAATTTAGAAATTTTCAGTGTATGTTCTTGTATATTATCTTAGAGGCACATGTTAAATAACAAATGGTTTTGTTTTAAGGCCCTGGTGTATTACACTTTTGGAGCTTTAGGAGGAAATCTGATCGCTCATATGATCTTGGTAAGTAAAATGGTTAACAACTTTACACATACAAGAATGTTTTTGTACTCTTAAATTTTTAGTGTAAGATTTCCTTTTACATGAATACACTGACCAAATATGACATCATTTTGTATGCGTTGGGCAGGCAATAGTATCTTTCCGTTATTGCTTCTTAACATAAGGATAAGTCTGCTCATTTTAAGCTGTATACTGCTGTGAATTTAGATGGACCGTATTTTCATCTCCTGACTTAAAGCAGAAGTGTCAGACTTTTAACATTTGTAGTCTAATGAGAACTATGAAAGAGATCTTTACAGAAGATGCTGTTTTAATCAGTATTGTGAGATGTAAGACAAATAAAGTGCAACATGTCTAAGTATAAGGCTTTAGGTATTCACTCTTAAGTAGCATTCTGCTTACTTGCTTTTTCTTGAGTAATATTTCAAGTATATTGGCTACATTTAACCTTTAATAGTGTCAAGTCAGTTGCTTTTAATGCATATACAATTGACTTGTGGCCTTTGTCCTGCCTAGTGTCTCATCAAATCTTGCTCAAGTAATGTGAAAAAATTTTGTTACCTGGCAACAAGTATGTTGCAAATAACTGGTAATCCCATATTTCTATATTTTCCTTTCTAGGGTTACCGATACTGGGCTGGGATAGGAGTCCTTCAGAGTTGTGAATCTGCACTCACTCACTACCGACTTGTAGCAAATCACGGTAAAAACTTTTTACTAGAATAACATTCTTAACTTTCTATGTATTTCTGTTACTCAGCTAGAAGATACTAGAAGAACTATCGACAATAATGGTATAACCATAGAGCATTCCTGCTATTAAACAGTTATCCATTTAGCTCTGAATCACGACATGCTATTTTATCTCTACTGAAATGTCTTTAATTCTTAGAGGGTGTCAAAGTAATTCATTCTCTCTGAGTAACAGCTTGAAGCTCTGTAGAGATCTGGTTTTACTAAGTTGTATAATTTCTGTATTGAACAAAACTGTCTGAAAACTTTTTGTTTTCTAGTTGCTAGTGACATTTCTTTGACTGGTGGTACAGTGGTTCAGCGAATTCGCTTAGCAGATGAAGTAGAAAATCCAGGAATGGCAAGTGGGATGCTAGAAGAAGACTTGATCCAGTATTACCAGTTTTTAGCAGAGAAAGGAGATGTACAAGCACAGGTAAGACCAAGTTCACCTGATAGCATGCAGCCATTTTCAAGAATTACAGGAATAGCTTTATGAAATATGAAAAGGCATTGGAACTTTAATGTTCTCTTTCTCCCAAATCAACCTGATTGTTCTTTCCCAATTAATCTTTATGTGAAGATACTTATATTTTAGTGTGTTTAAGGTAGAACTTTGACAGAAAATGCAAATTTTCTTGCGAAATCAGTCAAAAACATTACAACTTTAGCATCTTAGGAAAGAGGTCTTGGCTTTCACTAGCAAGCAGCCAGGCTATTTCAAGGATAGCTTTAGATGTTGTGGAGGAAGTATTTTTCAAAAATCTGGCCCTGACAGGGGATCTCAGTTTCTCACTGCACTGCTCTTATGTGAGTTCTGCATGCTG
Source organism: Sclerurus mexicanus (assembly GCA_013396755.1). Lineage (NCBI taxonomy): Eukaryota > Metazoa > Chordata > Aves > Passeriformes > Furnariidae > Sclerurus > Sclerurus mexicanus. The sequence goes on from VWZF01000688.1 coordinate 364,344, forward strand.
CAGGCTGGACAAGATTCAAATGAACAGTTGTTATTTTGCATTGAGGACAGTCATGTCCCTTCTATCTAGGATAAATTTTCACTTAGGCTAATGTGAAAAAATAGGTACTGTATTTACTGAAGCAAATCTGTTCCTTCAAACTTTGTGGCACCTTTAACTCTGATATGGTCTGGCTTTGTGCACATAATTAGCTCACTGGTATCTGTATTACTAAAAAAAGTCCCTAGGGAAAAGTGACTTATTTGCAGTGTAAAATTTATTTTTAGGTTGGCCTTGGACAGTTGCACTTGCATGGAGGAAGAGGAGTAGAGCAAAACCATCAGGTACTTTTTCTGTATATCTGTGATGCGTATGACACTTGGCAGAGAGGGGGAAAGTACAACTGAGACAACAGTGAAGCAGAAGTGTATAAGTACCACTGTAATGTATGTAATGATTTTAATACCCTTGTTCATTAAAACTTAATTTTTATGTAACTAGTAGATGAAACTGATTTGCTTACATAGTTAAAGACTAATCATCTTAGAAATAAGAATGTCAAAACCAAAAACTGTTTTCATTAAGTAGTACTGGAAACTGGCTGAGCTTTTGTGCATGTGGTAGAATCTTCATGATGCATTGGGCTTGCATTAGCGATGATAGTCTGGTTTATGTGGCTTGCAAGAATAATTTGCTTCTGTACACAAAACAGTGCATCTTTCAATACTGAAGATATTAAGTGTGCATAGAAATGGAGCTTCAGCTGATACAAGCCAACCTAGCTATTGCCTATGGAAGTTAAAATAGCTAACCTCTTGAAGTTATGTATTGAAAAAATTGAGAGCTGAGGATGTGCAGTCCTGAAGGTTCTTTCACCCAATACAGTAACTATTTAACAGAAATTATTTAATGGTCATCAATTTAAAATACCTCAAAATGACTGCTTCAGAAAGGTTTGGAGATGAAAGCAAGTGGTCAGAATGAGTATAACCAAATTCTTTGTAAAAAGTGGAATAGGAACAGGCAAATTTCTCCTATTGCAAACAGAGTTTGGAGATACAATAAGAAAGTAAGGTTTACCTGTGTAGCTTGTGCACAGTGGCAGTTGTGTTTTGTTGGGTTTTTTCTTCTGCTTTTCGTAATACACTGTTGAGAAGGATTGCTGCTCAATATTCCTATTATATAAGTGGGGAACCCTGTTGCATACATTAAATGAGGTGCAATTGATAACTTTTATCCCCCAAACTTTTATCGCTGGTAACTTGGCAAACAGCCTACCTGCTTCTGCTCCATTTGCGAGAAAAGATACTGAAATCATAGGCATGGTGGCTAGAAGATTTGTTTTCTTCTCTACAGCGAGCATTTGAGTACTTCAATCAAGCAGCTAATGCTGGCAATTCACATGCTATGGCTTTTCTAGGAAAGGTAAGATAAAAACACTCTCAAAAGTAAGAAGATTGACTGCCTTTCAGTGAAAATTAGCAAATATTTCCCACTTTCTGATATCAGGCAGTCTAAAACTTGAATGCTGGAATCTAAGTGTTTCTATTTTGCTACTGTTTTGAGTTTTCCTGCAAGATTTGAGTGTTGTAGTCTGTTACATCTAGTCTAAATTTTCCTTCACTTCAGAAACTTTTGTTTTTTTCTAAGTAGTGCTTGAACTAGAGGGTTTTTTAAATCACGTAATTAAATACCTGAATGTCCTTTTTCTGGGAAAGGGGAAGTGTGCCTCTGAATAGAGAACTGTTCCATACAGTGTGTGGAGTAGAGCTAGGTTTCTCAAAATTTTGCTCAGGAGGAAATACTAAGTTAAGAAAGGAAAGGGGAAGGACATTGTTAGACTGTGTAGAGAGCTGAGGCCTTCAAGTCAGAATGGCCAGTAGGTCTGCATTCACTCTGAATTGAAGCTGGAATCTATCTGCAAGATGGGCCGTTGTTTTTTTCAGATTTAAGGCCTTTTTTTCCTAAGAGCAGATAGTGCCTGACTGGTCTAGTGGCCTTCTGTGAGGGACAGCAAAGGTCAACAAGGGAAGAATGACTGATGTCATCTACCTACACTTTCGTAAGGCCTTTGACATGGTCCCACACTACTTTCTTATTGGATGAGACATGGATTTGAAGGGTGGAATATTTAGTGGCTAAGGAATTGGCTGGATGATGCAGCCAGAGAGTTGTTTGCAGATGACACTAAGCTGAACTGTGCAGTTGACTCAACAGAACGATGGGATGCCATCCAGAGGGACCTGGACAAACTTGAAAAATGGGCCCATGAGAATCTCATTAAGTTCAGTAAGTCAAGTGCAAGGTGCTGCACTTGGGTCAGGGCAATCCCAGACATGAGTACAGAGTGGGAGAAGTGATTGAGAACAGCCCTCCAGAAGGACTTGGGGGTTCTCATAGGTGAAAAACTGGACATGAACCAATAGCATGCACTTGCAGCCCAGAGGGCAAACAGCATCCTAGACTGCATCAAAAGAGGTGTGGCCAGCAGTGAGGCACAGGAAAGACATGGACCAGTTGGAGTGAGTCCAGAGGGGAGCCATCAAGATCACAAGGGTGCAGCACCTCTCCTATGAAGAGGGGCTGAAAGAGGTGAGGTTGTTCAGCCTAAAGAGAAGGCTCCAGGGAGGCCTCCATGCAGCCTTCCAGTGCATAAAAGGGGGCTTATAAGAAAGAGGGAGAGTGACATCTTGCAAGACAGAATGTGATAAGGCAAGGGGGAATGGTTTTAAACTGAATGAGCAGAGATTTACATTTGATGTTAGACAGAAGTTCTTTATTCAGAGGATGATGAGGCACTGGAACTGGTTGCCCAGGGAAGCTGTGTCCCCATTCCTGAAAGTGTTCGAGGCCAGGTTGGCTGGGGCACTGAGCAACCTGATCTAGTGCCCATAGCATGAAAGTCAGAACTAGATGATCTTTAATCCAAGCCATTCTGTGATTTTTAGTCTAAAATATGATTGAGCAAACTGCTTGTGGTGATGATAATGTGTTACTGCTTAGGTATTTAGGTCACTTGTCTGAGATCTGGGTTGCAGACTACCTTCAGCCTGTGAGGAGCTAAATCCTCATTACTCCAGTTTAGTACTCTCTAAGGTTAGGTTGCAATAAGCACCAGCTCTGGCTCATCTCTTTCCAGCTGTCACTGCAGTAGAGGATGCAAAATTTGTGTCCTTAGGGTTTGAAAAAAAATACCATAATGCACTGTTCAAGGCAATTGACAGAAAAAATTGCAGTTCTTGCTTTCTCTACTGCTTGAGTAATTTGTGTCTAATGAAGTGAACTGTTTAGTAACTAATTTTTACTTTGTTTTCACAAGTATTTTCACTGCGAGTGTAGTTTGACTTCCACTGGTCTCAAGGTTTTTGCCTGATTGTGTCCTTCACTGCACATTGGTAGAAATTAAAAATGAGGTGTATTGCCATGAAAACTTTTTAATTTCATATGCAGTTCATTCTCTGTCAGAAGGTTAAACGCACTGAGTCTGAATTTTACAGTAGAAAGACGTATTTTCTGCTTCTGGGCAAGTTCTTTAATGATTATTCAGTAATGTGATAGTCGGAATAGTGTAAGTACAATAGACTCCCTCTATGCTTCATGATCTTCATGCTAAACTGATTTCTTCAGCTGTTCTTCAGTAATGCCTTTCTCTTTCAGATGTACTCAGAAGGAAGTGATGTTGTACCTCAGAGCAATGAAACAGCTCTGCAGTATTTCAAGAAAGCTGCTGATATGGTATGATTATCTGTAAGCTAGNAAGATTTGAGTGTTGTAGTCTGTTACATCTAGTCTAAATTTTCCTTCACTTCAGAAACTTTTGTTTTTTTCTAAGTAGTGCTTGAACTAGAGGGTTTTTTAAATCACGTAATTAAATACCTGAATGTCCTTTTTCTGGGAAAGGGGAAGTGTGCCTCTGAATAGAGAACTGTTCCATACAGTGTGTGGAGTAGAGCTAGGTTTCTCAAAATTTTGCTCAGGAGGAAATACTAAGTTAAGAAAGGAAAGGGGAAGGACATTGTTAGACTGTGTAGAGAGCTGAGGCCTTCAAGTCAGAATGGCCAGTAGGTCTGCATTCACTCTGAATTGAAGCTGGAATCTATCTGCAAGATGGGCCGTTGTTTTTTTCAGATTTAAGGCCTTTTTTTCCTAAGAGCAGATAGTGCCTGACTGGTCTAGTGGCCTTCTGTGAGGGACAGCAAAGGTCAACAAGGGAAGAATGACTGATGTCATCTACCTACACTTTCGTAAGGCCTTTGACATGGTCCCACACTACTTTCTTATTGGATGAGACATGGATTTGAAGGGTGGAATATTTAGTGGCTAAGGAATTGGCTGGATGATGCAGCCAGAGAGTTGTTTGCAGATGACACTAAGCTGAACTGTGCAGTTGACTCAACAGAACGATGGGATGCCATCCAGAGGGACCTGGACAAACTTGAAAAATGGGCCCATGAGAATCTCATTAAGTTCAGTAAGTCAAGTGCAAGGTGCTGCACTTGGGTCAGGGCAATCCCAGACATGAGTACAGAGTGGGAGAAGTGATTGAGAACAGCCCTCCAGAAGGACTTGGGGGTTCTCATAGGTGAAAAACTGGACATGAACCAATAGCATGCACTTGCAGCCCAGAGGGCAAACAGCATCCTAGACTGCATCAAAAGAGGTGTGGCCAGCAGTGAGGCACAGGAAAGACATGGACCAGTTGGAGTGAGTCCAGAGGGGAGCCATCAAGATCACAAGGGTGCAGCACCTCTCCTATGAAGAGGGGCTGAAAGAGGTGAGGTTGTTCAGCCTAAAGAGAAGGCTCCAGGGAGGCCTCCATGCAGCCTTCCAGTGCATAAAAGGGGGCTTATAAGAAAGAGGGAGAGTGACATCTTGCAAGACAGAATGTGATAAGGCAAGGGGGAATGGTTTTAAACTGAATGAGCAGAGATTTACATTTGATGTTAGACAGAAGTTCTTTATTCAGAGGATGATGAGGCACTGGAACTGGTTGCCCAGGGAAGCTGTGTCCCCATTCCTGAAAGTGTTCGAGGCCAGGTTGGCTGGGGCACTGAGCAACCTGATCTAGTGCCCATAGCATGAAAGTCAGAACTAGATGATCTTTAATCCAAGCCATTCTGTGATTTTTAGTCTAAAATATGATTGAGCAAACTGCTTGTGGTGATGATAATGTGTTACTGCTTAGGTATTTAGGTCACTTGTCTGAGATCTGGGTTGCAGACTACCTTCAGCCTGTGAGGAGCTAAATCCTCATTACTCCAGTTTAGTACTCTCTAAGGTTAGGTTGCAATAAGCACCAGCTCTGGCTCATCTCTTTCCAGCTGTCACTGCAGTAGAGGATGCAAAATTTGTGTCCTTAGGGTTTGAAAAAAAATACCATAATGCACTGTTCAAGGCAATTGACAGAAAAAATTGCAGTTCTTGCTTTCTCTACTGCTTGAGTAATTTGTGTCTAATGAAGTGAACTGTTTAGTAACTAATTTTTACTTTGTTTTCACAAGTATTTTCACTGCGAGTGTAGTTTGACTTCCACTGGTCTCAAGGTTTTTGCCTGATTGTGTCCTTCACTGCACATTGGTAGAAATTAAAAATGAGGTGTATTGCCATGAAAACTTTTTAATTTCATATGCAGTTCATTCTCTGTCAGAAGGTTAAACGCACTGAGTCTGAATTTTACAGTAGAAAGACGTATTTTCTGCTTCTGGGCAAGTTCTTTAATGATTATTCAGTAATGTGATAGTCGGAATAGTGTAAGTACAATAGACTCCCTCTATGCTTCATGATCTTCATGCTAAACTGATTTCTTCAGCTGTTCTTCAGTAATGCCTTTCTCTTTCAGATGTACTCAGAAGGAAGTGATGTTGTACCTCAGAGCAATGAAACAGCTCTGCAGTATTTCAAGAAAGCTGCTGATATGGTATGATTATCTGTAAGCTAGGAATATAGCATGTACACTAAGAAGTTGATTAGTTTCGAAATGCTGCAAATGCTTCTTTGTGTGCCCTTCCATGTGCACACACCTACTCCCAGATTAGTCCATAATTAAACCCTGCTTGTCTAAGATGTCAAAAACTGCCTCCAGTTCTGGCCATAGTGCTTCATGAAGATGTTCATACACAAGTCTAATCTCATGAATAGAGTCTAACTTCATTACATCATTATGAAATACTGTCCACCTAAATAGTCTGAAGTTCTAGTTTTTGTTATTCTGCAGTTCTCTTGTCACAGAAATTTACTGTGCACTGATCCTGTTATTTTTTTGCTTCTGTTTTGTAAATAGATAATGGTTTTATACCTCTCATCTTGTTGGACTCTTTGCTTTTTTTACTGTTAATCCCTCATATCTGTCTTTAACCTGTCTCTTTTGGTAGCATTTGTACAGTTAAAGAATGACTAGTCCTCCAAGAAGGATGTTTAGCGTTTGAAACACAGTATATTAAGTTTTGAAGGAACTGTTTTAAGATAACTGCCTTCACGGTTCTTACATTCCACAATTAGACTACTGTTCCACATCTCTGTCCTAAAGTAAGGATCTCTCAGTGTGCTGGTTTCCAACATTCACTGAAGGTTTCTGACATGCCCCATTGCCTGGCTTGGCAATGAAGGAATATCATAATGCATGCTTTTGCAAGGTCTGTGGTTAGTAATGCAGCCCACAGGACAGCCACTGATCTTCCCTTAAGGAAGATTCTTACTGTTCCTGGAGTTGTTTTGGGAGCTCCTAGCATCCAAAACTTGGATGAAGTTTCAAACTTGGAGAAACTAAAGCTATTAATGGCCCATCTTTCTGTGGGTATGCGTTCCACATCTTGTAAAAGTGCACAGTAGACTTTCTCAAATAGCACTGAAAATTTTTTCCCCCTGTTAATCACCTGCGTAGTTACTGAATAAAAGTTACTATAGATGCCATTTCCTCCCTAAACAACTATTACTAGGAGCAAAGATAGAAAACAAATCTATCTTGAGTGCTATATGTTTTAATGATTTTAAAGACATACCATATTTGAAAGATGTTAGCTGTAGGTTTTGCATTTCTTTGCCAAAGTGTTTTTCTGTGTTTTCAGGGTAATCCCGTTGGACAGAGTGGATTAGGAATGGCTTACCTGTACGGAAGAGGTGTTCCAGTGGTAAGCTTTTGACATTCGTCTTTCTAATCATAAGTGATTGTGTGACTTCTTGTTGTCAACAAACTTTTTCTCTGGAGGGAAATGCTGTAGTAGGTTTAATTGTGAAGATTTCTGTTACACTGAAAACTCCTTGAGAAAGATCTGTAATATAAAAAAAAAAATGCACTATGGAGTTAGCAGCTATGAAACATGTTAAGTTCCCTCTCATAAATGTGAAAATGTTGCTTGAGTTATTAGAAATGTGTATCAGTGTGCATTTTAGCAGGAGAAATTAACTTGTCTCTAGTTTTCTTGTGAAATAAATCCTGACTGTCCCCATTTTGTGTCTCTTGTGGGAGTGGAGGAACACTTTGAAATTTTTAATTAGTTCATTTGCCTTATTGCTTTTCCTGCAAGAAGGTTTCTTGTCAAATGTTTTATATTTAGCTATGCAAACAGATAGTCAAAAGTTGAATTAGCCTGAAGTTGAGAAAATAAATAATTGTTCTAGAAACAGAACAGAGCTTCTATTCAGTTAACTATGCATAGCAATGCTCTATGTGGATGCTAGCTTTTGAGATAGCTACAGACTTAAGACATGCTGATATCATTGCAGTCTATGTCATTTTTTGCTTCCAAATTTCATCCAGGTGAGTATTTTCACTAGAACATCTCGCTGTAATTTTTCTGTAGTATAGATCTGTCCCTATACACGTGCACACCCATATTTTCTCTCAAATTGTGGTGTATTGCAAGACCCTAATTACTGGACCAAATCTTCCTGCAGAACTATGAGCTAGCGCTGAAGTATTTCCAGAAGGCTGCAGAACAGGGATGGGTTGATGGACAACTTCAACTAGGTTCCATGTATTACAGTAAGTGGCGTCAAAACGATTTGCCAGGTCTAAGCACGTGCTCTTTCAGTCACTGGTCACTAGGTGGCACTAGAAGTGTGCACATACTGCATGTAGAATGCGCTTACTGCGTTGAATTTGTGTTTCATTCTGGCTTTTCCTAACACTTTCAGAACTCTATTCTTGAGTAATTTTAAAAAGTACTGTATTTCATACAAATTGGCATTTCAAGAGAAATGAATAGCAATGACTTATTCTTTCTTTTAGATGGCATTGGAGTCAAGAGAGACTACAAACAAGCCTTGAAATATTTCAACTTGGCCTCCCAGGGTGGACACATTCTGGCTTTTTATAATCTGGCTCAGATGCATGCTACTGGAACTGGAGTGATGCGATCTTGTCATACTGCTGTTGAGGTAAGGTCATCCATTTATAAAGGTCAAATATTACTTACTTGCTAAAGATTGACTATAACCACATCAGCCTATATAGGACATTTATCTTAGCTAAATTCCACCAGTGACTGCAGAGTCAAGGCTAGCAAAAGGGAAAGTGATGTATTAGCAACTTCTTTGTATTTCATGGGACAAATCTTTATGTTGATATGTTAGGTTTGTATTTGTTTTATTAACTTTGAAGAAAACCAAAAGAATGTAGTACAAAGCAGCATCAATATTTTATAAGTACAAATTCGTCATTTAAATCCGCGTCTAAGTGTAACAAAAAAGCTAAGATCTTAAAAAATAATTCTGAATAAGTATCTGAATCTTGGCATGTGTTTACTTAAAGTAAGCCAGATAAGATACACTTGGCGAGGCCATGAACTGCCAACCCTTTGCGAAACAGTTGAGTTCATCTATCATGTTTTTCCTGTGAAATGTAAATATTTTGAACAGACATCAGAACGTTAAAGGTTCACTTCTTGCAAAACCTAAACTTTTGAAGATCCTGACAACCAGTATCCTCCCCCTCCCTTTTTCCTCCGCAGTTATTTAAGAATGTGTGCGAACGGGGGCGTTGGTCTGAAAGACTGATGACTGCCTACAACAGCTATAAAGATGGTGATTCAAATTCCGCGGTGGTTCAGTATCTTCTTCTGGCAGAACAAGGCTACGAAGTTGCTCAAAGCAATGCTGCTTTCATACTTGATCAGAGTAAGGATCTGAATTTGTACTGAAAAGTTTCTTTGGAATTCGCTGGCAGTAGCCCATTCGGTAGAACGCTAGAATGCTTGAAGATACAATTACTTACACTGAAATTCTTGTTCAGTTCGAACTTCAGTGAAACTCTTGTCTTCTTTCCTGCTCTTCCCACTGGAAAGCAGTCAGTTTTCATTTTTATCTGTAAAGATGACTTTCTGGCCTAAATGTTAGAATACACTTAATTTCTGACTTAGGGATTTTAAAATGGCATAGGGAGAGAACCTAATGCTAATCTAAGATCTTAATTTCCGGTTAATGTTTTTCAAAGGTGCCTGAGGGAATCATCTTTAGATAAGCTACAGTAATGACAGTCTTGGCTGGGATTTCATTCCTACAAAGAAATAACATTTTTCCCTGTGTTAAAACTCTAGTTGTCGTTACTCAGATATATCTGCATCTCAACTGGAGATTGATTTAAAATTATTTACTTCAGTTTATACAGGAAATTTGTGTGTCAGCTGTGGGATAGTACAGCCAAAACTGTAACTACATTAGAAATTAAAGTTACAAAGCCTTTGAACTCTGATAGTTAGGAACTCTCAAAATGGTACATGGACAACATCTAAAGTAGCTGAAGCACTGCTATGTAAAACATGCAGTCTCTGGGTTGGTAAGGTGTTTAAGCCTTTGTTTTTCTTGACTAGTCTTGGGTTTTAGATGGCCAAACTAAAATAGGTTATACTTTAGCCTTGTGTTTAAGTGCACCTTTCTCAAAGTCCAAATTATGTGCTCTTGAGACTTGCATCTTGTGTCATTTCTCAAGTATGCATAAGCATCTCCTACAGCAGGATTGGGAGAGACACTTGGTAAGCCATAGTTCAGGATGAAATTATATAGTTTGTTCCTAGCTCTTATGTGGGCAGATAAATGGGAGTGCCATATGAACAAAAGGGGTTTTTATAAGTTTCAGATGAATTGGATCTTGTTTATGTTATAACAGAGATTTCTTCAAGTTTTTAATTTATTTCAGCAGACTGAGTTTATAAGCATGGGGGATGGGGGGGTTGTGATTGTGTGTTCATATACCATGATCCTATTTCACTGAACTACTTTCTTCTCTAGAAGAAGCTAGCATAGTAGGAGAAAATGAAACCTATCCTCGAGCTTTGCTTCACTGGAATAGAGCAGCTTCTCAAGGTATGTCCATACCTCACAATTCCTATTAGTTTATATTGAGGATTACATTCAGTGCAGGCAGCTCAGTGTGCATCTGCAGTGTCAGCTGCAGGTTGAGTTCTGGGTGGCGGGAGCCTGAGGCAAGAGGCCATGAACTGCCAACCCTTTGCACAACAAAGGTCACAGGGACCTGCGGCACCAGCCAGGGGACTGGACACTCAGAGATACAGCAGAAGCCGATGACTCCAGACTGAGGATATAAAAGCTCAGGGATTCCTTTATTCAGGGTTCCTCCTTGGAGGCAGCAGCTCAAGCTGTTTTTTGTGTTACTATGGCCTTATTAAATTACTTAAAGGATTCAGGTATCTGAGACTCTGCTCTGGGAAACCTGGGGTTGAGCCAGTAAGGAAATCCTCAGGTAAGGGGCTTCAGATGCAGCAGTAACAGTCTGTGGTGGGGAGAGTGTGATGGCCAGAGTGCCTCCCAAGTGGTCAGACAGGAAAGTTTCCTTAACAATGATTACAGCCATTAAAGCCTGGTTTCATGTTTTTTGATGAAACATGAAAGGAGGGAAAGCTTGCCTCCTTCTGTTCAACAGAAGTTGTACTCTACATAGGATAGTTGGTGTTCTTGTTCCACTGTTAGCCATAGTGTCACTGCAGTATGATTGCAGACCTGAGCCTTTCCATGATTCTGAAGATTAAAAGGACTAAAACACAAACATACTGTGTGTTTCTTTTGCCATTCCATACAGAATTATAGAGCCAGTGTTAAACAACATTAGGAATGTTTACACTGAGTTTTCTAAAAATATATCTTCTTGGAAAAACAGATCCAAAATCCTAAAGAGTACATTGTTACTTGTCATCATTTATAAGAAATACGTTTTCCTATTCAAAGTAAGTAAAGTTCAGTGATGAAGAATGCACTCTTGATGTCCAAGCAACACAAGTTTAAACTCTGGTGCTTGTGATCCTATCTTAAAATAAGGAAAACTGAACTTAATGATTAAATGTCTTGACATCTCTAACTAAATTGTGGGTACATCTACACTGATGTCTGTCTACTAGTTTTTTACATTAGAGAAAGTTTATCTTGCACATAGAGCCTAATTTTCAGAGTTTCATGGCTTTTAGCAGAAAGTTAAGAAATTGAGAGGATGGAACAGTTAAGTATTCAATTACAAATGATGATAAGGCACTATTTTTAAAGTTTTTGGTGTCTCTGTTTTAAAAGCAAAGTTGAAGCCTTTAATGGCCACATAGTAAATGAAAAGTTTTTCTGTAATAAGTGACTATGACTATGAACAAATTATGGCTTTCCAGCTGATACCACTTAATAGCAGTAAAAATGTTGGTATGATTACTACCAAGAGGTCTTATCTGCAAATATAAATTGCTTGTGTTTTGGTTACATAAACCCAATTTTAAAAAAAGAGCTGTTTATTTGAGAGGGGAGAAAAGATAAAACAATTTGTGAAAACTGTGGAAAGTAATACACAACCTCTTATTGCATCTTCATAGGAAACCAAAAGTGTTTCTTTGCCGACCTATTTTACCTTTTTTTGGTTGTTTCTTGATTTATAGGGTATACTGTTGCAAGAATTAAACTTGGAGATTATCATTTTTATGGGTTTGGTACTGATGTCGATTATGAAACTGCATTTATTCACTATCGACTGGCATCAGAACAGCAGCACAGTGCTCAAGCAATGTTTAATCTGGGCTACATGCATGAGAAGGGATTGGGCATCAAGCAGGTGAGTAAGCTGTAGTCTGATACTCTGCTTCAGTAGAGTACATTTACTGGTATTAGATTAAGTCCATAACCACTACTGGGCTTTGGGTACTATATAACTTTGGGTACTAAACTTAATGGGAATTCAGATGTCTTCCAATACATTCACCCATGGGAAATGTATAAGTATATACACTTTACTACATGAAGAAATGATGTGTAGACAGGGAAAAAAAAAAAACATTAGCCCAGAATTGTAAATATTAGTAAAAAGAGTGCCAAATGCTTGAGTAATGCTTTCAAGACTTTGAAGTGTACTGAAATAAATGCAAATTGACTCCAGCCTCAGAGTATTTTAGCATGGAATTATTCTTATCCTCTTAAACACTGGTTAAATTGTTTCATGTATCATGGCATTTTGAAAACATACTAATAAACCATAAGCACAACCAGCAGCCTGATTATTAACTATGGTTTTTCAAGTGAGCAAAGTACATTGCAGCAACAATACAGTGCATCTGTTCTCCTCGGAAACCTACAGTGTATTGCTGTTTATTAATTAATTAAAACTAATGGAATCCAGAGCAACGTGTTTTTGTATGTGCTAAAATAATGTAATCAGCAATTGCATACTAATTTTGAGCAGCTTACCTTACCTTAGTATATGATTAATTCATGCAATTCATGTATGAATTTAGTAATAACTTGACCTGAAACTGTAAGAAATGGCTTAATTTTCCTTATTTTCAGTAAGCTTCAACATTTGGCTTTTGTCTAGGTATGCAGCTTTTAATTATTCTGTTGGTCTATTAAAAGACCAATTTTTGCTTCTTTCTGCCTACATTTTTGGCAGAAGCTCAGAACAGTGAAGAGCAAGTCTTAGGTCAGTAACAATACTTAGGTCAATATTGTTACTTTGGCAGCAGCAAGCAATCATTTGAAAAATGCTTAATGACTTAGATGTAGAAGTGACAATACAATACACTGCATTTTTTCTAAAGTTTATTTTCAAATTTTATTTTAGGACTGTTTTCTCTTTTTAACTGAGCCCTCAAAAGTAGCTAACTTCTGAAAATAAGCCTGCAGCTAAAAGCAACTGTATTTAAGTTCAGAAATCTCACACATGTACACTTAGAAACTCTTCATAGATTAAATGTTGTCCAGTTACTGAGGCTACATCTCCGAATGACTGATTCCATATACTGCTCGAAAATAAGAATAAGTTAATTTTCTTACAGTCTTAACATTTCGTGCGGTATTTTAGTGCTGTTTGTGTGTTACAGCTCAGGCTCCTACAGTTCTCACTTTTCTGACAAGTAAGAGTGAAGTATGCATAAGCAGAATGAAGTCCTTGCTAATTAGAAATGAAAATGAGCTATGATTTACGATCTGCTTTTACACCACTACTAGCACAGTACAAAGGAGATAAGGAAGCTCTTTTAAATACTTATATATAAGACAGACTTTCCAGGCTCAAAAAGTATTCAGAGCTGCTCCATTGAATTAAAATACTAAATGTGAGCTACTGCATCACATTCACATAATGTGTTGATTTTCGTACTGTTTTTTCCACAAGTGTTATGGAACTAAGCTTTGCTGTATCAATGAGCACAAAATCTTTATGGTAATCACAATCAGGATAAAATTATAAAATGAACATATGGCACAAAGTCCTGCAGATTTCTCTTATTTTACATGTCCAACTTGGAACACTTTCAGAGGTAAGCCTTATCCAGGCCTGTCCTTCACATCGCTGAGTGAACATAGACAGTTTGTATCCAAGTATCCTAATGTTGCACAGGATGTATCTGAAGCAGAACCAAAAAAACACCAAACATGGAAAGTTATACTACTCAAGTACGTGTATGCTCTGTTCTTTTTATGGTCGCCACCTGTTTCACCTGCTACAGAAGAGAACTGTAATTTATCCAACTCTTTCTAAAGTTGCTCCCTATTTTGCTGAGAGTGCTTATGCTTTTGCTGCCCTCACTAATGCAAGTTTATGTGTATTTTGGGTAAGGAGTAAAATCTAATTTGTGTGTATGTGCAGAAATTGTTAGAAGCTGCATATGTAGCAGGCATACTGTAGTATAACTGAGAGGAAATGCTGCTGCATACTCCTTTAGGACTTGGGTTTTGTCAGTTTTTCAAGTTTGGTGTGGTGTTGGAGATGTTAGAGTATACGAGAGTTACTTAAATATTTGCCTTAGTTTACAGTGAATAGGTTGAATACATTATTACTAATCTCTTTGTGAGCTTCAATTCTAATACCAGTTACAATAGCTTCATCCTCAAGTTAAGCTTCCTTTTTCTTGCCTATTCAAAGGTGAGCATCCTTCACTTAAAAAAAAAAAAACATATATTATGGTTAATTTTTTAAATTCTTCAAAACTGAGCTTTGAATTTTCTTAACTCTAGGATATTCATCTTGCAAAGCGATTCTATGACATGGCAGCTGAAGCAAGCCCAGATGCTCAGGTTCCAGTCTTCCTAGCACTTTGCAAGCTTGGAGTGATTTATTCCTTGCAGTATGTACGAGAAATCAATGTAAGTAATGCAAAATTAAAACAGCAAATGTGTTTTCCATTTTTAAAAAGAGTTCAAATTGTAACCTTCATTAAGTAGAAGTCTTATTTGAACTTAGGATAGATGTATTTTGTGTTGTTGCCTATGAAGAAAGTTACTAAAGTTGATATTCCTATTTCTTGTTTGTGTAACTGTGTGAAACTGAAATGATCACAGCCAGTTTTCTTCGGTGCTGCTCTCCCCATGGAGAGAGTTTCCCAAACCTCTTTGATTGTTCTTATTCGTGACCATCTCCTGTCAAAGTTTGAGATTGAACTGACATAATCGCTGTTTAGATAAAGTGATATACTGTTTGTACCCCTGGTTTTCTTGCTATTCTATATTCAGCTGTAATAACCCCATTAGAGTTGTGTTTGATCTCTGTGAGGGAATAAGTGGTATTTGTATTAGATAGTTTAGCTATTGTGCAGAGTTTCTACTAAGTGATGGCCCTGGGAGAAAAAAAATATCTGCCTGGAATTAAGGTGAGTTCTTTCCATAGAGTATCTGAAATTTCTCAGTATTATGACATCTTACTGCCTTTTTGGATTACTTAATAAATTCAAATGTCATGGAAGTTATTACCACTTAGAACAAATGAAGTTTCAAGCAATTCAGCTAAGCTGGACAAAATGTAGTGGTCTTGAGACTGAGGACTCTCGGGGGTGGACTGTCAAAATGCTCTAAATCAAGTGAGCAATACCCATGTATCACTCAAAAAAGCTAGTATGCAGAACACAGCTTTTTCAAGTTTTAACTCTGCTAATGCAGATTTAAACTGGCAGTGACTCTGTAGTATCACTAGGGTATTCACTACTAGTAGTGAATAGCAGTGAAACAAAGCGCATGTTGGCTAATGCTTATGCAAATGGGGTCTGATAAAGAGGCACTTCAGTCAAAACTAGCAGTAAGTTGCCTTAATTTCCCTGTACCTTACATCCACAGATCTCAGCATTGTACCACACTAGTGTTCTGGGGCTTAATGCTCTGTCATTCATGTGAAAGCCACAAAGTTACATATTGAAAACCTTCATCTATAGAACAGAAAATAGAACAGCTCGTCTTATATAGCGTGGCTCTTAGTCTTATTGGTTTTTGAGTTCCTGGAAATTAAGAATTTCACTAATGAGATAACTATTTTTTCACAGAGGAAAATTGCTACTGAAGTTTTAATACTGATGCTTGTACATGAAAAATATTACAAGTCAAATTTAATTACTTCCCATTCATGTTCTTTGACATGATGATGTGGACTTCTTCTTTCTTAGATAAGGGAGGTATTCTCACATATTGATATGGACCAGCTACTGGGGCCTGAGTGGGACCTGTACCTTATGACTATCATCGCCTTGCTTCTGGGAACAATTATAGCTTACAGACAAAGGCAACATCAAGCAATTCCCAGACCAGCAGGACTGCGGCCAGCTGTGCCTCAACAAGAACCACCACCAGAGCATCAAGCACCGCAATAGCAACAAGAACCTCAGTGAAAGAACTGGATTTTTCCAAAAGGAACAATTTTCATTGTGATTTAGGACTTTGGATCAACAGTCCCTTCCCCAAAAGAGGCGCAAAAAAGTTAAAAAAAAAAAAAAAGTTGGAAAGCTGCTTAGAGTGATGCCTTTTTTCAGGGATAAGAAAATTATTTTGAAACTGATTTGAATGTTATTTCAGTGCCAATGGAATAACACTATGGCTTTTTCATGGAAACACAAGAGTGCTACTACAAAAATGTTGCCTGCTGTATCTAGTTCCTCTTTATTCAGAGTCCTTTTCATCTCCTAAGAGACATAAGACTAGCAGTGGAAGGTTTTTGCCTGCTTGATAGCAGTTGCCCTTTATAAAAGTAATAACAGTAAATAATTTTATGGCCAATTTAAGTCCAAGAAGCTGAACTATTTTCAAACTCTAAAAAGACTGGAACTGTTATGAACTTATATTCTGATCTGCATCCCAAGTATTTCTGTAATCCTTATTTTATTATTTTTTAGTATTTCTTAAACTTTGATCTTTTATGCTGTCATGGATGGTTTAACATAGTTTAACAGAGTTTATCAATAATCTAAACCACCAAACATGCCACTCTCCATTTGTGCTTTTTTGGTTTTGAGTATTTTCCTCCTTTCCCCTCAGACTAGACAGTTCTCAGCAGACAGTATGTGGCCCATGTGGTGGATTGGGACAGATTTGGTCTGTAAAGCTCATCAGAGGAAAACTGTCCACACAGTGCCCAGATCTCACATACTTCTAAAACTTTCAGGATCCTGTGTACTTTGCAATACTTCATGACATAAAACCAAATCGGTAGTGTTCCTAAACTATTTATATTTGCCCTTACAAAGAGGCTGAGTCTAGATTATAGTAAGTACCAGTATTATTATGGACACAGAAGAAAGGACGGAGCGAGAAATCTCAGTGAGTTAGCTGACTTTTTTGTTTGTTTTTAGAGTTGGAAGTTCTGTGTTTAATTTTCACACTCTTCTGTTAGTGATTTGCGCTGCAAGAAAGAAATGTGTGTGTCTCATGCATGCATCTGCTTAATGCATCTACAAAAAAAGGCCACAAAAATGCATGCTCTCTATGAAAGGGCTTATGCCAGTGATGCTACTCCAAAGCTACAGCAGTGCTCTGGATGTTGCCAGCCTCTCTTGTACCTGGTGTACATGAAAAAGTCACAATAATGTTTCTGGTTGTGCCATCTTGAGGACCCCTTCGAACAAAAAAAATCCAAAGTGAAAGAAGACTAGTGGTTTATGGCTACTTGATGCCACCGGGTCAGTGTAAAGGCCTTTTAATTTGTGTAAGGAGTATGACCTGTGGACTGATAACTTAAGACTGCAAGAGGAATCTTCACTTAGTAACAATTTTCATTGAACTATAATTTCTGGGATTGGGGATGGGAAACAATGGCAGAGTAGTTTAGAAGCACAAAATGCAGAAGTGTCTGTTCTTATTTACCAATCCAGTCAAATATTTTTTCTGTACTAGCATTAAACCCTCTGAATAGTAGTCTTAAAGCTGAATGAAATACAAATTAGGAGGCTTTGGCTGCTTTCTGACAAAAGCTTGTTGTGTTTAAAGGGTTAAGGGTTTCCTCTCATGCAGATATTTTTCCAGTGGATTGGCAGCAACATATCAATACACTTTATTTAGAATGAAGATTTTGGTGTGGTTTCATACTTGGTGCATTTGTAAGGAGTCCCTTGCAGGGTAGATCTGTGATTTGGGCTAGAAGATAAGCAATCCGTTTCTTTGGAAATGGAAGTCTCGTGGATGACTAGTATTAAAAGTACTAGTATTATAGGTAGAACTTCTCAGTACTTCAAAATGCTTATGCTGGTTATGTGAAGACAAATCTTTTGTTTTAGTGTGGAGTGTTGCAGCATGTGGTAAGCGAATGTCTCATTCAGTCTTAATCATCATTAGCAGATGGAACAGTATTGAACTTATATGTAGTGTTTAAAATGTACAGCACTCCCCAGCTGCATTTCTAAAATATCTGTGACTTCTGAACACACCCTCTGAAGTATTTTTGCCACTGTCACTTAATATCTCTTTTTTAGCTTGACATGAGTGAATTAAGGATTATATGGAAAATGTTTTTCAGTTAAATACCATTGGTTCATTGGTATTGGTCTCTTAGGATGCTTAACGATTTTCTTACAGCATTATTAAAATGTTTGGGTTGTTTGATCTATTAGAAGTAAATTTTAAAAGCTCTACCCTATTTGCATGAGAGTCTCTGCTCACTGCTGCTACGTGTCAGTCTTATAGGTGACTTTCACTGAATCTGATGCATTTTTACATCCAAGAAATCAGCAGAAGAAAATGATTGAAGATCAGCAAGTTATTTCACTTTAAAGAACTGCTTTTTGAAGGAGCAATAAGGAAGTCTTCTGCTTTTTTCCCTTCCACCAAATTACTACCACTAACTATTTCAGATGACATTCATTTGAATGCAGTGGTAGAAGAAAAAAGGTACTTACCATAAGTTATGGTGAGTTAACTCAGGGATTAAAGAAATTAATAAGTTTTCTAAATCAGTTATCTACACCATGACTTAAGTTTTTGTGACAATCCCTTGCTACTCTGTTCTGAAACTTGCATTTTGAGGGAGGTATGTTTAACTCTTACTAGCAATATGTATGTTGTTGTGCACTCAGTTAATCAAGCATCTTTTTCCTCAAGGAGCTGGATTGCTCAGTTTACTGCAGTGAAGTACTTTTCCCTTTTGGTAGCACACAGGTTGTCTTACAGTTTATATGAAGGAGTATTTTAGAACGGAAACTTTATTTAAGAGAAGCCTTTCTGGGTGTGTTCAGCGTGGTTTGAAAGGAAAAGTTGTATTCTTTGTGTGTAGTAATATAGGCCAGAGCCTGCCTATTTGACCTTCCTAGACACATGCTCTTCTTTCCGTGAGCAGAGAATGGAACTACAGAGCAGTAACTGTTGTTGGTGGGATTTCTCTATGTAGGAAATCTGTGGAAAAACTTTGGAGTGACACATTATTCTGCATTTCAAATTATTAATCAAAGACATTAGCTGTTCTTGCTGGTGGAAGGCGATGCTGAATTGTTGAGAAAACAGGATTCTAGTACATCACTCTGGTGAAACTTGCCCCAGAGCTATCTGTTGAAATAATTTGCCTTGCTTTATATTGTCCATCACAGGACAATGTACTAGAAGGTAAGGCCTTTGAGACAAACATCCCCATGAGACTCTTGTGAGACAGTTTTACTCACTTTTTAGTCATCTTCCATAAGTCAGCTGCTCTTATTAAAAAAAAAAAAAAGGCAAACCAACAAAGAACCTATCAAATGTTATTCTTTTTGGAGAAGAATATTAAAACATGGCTTGTGAAAGGACATTTTTAATACTATGCATTATCTGATTTCCACCTATTATATGCTAGTTTTGGCCTATAAAGGGGAATCACAGTCACCTTTGCAAGTTGCTTTCTTTTTAGATAGGCAACAATGAACTGAAATTCTATTTTTGTTTCAGAGAATATTAAACTGAAAAGATTTAGTTTGATTTGAACTACTGCAAATGCATATGGCAAATAGGGACTATTGGGGGCAACCCTTTGTTTTTATCAGCTGCAGTTCTTTAAAGGGTCTTGTAGGAGTTTTGTAAATTTATTTTGTATTTAAAATCAGTATAAAGGCTGGTCAAATGTAATATAATTGTGTAAACAAATTCTGTTAATAGAAAGATGTACAGATTCATTTTGTACTGTATCTTTAATCTTGTGAAATAAAGATACCACCTGTGTGGTTACTCTCAGTGTTCACAGTGGTTATGATAACAGAGGATGTGAATTGTTAGTCGTGTGCACTGGTATGTGCCACTGTTAGATATATCCCTTCCTATAAGTATTCTCAGACATCTTTCATTTTGCTTCCTCTTCAAAAAAATGTTAATTTAGGAGTGGCATAAAAAGAGGGAGTGGGAAGTTATGCATTTTATCTTCAGTGTGCTAGAAATTTGCCCTCTGTGTGTGTATGTGTGTGACAGTGTATATAGTATTTGTACCGTGTCTGGCAGATATGAAACTGCTGTGTGATTCAAGAATAGTAAGCAGTAATTTAAGGATTACTACTGTATTTTGAGTACTAATAGTGGGATAATTCAATGACTAGAAATGGATAACTGGGGGAGGGACTACTCCAAGCTGACAAGTTTGTTTGCTTTTCACGCTTTTTTTGACCCATTCATCCCTCCAGACTGTTGAGACTGAGTCCTCCCTCGTAAATGTGTTATGTTGATTTGCTTTCCTATGTGCTTCTTAACTGGGGAGAAGGAAAGGACAGTGGGGTAGCAATGATAATGGCCTGGAAAGGCATCAGTGAGTACATTGTCTCGGGCATCAGCCCAAGTTAGATAGTTTTCTGAAGTATTTGGAGTCTTCCCATGTTGTCTGCTGCCACCAATAGCACTTGTTGCAAGTAAAAACAGAACTGCTGGTGCTGAATCCAGCTTGAGTTGGACTGATGAAGCTCAAGCTTAGTGAGGTCATCCCTCACCTTCCAAAAAGCCTGTTTGAAATGTGATTGCTGGTGAGCTCTGGTGAGGTGGGATCAGAAGTATAGATACTTTCTTTCACTTGTAGCCTGTAGTCAATATGGAGTTGTTTTCTATGGTGGGAATTGAGCACCAAGTATACGATGGGAGGAGTGTTGGGTTTTTTGTTTGTTTATTTTCAAGAGCCACAGAATAGCATTCATTGAAAACTAGTATGTTTGGTTTCCTGGTTTGGTTTTGTTTGGGTTTCATGTTGATGTATTCTCCTCAGTCTAAGACTAAAAACATTTCAATTAAAAAGTTAATAGAAAGTATAGTTTGTAAACCTACAGTACCTGTTTCATTCAAATGTGTTATTTGGTATAATGCCAAAATGTTCTTCCTCTTCTCTAAATCATCATGGTCTTAATGGCTTTTTTGAATCCTGACTTTTATTCCTATTTTTATGAAGAACTGCTGAGGAAAAAAGTCACACTAACTTACTTGTCAAAAATACTCAGATGACTGTAATCAACTTGTTCCAAATCTAAACTGAGGAGGGCAGTGTACCATCTATCCAGGTAATGAAAACTGTGGCATCTAGTCTTTTAAATTCCATTTTCAGAAAGAAAAGTAAGTGGAGAGGGAGCACCATTGTAGCTGCATTTCAGATAGCAAGAGATAAATGTGTTATTACTTCCACAGCACAGTACCTGAATCCTGTAGTGAGCTTCAGTCAAAATGTTTTAACCTGAGAGGTGTCAGTGCCACTGCCACTTATTCTGGTAAGCTTTTCTGAGGACAGCAGCACTTCAGGCAGTCCTCTACAGAGAGATAGGTTGCTCACATTTTTATCTTTTGGTATCCAACTTTTTGGGCTTTCCACAGGTTGCAGTTCCAGATTTTTGAAAGTAGCTTTGAAGAATATTAATTTTTGTGTTGCAAAACACCAAAATTACAGTTCTCCAATTCTGCTTTCAGTCACTTTCTGTATTTCCCTTTTTTTATAAGCTTGTTTTTCTTCATCCTTCCTCCTAAACACAGGCTGTAGTTTAAAATTAATTGTTCCACTTCCCATCTGTTTTTTATGAATGTGGCTCCATTTTTGTACAAGATTCCTACTAATTTTTTTTATTCCTTCTAATTAGTTGCTTTTGCTGGGGAAAAAATAGTTGTACAGGAGGTGTGTTTGCAGCCGCAGTGGAGTGTTAGACACTGCATGGTGACTCAGACTTGTTAAATACTTGAGGTCTCAAAGATTGGGAAGGGAGTAATTTCCACACTTTCAGTCATTGCCATATCATGGGAGAATGTGTGTGTGCGTGTGTGTGTGTGTGTGTGTGTGTGTATCTAAAAGGGTGTGTATATACACACACCTATATAGAAAGAGAAAGATAAAAAGTCTGGTTGCAGAAGCTTCAGAAACTTACCAAAATTAAGGAATTCATTATTTCTCTCATATTTGTAGAGCAAAAGTTCAAAATTAAAAATCACTATAGCTCCTGGGAAGACCTGGTAATGGATTACCATCCCTGGAGTATTAAAAAAAAATGTTTTTCATGTGTAAATCTGTTAACCTGGTTTTCTAGTCTTTCAACATCTTCTGCAATATTATGCGTACAGATAAAATGTGGACTAGTTGAGCACAGCTTCTAGGACAGTGGCCTCTTTTGCAAAGTTAAATCCATATTTTCTTAGAGTGTAAAATTTTTCCCACTAAAGTGAAAAATGTTTAGCAACAGGTGATGAAGAATTTTTTAATATCGTTTTTTCTTTGAGACCATTTGGTGAAATATTTGAGCTATCCAAATAGCTTGAAAACTGTAATTGAAAATATTTTAATGTTTGTTTCTGTCCAATCTTACTTTAATGTTTGGTAGGCTCTGGATTTTGCTATATGCTGAAATTTCATTAATTAAGGCATTTTAGGTGGTGATGGTTGTTGTTGTTACTGTGATGATGAAGGTTTCCCAGATCTGTTCAACATCAATTTTAAAGGAAAAGCTAATTTGTATTACTAGTATTAAAAATGGATATGTGATTTAAAAAGTCAAACACTTCAAAAAGTCATTATTATAGCTGATATTAAAACTGCTGGAAAAATAATTAGCATGTTCTGATTTAAGGCTTACAACTTTGCATTATAAAAAGGATAGTTTTTTGGAGAATCATCCAACTCTGAATTCAAAGGCTAAAGGCCTGACAATCTACATTTTCAGTCTTCCAAAGTGCTTTAGTTACCTTTGTTGTACAAGGTAACTACAAGGATGCTATGAGATCAGAAGGACTTAAGTTAATTGTTTTCAGGTTGTATTTAGTTTCATTTCTGGATTTCATTACCTTGATTATAGGACTGAACAGTCCATTAGGAAGAACAGCCACACCAAAATGTGCATAAATTTTATTGTGGAATCCAGTATTATGTTAAATGTTCAGCTGTAATTGGATAACTAAAGGATTTCATGTTTTTTACAAATAATTTTGTTTTTGACTTGGTTGTTGAAATCTGGGAAACATTGCACAGAAGGGAGGTGACTCTAGTAAGAGAATTCAGACCCAGTGAGATAAATGTGGTGATCTCACTGCACACAGCTGTGTTGGCTTTTTCTGCCCCTTTGCTAAACAAACAGCGTTACTGAGTTCCCTGCTTAGGAGTCGTATCCTTGTGGAAGGCAAAGGGTGCAAGTAGGTAAGAACTTCTCAAAACAGAGCAAGAAAGAAGGGTTTCTTCATTGATGGAGTCTCTCAACTACCAAACTGAATGTTGTGTATTGCCTACTCTGCTATCTTGCATATTCAGTGAAGAGCTCCATAAAGACACAAATTATTTTTTGCACATGTAAAATTCTCTTCTTTTTTGAGCCTAATTATTGTGTTTGAGTTTGCAAGCCCTCAAAAGTTTACTCTGCACTACATTTGTCATTCTTAGTTCAGCTCCAAAATATAGAGTGATATGAAATCCTTATAAATATTTCTGGTGGGACTAGTTCAGCATCATAGCTCTCAGAGTAAACAGTTTGCAAATAATCCTTTGGCTGAAAACTGAAAAACTCTATGCTAAATATTGAAAAGTAATAGAAAAGTAAACTAAAAATAAATCCCCTTTATGATTTTGAATCTAGTGTCTCATTGATCGCACTTGATACTGTGAAAGGTGCTACAACAAGTGATAGTCTGTGTCTATTTAAAATACTCACCAACACCATGGCTAGGCTTCGCGAACAAAGATTTGCAAGGGCTCTACCCACACTTGCTGCAAGAACGCTGGTGGCTAAAAAGGCCAATGGGAGATGGGCAAGTCCGATCACAAAAGGCACAGTGGAAAGCCTCCATCGGCACTACTGGCGAGGCACAGTTCTTCCTGCGTTGCCTTTTTTCTCAAGACTGATTCTGTGTGTGTTCTCAAAGGAAGCAGCAGTGTTACGGATGGTGTGTCTCCATTTCTCCCGATTGGAGGCCAGAGTGGACCATTGCTGGTGGTCAATATGGGCAAGGCTGAGGTGTTGTTTCAGAGAGTCCTTGTATCTCCTATTTGGGGCTCCTCTCTTGCGGCAGCCAGTGGCGAGTTCCCCATAGAGCACAATCTTAGGGAGGCGGTGATCCTCCATCCTGGAGATGTGACTTGCCCAGTGCAGCTGCGTTCTCAGCAGCATGGCCTCGATACTGGTGATCTTTGCCTGTTCAAGGACAGACACATTAGTCACATAAGGAATAGTATTTTAAATGATTATTTAAACACAGCAAATAAAATATTCATTTCCGCTCTTTCCTTGGGATTTCTGAATGCCAAATCATACAGACTTTCTTGCCGGTACAGAAAAGGAAGCTTTCAAATTACATAAAACGAGTATGTTTGATAAGTCTTTAGCTCTCCCTGTGTTTATATTAAGCAATTGATGCTTCCAAATTTGTCCACTAGCTGTAACACTCCTGGCACTGTTATTCCATGAACTCTTCACTTTCTCAAATTGCAGGAAGAACATGCTCTGCAGCTACTGATTAATTTGGTTTGTTGTTATGTGGAAAAGCAAGGGTGCCTGGGCATTTGAGTGATTTCTTTCCTTGGAGAAAATGCCCAGTCTATGAACAAGAAACTGCCATGCTGGAAACAGTGCCTTTGTCCCAGCACTACTGGTTTTAATCTAGTCTTGCCATAACTGAGACATATACAAGTCTCTCTTGAAGTATATGATCTTCCAGGCTTGGCTGTGTTGGCTGAAGCAAAGACTGCTCAAGTGCATGCACATGGTACAAGGTAAGGGAGCTAAGCAAACAATCTTCTGGCACAACCCATTTATATTCTCTTACTGCTCTTTGTGTCTAGTCAATATCAGCTGAGGAACGGGAATGACAACACTCCTGTGAGACTGTACTTTGTGATGCATTATAAAGAAATATGTGAAGTACAGACTTAATCATGGAAGCAGGTCCAAATAGGTAAAAAATTCTTCAAGTGCTTCTCTACACTTCTGAATTGAGCCTCTGATGGCATACCACTAAGGGTTAAATCACACCTCCTCACTTAATTTAATATGATGAACTATATTGAATTCTGTTAACTGATTAATTCAGTTAAATATGCAGTAAAGCTTGCATGAGAATTGTTGTTTTGTATTGAAATAAAATAGCATGATTTCTCAAGATGTAATGAATTATTAATATCTTTATAATGAAATATGCACATAAAACCCCTAGTTATCTGTCAAGTTGAAAGAACAAAAAGCCAGGCAATGTGTATATTCAAAATACATTAGAACTGGGATCTTTCTAGCTTTTAGTTACTCAGTACATGTGTTTGTAGTTATGTTTTCACATGCTCTAACCCTGTAGTCTCTCATCATTCATACTTTTTTAACATAAGTCAAAATACCAACAATAGAATGCTGTATTTTTATGGTTAATATGTAACATTAAGTCCTATTCTAGAAAATGGAAGGATACTATCTTTGTTCTTCAAACCAAAATTATTTGAAGTAGGCAAATCAGACACTCTGGAGTGTGTTTGATTCCCCGCCACACACACACTCTGTCCTTACTGTGGGGCGGGGGAGGAATAAATGTTCAAGTATATTGACTTCTTTCTGTTGTAAGAACAGCATGTTCAACCAGAAATTGAATGTATAATTATTTAAATGGAGTAATTTTGGTTTCAATTTTCTGATGTAATAGAATATTTCAGTGGAAAGGACCTATAATGACCATCAATTTCAACTGCCTGACCATGGCAGGGTTGACCACAAGTGTTTTCTGTGGGTTTGAAAAGACTCAGGAAAACATAAGAACCTGTAACGGGTATGCTAATCATTCCATTCTATATCTTATTAGTAAAAGAATGTGAGGAACAAAAAGCAAAAATTTCTTCCAAGTCCAAACAGAATACTGCTACTGAACAGAGCTGTCTGATGCTGTGGTAATGATGTAGTAATTTTGATGGAATAAATACTTTAAGACAATCAAATATTCTAAAACATCCTATTGCTCTCTGCCCCGTCGCTCCCCCTCCTCCCCTTTTTAAGAGAATGATGAATACAGAAACTTCAATGTACATAATATTACCAAAAGTAATTGATTCTAGAGCCAGCTTAAGCCTGATAATCAGGATAAAAGAGGGAAAAGTGCTAAAAACATTATTTATTTCACGCAAGACTTTAATGGTATTTTTAAATGAGGAAACATCCCTTTCCTCAGCCTTTAAACCATCTGAAGGCTTTCAGTAAACTCGCATTGAGGTGAAAAGGACAGAAAAGATGGAAAACATATCTGGTTCTGAGTCTTGATTAGAACCTGATTGATGACATTTCATACTCTGTGCTTTAGCAATGCAAGATATAGCAACTACTGCCACTGCTGGACTGTTTGTGACACCATTTGTAGCTGCCTTTGTGCCTACAGGTTCATAGTACTGTTGTGAAGTTACTCTGTAATGGCTCCTGCTTTTATTCAGGAAAGAAGCAAGGAAAAAAAAGCACAAGAAGAAATGGGTTTCAGAACCAAAACAAGGAAAGGGGATTGATGGCCTTAAAGCCTTTTTCTAGCCAGGATCTCTCACAGGACAGTGCATCAGAGGTAAGTGATGTTATTCTGGATCCTGGATTCATTAGATGGAGAAGATAAACTGAAACAATTGGAAAACTA
The DNA here is from genome assembly GCA_013396755.1 of Sclerurus mexicanus. NCBI lineage: Eukaryota > Metazoa > Chordata > Aves > Passeriformes > Furnariidae > Sclerurus > Sclerurus mexicanus. Next base: position 391,041 of record VWZF01000688.1, read on the forward strand.
ATCTGTAGTCCTTTCGGCTCATAAAACAGTCCTGAGAAGAAACAAAGATAGCAGTGGTACCGGAGCAGAACTATCCCATGTCCTTGTAGTTACCCTGTGTACCTGTAAATGAGTATGGCTCCCCGCCTAAACCCCTTTGGACCCACAGGCAGTGTGTGCAACTAAACATCTTTGGTGTGATTGGCTTTGTCTGGGCAATCAACGTTTTACACTGCTGGGTAAGACATGATCTGCAAGTTCTGTTTGGGAATGTGTGAGTTGCGTGTTATTTTCTCCCAGGCCCCTCTAGCTGGCACTCATGTTGGCGCTTTGGGACACAGGCTGTGCCCTGCTTGTGCCACAGGGGCTTTGGGGTTTTGTTCGAGTGGCCCTGTACTTTCTAATGGATATCCCCACACTGCTGTGCACCAGTAGTAAACCTCTGGCCCTCTTTGAAAACCCCTTCAAAGCAATCAGGTGAACCAGACATGCTAAGCTGCCAAGCATAATATCAGTTGTAATTGTGTGGTTATCTTGCACTTCACATTTGAGATTTTCCCATTGCTTTACACTTTAAAGATTGTTAATTCAGCTAGAGAACAATTCAACTTGTGCAATTTTATTTTTTTCACGGTCAATCCCCACTACTAATTAAGACTGTTATTATAATGTTTAATGCAAATGTTAAGGTCATTAACATTTCTCAGCAGGCAAGGTTCAATTTTCTAGGAAGCTCTTTGGTGACTTGCTACTCCCTCAGCTCTCCAGAGTCATTCTCAGACCCTGCTAATGGATGTAAATGTACACATCTGTGCTCACATTTGTACTGATGGTGCACATGTTCATTTTGCATAATTTTCCTTTCAGCTGGAGCCTTGGCATTGTACTGGGGTTAGAAGTTAATGCCTCCATAAAGCCATTTCCATATGCAAATTGCTCTCTGAAACCTTTAAAGGCAGAAATAAGATTAATATTAANTAGGGTAGAGCAGGGTAGAGCAGGGTAGAGCAGAGCAGAGCCCTGCCCGCCGTGGGAGGGCCCGCAGCGCGGCACCGGCGGCGCCGGGAGGTGCGGGATGGGGACGGGAGGGGAGCTCCGTGCCCGGGGCCGCCCGT